>CM053775.1:32492888-32514859 GCA_028658325.1 Potorous gilbertii | reverse complement strand
AATGCTAGGTAAAAATAAAATTCCTTTTATGAAATAGGAAGAAATGAAAAATGTTTCATTTTATCCTAATTCTCAAGACTGAACCATCAGGTCAGGCTGAGTAAGACCTGACCCAAAACAAAGAGATAACCAATATGTTGGATTGATAAAGCATTATTAAGTGACTACTTTGCACCAGGTACTGTGCTGTAGGATAAACAAGATAGTCCCTGCTGTCAAGGAACTTACATTCTAATGGGAGAAGACAACACATCAATGGGGATGGCAGGTAGAAGGAGGTAGGAATGGGTCTGGAAATGGCCAGAGAGTTACAGAGAGGCCTGGTTCTTAGCTAGATGAAAGTAATGCTTCTCTAGCATCCTAGGTACAGAGTTCAAAGTTGCAATGGGATAGGGCTGAGGAATATAATCAGATGATAAGAGGAAAGATCTGTAAATGTTGAATGATAAAGACAGGACCCAGGCTAAAATGATGGCTAATGAGATGAAGTGTAATAGGGATAAAAGCAAAGTTTTATACTTGGTCTCAAAAAATCAACTTCAGAAGTAAAGGATGAGTGAAGTATGGATAGGTAATCATTTGGGCCAAAAAAACAAGATCTGAGGGATTAGTGAACCTCAGTTAGTGCTCATACAGTCAATGGTGTGATGTGGCCTCCAAAGAACCTAATGTGACTTTGGGATTTTAATGAAAATGGAGGCATTCAGGATGAGGGAGACCATGGTCCATTGTGCTCTGCCTTAGTCAGACCATGGCTGGAATACTGGGTTCATGTCTGAGTGATCCATTTTAGGAAGGACTTTGATGAGCTTGAGAGTGTGCAGAGAAAAGGCAATGGGATGGTGAAGGATCTCAAGGTCTTTCCATATGCGAAGCCATTGAAGGGACTGAGGTTGTTTAACCTGGCAAAGAGAAGACATAAAGGAGAAATGTCACTGGAAAGGCTGTTCCAAGAAGGAGGGATTAGCCTTGCTCTTCTTGGTCCCAGAGGGCAGAACTGGGCACAGTGGGTGGAAGTGGTAGACTTAGGCCTCCTCACTACCCCAAGGGGGAATGGGTGACTTTGGAAGGGAGACCTTGCTGAAGGCGAAAGCCAGGTGCCAACTTGTCAGGGTTACTGTAGGGGGAATTCTTTCAAGTGTGGGTTGGATCCTAAGTCTGAATCTGAGAGTTGGTGATTCTGAATAACATGAGGGAATGCCTTCCTCCTTAGAGGAAGGGAGTAATAGTAGAAGGACTACATGACTGAGGGTTAAGGAGCCTTGGGCCTGGATTCTAGCTCTGCTGCTTCTTGACCCTATGACCTTAGGTGAGTGACTTCATCTCTTTAAGCCTCAGTACCCTCATCTGTAAAATGGGCCAGTTATACCTCTACACCCTACTTCATTGGGTGTCATAAATAACTGGGAGGCATGATTCTTGTCCTCTCTCCTTCCTTCTGTCATTACTCCCAGAGTCCCCAAAGACGATGCAGGATAGAGATCAATCCCTTCCACCAAACCTCAGCCTCTACCACCCCTGATCCTTTGGTGTTTTTGTATCCAGGGACCCAAACACTACAGTGCTGCTTACAGCACTTACCTACTAAAGTAAATTTTAAAAATTGAGGCAGCCTGGTAAGCCAGAAAGACATTGATTCTCTTGTACCTCAGTTCTTCATCTATGTGTGTTCATCCTTTGTTGCTGAAGAAGACCATGCCATCAGAAAAATAATGACATGCACTTGACTGCTTCGAGTGAGGTAGGGCTGTGCAGGTTACCTGTCTCACTTCTCCTCCAGAGCCATCTGAATCCAATGACCAGATATTCATCAGGATGACTGGAGATGACCCAGGAGGAGGCAATTGCGGTTAAGTGACTTGCCCAAGGTCACACAGCTAGTAAGTGTCAAATGTCTGAGGTGAGATTTGAACTCAAGTCCTCCTGACTCCTGCACTTGTGCTGTATCCACTGCACCACCTAGCTGCCCCTCCTCATATATGAGATAACAAATAACAGATCTACTGCTGTAAGATACAAGTTTAGAACTGAAAGGAATTTGGCATCTTCTCACTTTTGGGTGGGATATATTATATTGGACAGGAGGATATAACATGGATGAATGTAACAAGTATGTGGAAAGTAATTTCAAGAGAAAGAAAGCATTAATAGCTGGAGGGATCAGAAGAAGTATCCTGTAGGAGATGGAACTTGGACTATTCTTTGAAAGAAGCCAGGAATTCTGTAAGTAAATGGTGAGGAAGGAGGGCATTCTAGACATGCCTGTGCAAAGATGCAGAGGTGAGAGATGCCATATCTAGTAGTAAAATAGCTGATGACCCAATTTCATTGGCACCACCTCCCCAATGTGAAATGTCTGGAAAACTGTAGGAACCTAGATCACATACAGGTTCAGGTACCAGGCTGAGTATTTTGTATTTTTTATGCTAGAGGCAATAGGGAGCCATTGAAGATTTTTGAGTAAGGGAGTGAGATAGTCAGATATGAGTTTCAAGAATAGCATTTTTGCAGTCATGGCAAGACTGAGAGGAGATGGTAGAAATGGATAAATCCTTTGTTAAAATAAACAATCCCTTCCTAATTTATATTTTTTGAAAAAAAACTATATTTTCATATATCATATTTGCTTAAAAATATGGCATATCTATTGAAATTGTTATTTGGAGGAGGGAAGGGAGAAGGACTGTATTTATATAGAATGATCTAGCAAAATAAGAAAGTGCTAAAACACATCCCTTCCAAATATAAACATATATACATGCATATACATATACATGTATGCATGTGATAGATATGAAGGAGACAGGCTGGACAACAGCTGAGGCTCATAGATTAAGGCAGATTAGAATTTAGGAAAGCCAATTATTCCTCTATGAGAATTAGCTACAGGTAAACTTCTTCCAGCTCAGCTGCTTTCAGTTATCTCTGCCTTCCCCCAATCCTTTGAACACTATTTTAAAGCCTAGAAAGAAAACCCTCAACCAAAGAAAAGGCTCACATGCCCAGGACTCAAGATGGTCCAAAGAAAATTTCCCTTTCTCTCTGCCACTCATGAAATCTGTCTCTGCCTTCAAAGTTCAATTCAAGAAACAACTCCTCTGTAAAGTTTTCCCTGAAACTTCCCCTCCAAATGATCTCTTTCTCTCCTCAAATTGTCCTAGAGCACTGTATCTCCATCATCAGGATGATGAGAGGCAACGTGGTACCTTGAAAAGCTCACCATCTTTGCAGTCAGGAGACACAGCTTTGAATCCTGCACCTGGCACTATTTGTGTGACCTTGGAAAGATCTCTTAACTTCCTCAGATTGCTGTAACTTCATCTGTAAAATGAGAGGGTTGAACTAGTTGGCCTCTGAACTCTTTGTCAACTCGGGATCTAGGAGCCTATGTGTGACCTTGGACAAGTCCCTTCCCCTCCCTGGGCCCCAATTTCCCCCTCTGTAAAATGAGGTAGCTGGACTAGAGGGCCTCAGAGATGCCTTCCAGCTCTGAATCTAGGCTCCTAGGTAGAACCAGAGGAAGGTAGGTTCTATTGTTGGTTCTGCCTCTCTCCTGTTCTGCAAGTCCCTTTTTCTCTCTGGGTCTGTTTTCTTCTCTGTTAAATGAGGATGGTGAAGAGGGAAGAGTATTGGCTTTGGAGTCATCAGTATGGAGGAGGGCTTAGGGTCAAATACTAGCTCTTCCACTCTAGCTATAAGAACTTAGGCAAAATCACCTAAGCTTTTGGGGCCTCAGTTTCCTCATCTGTGAAAGGCCAGGGGGTGGATCTCCAGGTGATCTCCAAGGCTCTTTCAGCTCTAAATCTATGAATGAATGATCCCCCGAGTTCTGATAACACTGTATCCCCATAAATTTCCTATCTCCATGATACCCTGATCCTTTGTGCTAGCACTTCCCTCTGCAGACTTTATCTGTGATCCTATAAGTTCCCTTAGGAATCAGATGATTCCTAGTCATCCTCCCAGTTCTACACTCTATGAACCACAGCACACTCTCCCTTGGATACCACCTATTTGTGCACATAGCACCTAACCCACATAAGGTTCTAAGCTCCGTAGAAGCCATTTTTTATCTCTGAGTCTCAAATACCTGGCACATAGTAGGCACTTAATAAGTATTTGCAGACCTGACCTGCCAGCTAAGAAAACTGAAGGGCTGAGGTGCCAAGCAGACACTAAGTCATCCAAATCCCAGTACCTCAGAGCATGTCAACGAGCCAGATGCTGCCTCAGCCTACTGGGGCCCTCTACTGTTTCCCACTGGACTGCCTGTCATCCCTCCTGCCCGCCAGTCCAAAGTGGGATAACAGAAGACAGCCAAACAGAGGCTGCCAGCGGATCTGGAGGCAGAGGAGGATAGCTTGAATTCCAGCTCTGCCAAGGTCTCTCTGTGACCTTGGGCAAGTCCCTTCTTCTCCCTGACCTCAGTTCTCTCTCGTGTAAAATGAGAGGGCTGGACTCAGTAAGCTCTCAGGTCCCTGCTAACTCAAAATCCTCCAGTCCTGAGTGCAGTAGAAACCTAAGGATGGCACCATGGAAATAACAAAATGGAAATCCTGCCCCCCCACCTCCCCATTTCGAAGAAAGGCAAAGAAAAGAAATCAGGGGAAAAGCATTCGTTTGTCTCCATTTTATGTTATCTGATAGATGAATGACTCAGCCCCTGACATCTAGTCAGAGAACTCCATGTGTGTTCCAAATTTCAGAGCTATTTCCTAATTCATTATATACGGGCTTAAAAATGGAAATGCTTCTAGCTAATTATAACTGACTGTCACCTCCTTGGCCAATGGGCACCCAGAATTCCCCCCTCACTCTGCCTCCAGCGAAGGCCTCCCAGGACCCCATGTTACAGGTTAGGGTGTTTTCTCTCCTTTTCTCACTTCCCCTCCCCCTCGACCAGCTTGCCCAGGCTGCTTCACAATGACAGATTCTAACCTCCTGAGAGGGGTGGGGGGAGGCATACATTAATAAAAATGTCAGTGATGTCAACCCTGGGAAGTAACCTGGCATAATTCACAATAAATTACCGCTCGCCATCAGAGAGACACTGCAGCTTATAAGAATGTCACTTTGGGAGCTGAGAAGTCCCCTGCTCATGTGATTTCCACCTGCAGTTTCTAAACCCATTCGGAGCCCACCAGGGGACAATTAATTGGCTAAGATGTACCCATCCCAATGGAATGGATTTGTTCAGTTCAATTTGTTCAATTCCCTTACATCCCCAGCCTTCCAGCCTGAAGGAGACTATCTCATAGGTAAAAGCCCCAGAGGGGCCAGATTACCAGGTATAATTCCCAGCATCACCAAGTCTTAGCTGTGTGACCTTGAACCTGTCGCTTCCCTTTGAGTCTTTGGTGTGACATCAATAACCTCTGTCTATCCAGAAGGGATGTAGGGAGGAGTCACTGGGCTCAATCCACAGGCACAATACCTACAGGCACCAAACATACAAGGACAAAAGCTAGACAGTCTCTGCCCTCCAGGGCCTTATAATCTATTGGGAGAGAACCTACCTATGGAGTTCCAGAGACCTCCCCAACCCTATTCTCTAAAAAAAAAAGGGAACAATCACAGAAATATCATATTCTAGAGTTGGAAGGTACCTCAAAAATTGTCCAGTTCAACCCATATCTGGTGTCATCTTCTCTACAGTGTTCATCCTACCTTCACCAGAGTACTTCATTGACAGAGAACTCACTACCATACAAAGCAGCATCCCCACTCATTGCTAGAAAGTTCTTCCTTATGGTGTGCTATATAGTTCATCTTTCAGTAACATTCCTCAAATTCTACGCCATTGGCCCCTTGCTATCACACAGATTTGGCAGAATGCAGGTATGCCTCAGAACCCATTCAGGAAAACTTGGGGTAAAGTCCCAAAAGAACCTTTTTTATAAGATTATCTGACCTGTAAAGTGGTCCCAAAGCATGAACCAACAAGGAATTAAAGGTCTGAAAAGTATTTTGTGTATGTGACCCAGCTAAAGCTCAAGAAGATTCAGGAGGAGCAAATGAGACTTGGTGAGCTGGAATGTATGGAGGCATGCATTTCCCAGGTTTATTAGGTTTCCAGCTTTTTGGTCTTGAAAGAACTTCCTGTGCCTTAGTCAGATGGCATATACATGATCACATCTGATACTCAGAATATCTCTGTGAAGTAGGTAATGCAGAAATTCCCCTCTCCCATTCTACAGATGTGGAAACTGAGACTCCAAGAGTTTAAGTGACTTGTTCAGAGTCACCTAGCTAGGAAGTGCCCAAGCTATGATTGTGAAGAGAATTCTCTTGACTCTCAAAGTTGTCTTCTTCTTCTTCTCCTCCTCCTCCTCCTCTTCTTCTTTCTTCTTCCTTCTGCTTCTTCTTCCTCTTCCTCTTCTTCTTCTTTTTTTTCTTCTTCTTCTTGTCGTTCTTGTTTTTCAGTCATGTCCACCTCTTTGTGACACCACTTGGGGGTTTCTTGGCAAAAGCTACTGTAGTGATTTGCCATTTTCTTCTCCAGCTCATTTTACAGAAAAGAAAACTGAGGGAAACAGTGAAGTGACTTGCCCAGGGTCCCATAGCTAGGAAGTGTCTGAGACCAGATTTGAACTCAGGAAGAGGAGTCTTCCTACTTCCAGTCCCAGCACTCTACCCACCAGAGCTGCCCATTGTAGGAGCTTAATAAATGCTTCTTGTGCCAGCACTCACACCATTATATCATGCCACCTCAACATAAGTAGTGAGTTACAACAAGATTCCAAGGTATGAGTCAGCTCTTGTAGCCTATTACAAGTCATCCATCATCCCCAGGAAATAGGACCTTAATAACATGGGACACTTGGGGATAGTGCATAAGGGAATAAAGAAAAGCAATGTAGGAGCAGCTAGGTAGCACAGTGAATAGAGCACTGGCCCTGGAGTCAGGAGAACCTAAGTTCAAATCCAACCTCAGACACTTAACACTTACAAGCTGTGTGATCTTGGGCAAGTCATTTAACCCCAACTGCCTTGCCTTCTCTCCTTCAGAAAGAAGGAAAGGAGGAAGGAAAGGAGGAAAGAAAGAGACATGCAGCAAGAATTAGGATCCAAGTTGCCATAATCCACACCAATCTTTCAAGGAGGAAGAATCACCCCAAAATGTGAAGTCAATGGACTATATGCTACTTGGCAGAGTATTCCCATAGGTATCCTATCTTAATTTGGGCCAGGAATTTACTCATCCATGCTTCACCTGTTCAACCAACAATACAAAGGTCCTCAGAGCCAAAGAGACCAAGGAAATCTGAAGGACTAGGGTTTGGTGGCCAAAGAGAATGGTTACAATGGAGGAAAATCGCACAATTCAGTTGGAAGTGGGATGGGGGTAAGAGTAGCTAGGATAGCAGCATAAAGGAGATGGACCATTGGCCAAATGATTGGAAGAAATTTTGCTTTAGCAAGTCAAGAATATAAAATATTAGTTTCCTCTTATAATAAAGTCTATTTTGGCACCTTCATTGTGCTCCTAACTCCAGCTATGACTTGCCTCCACATCATGCCCTGGATTAGGAAAAAAATGAACTTTCTAAATCTCTGGCTCCATCATTTTCATTGACATGGGAAGAAGGTTAAATGGAGGAGGGAATTGACTGAAGGGACTTGAACTATAATCACTAGATGAAGGGGAAGAATGGGTGGCAGTGTGAGTCAGAGGATCATGGAATCCCAGACTTAGAGCTAGAGTGGACCTCAGAGACCATCTAGTCAAATATTCTCATTTTACTGATGAGGAAACTGAGGTCCAGGGATAGGAAGTGATTTGCTCAAGGTTACAAAAGGAGTGACAGAGGCAGGGTTTGAACCTAGGTCCTCTGACTCCCAAACCCATGCCATTTCCCCCATCCCACATTGTCTCTTTCTCAAGCTTTTCAATTATTCTTGACAGTGACTACACCTAAATGCAAGAGAGGGAAGACACTATCTGGTATGGTAAAAAAGAGTGAGTGTTCCATAGAAGCAGAACTCAAAGCCACCTTGAAATTCTAGAGATAGCAGGAGTTGGGACTTCACAAAAAGCTGGCTAGTCACCTAAGGAATGACTCCTGTCTCTCCTTCCAAGGAGGCAGGACCATCACTTGCTTGGTGATGACCTAGGATGAGGATACCTTCCTCATGGCATTGGATTAATCCCATGTCTTAGACTAAGGAAGATCCCTTAGAACATAGAGTTCCATAGCTAGAAAGAGATGATCAAGATCATATAACCCAATCCTATCCCTTGACAGAAGAGGAAACCAAGGCTCAGACTTATTTGAGGTTACCCAGTGAGAGAAAAGGACATAATTTCTTGGCTTGGGACCCTCTAAAGTTAGAGCAGTTTCCTTCCCCATAAAGCAGAGTTGTAGCAATGGCCTCTACAGAGACTGGAAAAAGCGAGAGGGTTCCAGACATGTACGTGGGGCTCTTGCTTTAGCAACCCATGCACTGACTGTTTGGCCCAGGCAAACCTGCCAGATCAGGGACAAATGGAAGCTGCAAATTTGCGGCACGGTTCTTACTTTGAACCAACCTACCTGAGAGCCCATCCATCAAGAAAAGCTGCATTGAAGCATCTGGTTACAAACTGCTCGTGCACGCACACACATGCAGAGAGAAAACGCAAATAAAATAATAAGTGGTAACAACTGGCAATATCAATGATGGCAGTTTGTAGCTGTCAAAGTTGTTCATTGCTCTTCTCATTAACGGATGCTCTTTCATGTGACTAGTTCAGAAGTGAAAATAACATTACTAGTTATCACTTGGCAGAGGCTGAGTTGGAAAGAAAAGCCCTGGTCCTATCGGAGGAGAAGTGTTTTGTCCCAGTTTACACAGAGTCAAAACTAGAATCCAGAGCTCCTGGCTCCCAGGCCATTGTGGGTATCTGCTGTACCACAAGTCATGAAGTTGCTGTCTGCTCTGGGCTCCTCTTCTGGCTGGTCTTACAAAGAGGCAAACAGTCACCTGTACCATGTGACTGAGGGACCCAGATCAGCACTTTGGCCCACATATATCTCCCCCACCTGCCTGCTATACTGCCTGAAAATTCCCATCATTAGCCACTCCTTTAGGGGAAAGCAATGAATAGTCTTGTTCAGGCACATGTGTTACCCCCAAGGGGTGATGATCAGATCAGTCATGGGCATTAAAGTGGGTGGGGGAAGAAGACGGAAAGACTCCAAAGAGGTTTGCTTAGAGAATAGATCACAAATCTAAAAGTAGAAGGGACCTTAGAGGCAACTCTCTCGGTTGAGATGAGGAAAACTGAGAGAGCTCAAAAGATACACCCAAGGTCATATAGAGAGTAAGTATCAGAGGAAGAATATGGAACCAGGTCTCCTAACTCCAGAGTCAAAGTCTCCCTACTAAACAACTTTGCTGAGGACCAGTCCAATTTCTGCTGTCTCCTCCTACAGCCTATTTCTACCTCCTATAAATTCTCAGAGCCTCCCAGATACTCTTCTCCGAGCCCCTAGGCAGTGCTCAACCTACCGAGCCCCTCCTATCAGCACAATGAGTGGAGCTTTGGGAGGAAGCCCAGAACTATTTGTCCAGGGACCCAAAGTTTGAGAATGAACATCTCTTCCTACTTCAGTCTATCCCTTGCAGGTTCTTGACGATTTACAGCAGTATTCCCCACCTCCCACCCACCAGGACCTTGATAGCCTGCCCTGTTTCCAGCAAAGGGTCCCCAGCTCAGGCAGAAAGGGTTTTTCACTGCCCTGCCTGGAAGCAAAGAACTGAAAAGTAGAAGTTGGGGAGTGGGGAGGGAGAAGTATAGTAGTGGGAAGTGACCACGGAGGTAGAAGTGGGGAGCTGGGAAGGATAGGTGGAAAAAAAGAGCTGAGGCTGGAGGACAACCGTATCAGGAAGGCTGAAGTAGGAGGATCCCTCTAGGAATGGGAGGTCAGACTAGATCATCTCTGAAGTCCCTTTCAGCTCTGAATCTATGATCATTAAGAGAATATGACTGCCACCTCCTTTCATCCAGGCTGGAATCCTTGAGAGGCGAATGGAAGAAAATGGAGGGCGGGGGGGGGGGGGGGGCCGGAATTGGAAAATGGACTTTAGAGATTAGAATTAAATATGGAGAGTAGATTACCACTGGAGGTGTCCTTTTTTGGGGGGCTGCTGTGCCTTACTAAATAACAGAGGTGATGGCAGTTTGCAGCTCCCCCCACCTTTCCTCCTTCCCCCTAAATTAATTCCCTTATCTTTTCCATCCTCAACCTTCATCCCAATAGCTGCCTATTTCCCACCAAACTGTCACCTCCACCCTTACTTCGTCCATCACCACTATACTCCCCCCCCCATCTACACCTGGGAGAAGGGGATAGGTTTCTCAGCGACTACACACACACACACACACACACACACACACACACACACACACACCCTGCTTTGCCCGGGGAGGGGGGAGAGGAGGCGGGAGGGGGGTGCACTCGCCTCGGATTCCTGCTGAAAAAACTGAGCGTCCAAGACCAGGCATGCGCAGCCTCCTTGGGCGCATTGTGCTGGGAACTGACTGCTTCTCAGAGTCTCTCCACCGACTCCAGAGCAGCCTGCGCTCGCGCCCCCCAGCCCCCGCCTCCTAGCCCAGCACCTCTCCTGGTCCCCCGCCCCCAGGCAGGCACACACACACACACAGACACACACACACACACACAGACACACACACACACACAGACAGACACACACACACACACACACACACAGACACAGACACGCGCGCGCACGGGCGCGCGCGAACACAGAGGCAATGCAGCTTTTAAAAAGGGCCAGTTGCAGATTGAAAGGCTGGTCCACGTGAAAGCTGGTTTGTTGCTATTGATTGCACCTCGCGTGTTGACAAACGGCCCGGGCGCCGCTGTCGCCGCCGCTGCCTCTGTGGCCGCCGCCGTCGCTGCCGCCGCCGGGGCTTTGCAGTCCGGGGCTGCAGTTTGCAGGGAAGGAACGGAGGGAGCGGAGCGAGGCGCGTGCTGCTTTAATTCCACGTCAGCTCAACTTTGATCAATAT
This sequence comes from Potorous gilbertii, assembly GCA_028658325.1. NCBI lineage: Eukaryota > Metazoa > Chordata > Mammalia > Diprotodontia > Potoroidae > Potorous > Potorous gilbertii. Next base: position 32,503,842 of record CM053775.1, on the reverse strand, counting down.
CCCCCTGCCGGCGGCGGCCCAATCGGAGGCGCCTGCCCAGCCAGCAGCCAGCCAGCCCGCAGCCAGCCAGCCAGCAGCGAGCCAGCAGAGAGCGAGCCGGCTAGCGAGCGAGCCCGCAAGCCCGCAGCCTTGGCTTCATCTGCTGCTTTTCCCCCCTAGCCGTACCGTACCCATCATCTTTTGAGCAAAGTCTTAGGGATTAAAAAAAAAAACAAATATTCTTATTATTCTTTTTGGGGACAAGGAAAGAAATTGCTCTAGCCATTAGCGCTTCTAGATTGGTGTGAAGACAGAAGGGGGGAGTGATTGATAGAGGAGGAGGGAGAGACAGAGAGAGAAAAGGAGAAAGAGAGAGAGAGAGAGAGAGAGAGAGAGAGAGAGAGAGAGAGAGACTAGAGAGGGGGCAGTGAAAGAGGAGAGAGGGAAGAGACAAAAGTGAGAGGAAGAAAGCGAAGAGAGAAAAGGAGAGAAACAGGAGAGAGAGAGAGAGAAAAGAAACAGGAGAAAGAGGAGAGAGAGTGAAAAGACAGAGAGAGACAGCGAAGACAGAGAAAAGGGAGGGGGAGGGAGAAGAGGAGAGGGGAGGGAGGAAGAGAAGAGGGGAGGGAGGGAGAGGAGGGAGGAGGGAGAGAGAGGGAGAGAGAGAGAGAGGGAGAGAGAGAGAGAGAGAGAGAGAGAGAGAGAGAGAGAGAGGAGGCAGTGAGAGCGAGGGAGAGCGAGAGAGGGAAAGGAGAGAATAAGAAGAGGAGGAGGAGAAAGAGGAAGACTAGTGTGTGGGGCAGACAGAAAAGGCAAGTTGGAGAGCGGGTGAAGAAGAGCCCGAGAATTCTTTTTATTATTCTTTTCCCCAAATTAGATTTTTTTTCTTTCATTTCCTTTTTTTTTTTCTTTTTCGATTAGTCGGAGTTGCGCCCATGCATTTTTCAGTTTCCTTTTAGGAAAGGAAGCAGGGCAAGGCTGAAGAAAATGAGGCAAGGCGCGCTCCAGACCAGCTGCCTCCTGGTGCTGGGGTTCTTGGCTCATTCTTTCGGAGGATTCCCCAACACCATCAGTATAGGTAAGCGCGATCCGGAGCCCAAGCCAGAGCCGGAATCTGAGCCCAAACCCTAGTCGAGACCAGGAGGGGAAGCCAGGCCGACGGCACCCCCCGGGTCCTGGAGCTACTGGCCCTGGGGAGTTGGACTGCGGCTGCGGCGGGTCCTTCTAACCCGGCACGCCTAGAGCTCCCGGCACCTGCAGGGGAAACTCCTGGCTCTGGGTAGTGAAGGGGGGCACAAAGCTACGGAGGACTCGGGGCCGTCGGGGCTGGGGGAGTCCGGGAGGAGACTGGCAGCGAGCAGAAGCAGAGACAGGGGCCAGCCCGCATTGCTCCTGGGGGCCCCAGACTGCCGGGTGCTCCTCTCGCTTTCCCCGGCTCGATCGACCCGACTTCGCTCTGGCATCCTGCTCCTGGCACTTATCCCAGGGTGATGCCCGGCTGCAGGCAGTGCCAGGGAGCGGGAGCAGCGGGGCTGGGATAGGTTGGGGGGGAAAAAGAAAAAAGGAAAGACAAGAGAAAAGAAAAAGGAAGGTAGTCTTGTTTCTCCCACCGGAGAGAAGAGTACAATTCGGCCCCATCTTTAAGGCGGTTGGAGGGGGGGGTGCGGAGGGAGGGGGTGGGTAGGAGCCTGCTGAGGGTGGAAAAGAAATTTTACCTCCGCCTTCGAAAGGGAAGAGAACAGCGGGTTAAAGGGACTGGGGGTGAGGGGACAGGGGTAGTTTTGAGGAGGCAGACAGGGACTATGCGAAAGGGGAACGAAAGAGCTCTGGAAGAAAAACTGGAGCTGTTTTGGGGGTAGGCAGACGGGCTATTGACAGGATGCTGTTGCGGTGAGGGAAAGAGATAGCAGAGAATGTTGGGGTGCGGAGGCTGGAAAGAGGGGGGCGCTGCTGGCGGAGACAAGGTGGATGGTTGGAGGGAGACGGGAGCCCTTGGAGGAAATGCAGACTTGGGGGTAAGGGCAATAAGTAGAAGAGCAGGCAGCAGGTAGAGACCACGCCGATCGGGAAGTGTCCCCTTGTTCCTGGCTGGCAGGCTGGAATTGGGCACCAGCTGGACAAGGAGTTAGTTCCCTCAGCTTATGCTTCGATATGTGTGGACAAGTGCTGAAGTTCCCACCATTGCCCTCCACACATTGCCTGGCATCCAGAACTGAGACTAGGAGTGGGGCCCAAGGAGATGGGTCCCTCCCTGGGAGCGAGCGGGGTGCAAAGGGACTCCCAACGCCCAAAGTGGCAAGGCGCGATGGTGGCTGCGGCTGCGGCTGCGGCTGCGGCGGTGTAGACTGCCTGAGAAAGCTGCTGCCCACTGGGCTAAGAGGGGGAGGGGGACACGAAAGAGAACAGATCTTCCATCCGCCCCTCTGCGGGGCTCAGCTTTGCTTTCTTCCCCACTGCCACGGGAGGAAAGCCACATTCCCAACTAAGAGTCCGTGGGAGGGAGGGGGGGTCAATAAACCTTTGCGCATCCCTTTCCCCGTCCCAGTCCCAGCCGGATGAATTCTTGACCCGTACCACCACCACCCCCATCCCGCAGAGGGAGGCCACCCCCCATCTCTGATCCCTTTGCTCCTAGGTGGACTCTTCATGAGAAACACCGTCCAGGAGCACAGCGCTTTCCGCTTTGCCGTCCAGTTATACAACACCAACCAGAACACCACGGAGAAGCCCTTCCATTTGAATTACCACGTTGATCACTTGGACTCTTCCAATAGTTTCTCTGTGACTAACGCTTGTAAGTAGCGCTGCCTAGCCTCCCTTGGGACACCTTCCATTTGCACTGGGCTGGCTGACTTGCTTGGTTTGGTGGGTCCCTATTTGAGAATGACGGGAGGATGGGGAAGAGAGAGGTCATTTCTTCTCTCTAAATCAAGGGGGCTAGAAGCAGTGCTAACCCCTCGGGTATTCACAATCTGCTTAAGGCTATGAGGAAAATTGCCTTGGATAAGGTCTAATACAAAAGCGTCACTTCCAGCTCCCCTTCCCTGCTCCAAGATCCCCTCCCTGGGGTTGGGGGGGGGGGGGGACAGATGGCACAGTTGTTCAGAGGAATCGCCTAAGACTTAGAAAGAAACAAGACAACCTCTTGACTGAGGAAATTGGAGATGCACATTACTCAGCCGGTTAGGTTAGTCCCTGCCTGGTCATGGGAAGCAGCTGAATTTGACAACTGCTTAATTCAGAGGAACCAAATGTGAGGAATTTTGTTAACAAGTGACCTTGAGGGGACAGATCCGGGGCGGGTTTCCTGGCCTCCTTCTGTCCTAGAAGATCACCTTTCTTCCAGAGACAGCCCTGATAGAAACTGTTAAGGCTACAAACTGATTGCAAGTGATGAATACCAAGACAGCTGAGAGGGAAGGGAAAAGCCAATACTAGATCTTAATATTCTGAAAGCTAGTTTGGCCTGTGGAGTATTTTTTTCATTCCTTTCTTCCCCCCACCTTCTCCTCCCCCAACTGTTAATGATAACATTATGTCCTTAATTCAGAGAAAGAAAAAGGAAAAAACCCAAAGCCCAGAAAGCTTGTGTAAGCACAGCATCCACCCTGAGTGCCACCTGAAACCCAGATTTTGCTGTTGTATTTGGATTGTTTCTTTCTAAATGGGAAAATTTGAAGACTTGAGAGCATGGGGACTGGGGTTTCTATCGTCTTGCTGGGGAATGGTTTTCTGTGAATGCAACAGTCTGTATGAACGAATAGAGCTTTTCAGTCCAGGCTTACTTCACTAAAGTTTGGGGAAGATCGAAGAGGTGGTCGATGATATTTTGGTTTTAAGGATGGTTTGAGTGGGGGTGGGAATTGTTTTTTGCTGTTCCAGTTCTGAGAGAGGAGAGAGAGCTATCTATGCAATTGAATAAATCTTTTCCCAAATCTGACTGCCTCGACGGCTGCCCCCAAAGTGAAAGGGGCAAAAGGAATGGTACAAAGCACCCGAACTACTTTTCCTTAGGCTAGAGAATTGGGGGGGTGAAGATGGGGGAGAGTACCAGGGTGGGGAAGGTTACCAAAAAAAAAAGCAGAGGGTCATCAGCATGACATGTCTTGAAGATATTTTAGCTGAAGCTACAGAGCCTTATTTTAACATTCTGCTCTATTAAGTATTTGACATCTTTGGGATTGCCGACGGGGATAAAAATAGGAACTGATTAATTTTGGCTAAGTGTGAAAGTTATAAAATGCCTGTCTATACTTTGCATCTTATTCCACTAATCTCATCCTGTCTCAACAGCACTTACAACACACACCTGACTCTTAATCCTTCCTCTCTGTAATCCCTTCAAGAGGCTGTATCTCAAACATAGCTTCCTAAATATCAATTATTCCGCTATCCAACCGAGCCAGAGAATGTTCATTTACCCAGAATACTTATTTCTTCACTGATATGGTCTAAGATAAGAGTGCCAACTGTTAAATGAAACAATTTGTTAAATGTAAAGTTTGAGCCCACTCTCTTAGTCGATAATGCATGAGGCTAATGAAACATATACCTGACACCAAGATCATAGTTGGATGGCTATTACGAAATTGTCCTTATCATAGGGAAACCAAACTGATAAAGCAGTTTCCCTATTGGACTCAGGATTTTGAAGAGAGAAGAAGTCATCCCCATTGACTCTACGTCACCTTTTCCTATTAGCAAGAAGCTAGCAAGATCTCTCAAACCAGATCCATGGCACTTTGGCTACCAAGCTCCTAAGGGGGCAAAGTTGTCAAAGAAAGGAAGCAAAGAGATGACCCGGTCCATGTAGCTATGCCAATGCAGGGCTTTAGAAAGCAGTACTTGTGATAAATATATCCAGCTGTCCTTTGCCCACTCAGAGATGGTGCAGTGACAGACAGCATACTCAGAAAGCTGTCATTCTCCCAGTCAGTCCCCCAAGCATACATCTCTGAATGTCACAGTCTGGGAATACAGGCCACCTCTTCAAGATGGCTTAGGATAGCTGCTGAGTGGGTTTGCTCATGGAAGCTTGGCTGGTCAAAGCACAGCTCAGATTAGAGGGATCGTGGTGCAGTAGGAAGGGTGTTGGGATTTGGAGTAGGAAGATCGAAATTCATATCCTGGAACGGCCACTTAGCTGTGTCACCTTGGACAAGTCATCTCACCTCTTTCAGCCTCAGTTTTCTCATCTGTAAAATGAGAGGGTTGGACTAGATGACTCCAAAATCCCTTCCACCTCGAAATCTACATTTCTAAAACCACATGAGAATAGAACAGACAATAATTTTACGATGCTAGAGGAGCTATTCTTTGCTCTCTGACACAGCTCCCTGAGAATTTATATTACCCTTGCTGCAAGCAGAAGCCATCAAAAATGCTGACATATGCCCTCTCTTCAGTGCTTGAACCTAGTAGGGAATACCAGAAATAGCTACTACCTTCATTGACTTCCCAAATGGCTTCCATTTCCAATAAAAAGAGAGCCCTGAAGCCTCCCATTTAACCCTAGCCAGGTACCACAGAGCACCAGATGGGTTCAAAAGTCATAGACTCCTCGTAGGATCAGGAGGTGATAAGGAAAGAAAAGATCATCTAATCTGATTTCCTCTTAGTACAAATGAGGATAACAGGACCCATGGCCTTCTCCATTCCTTCACACCAATTTAGCCTGGGCTGGCCCAAGAGACACTTTTCCTAATTGGTTCCTCTGGCATTCCAGGCTCTGATTCCTCCAATGTTTGACTTCATTTCATTTCCCAGGGTAATACAATGGAAAATCTGGCATGTTTGGTGTCAGAGGTCCTGGAATCAAATCCTATATCTGCCACTTACTATCTGTGTGACCTTGAACAAGTTTCTTCCCCTCCCTGGGACCTCAGTTTCCTCCTCTGTAAAATGAGAAGATTGGACTGATGGCCTCAGAGATCTCTTTATAGCTCTTCGATCCTATGACCCTTCTAGGCCTCTCCTACCCTCAGGGTCCTGAGACAAAACACACTAGATAAGACCAGTCTACAGAAAGGACTTTTCCTTCCCTTATCCCCTCACCCTGGAAATTTCCACGAGATTATCGGTTGTTTCTAAATAACCCTCAGCTAGCAAGATATTTTTGTACAACTACTTCTTTCCCGCCCCCCCCCCCACCTTAGGGATCTGGAGGCTAGAGAAAGACTTCTGACATTACAGACCAGTCCATCTGAGGCTTCAGAATGGAGGCAAATGGAAGTTTAGCCTGTGGAATCTTGAACATCACCTTCCTGGTTTCACAGATACTAACTAGATTTGTTCATTTGGGTTTTTTGGTCTCTAGCCCCTATCCAGTGGTCAGGGAGCTTATATGTACCTAGTATCTAGGCGCTGGCACTGGGGCACAGGCAGGCACACGCGCGCGCACACTCATACTCACACACACACACACACACACACACACACACACACACACACACACACATGCCACCGTGCCTCCTGGAAGCTCGGCTCGGTCGGCCGGGCCCTCCGTGGCTTCAGCAGCCTGGCTCTCCCTCCGCGGTTCCCGAGCTGTCGCCTTCTCCCTGGAAGGCCCCCTCCCGCCTTTCTCGCCGCTGTGCCGTGTGCTCTCCTAGCGCACTCCCGCTGCCGGCTTCAGCCTCTGCAGTGTCAGCTCATTAGCACACAGATCTCATATCCCCTCTCCGCACTGTCATTGCAAAAATTGCTGTTGCACACCTTTCCAGCCAACAAATGTGCTCGGGACGACGCACTGTTTGCAAGAGGCAGGGAAAGAGGCAAATGTAACCTTAAAGGTTCTTCGGTTCGGAATTGGGCTCTCACAAAGCATGGGCTTGAATAAAAAGCCGCTGATCAGTCTGTGCTGGCTGTGGGGGGACTGCACCCAAAGGCAGGACTTTGATTTCGGGATCTAATTTATCGACGGGCACAATTTCTTTGACTTACTGACTCCAACGTATTCGCTGAACATTTGTATCTGATTTCAATTTCTGAATCGCTTCAAATATGCCTTGCACACTCCTTTGATAAACTGGCGCGTCTTCCCTACAGTCTACTTAGCCGAGACAGGTTTCTTTCTCTTCTTTCCCAAGTCACAGTCTAATTATCTAATTCTTCTAATTGCCAGGATCCGGTTGACTATTTCAGCCCGTTCCTTCCAAATCCATTCTCTTTACCCCTAGCCCATTTCTTTTTTTTTCTTTTCTTTTTTTCCTCTTTAAAGTTTTCTACTGAGGCTTTGGAAACTAGGTGGGAACCTTCCCCAAGAATGCCTGCCGACCTAGCCACCCAGCCCACCCCCATCTGTAGAATTTCACGTTGTTTAAAAGGGCTCTTGTCCCAACTTGGTCGTTCCATAGCAGCTGGCATGGCTATGTTTTGTTTCATCTCTGTAGCATCTCACACACACACAACACACACACACACACACACACACACACACACACACACACACTCTTCTGCTGCCACAGGGCATTTTTTTTCTGGCTACTTCTAAGACAGTTGGACCATCTGGAATGTGAGTTCTCTTTGTCCCGCTGGCTTAGGCTATTGATGCCCATAGTAGGGCCAGCCAAAGATTGAAATTATGTCCTCATAAATCTTTTATTGCTGTTGTTTTGGTACAGATAGATAGACACACAGATAGATACACACACACACACACACACACACACACACACACACACACATATTTGCTGCACATACTGGGAGTCAGAAGACCTCAGTTCCAGTACTGTTTCTGCCACTGACCAGCAGTGTGCCCTTGAACATGTCCATTCTATCCCATTCAAAGCCTTAATTTCCTCTCCATTAATGAAAATCCTTTCATTAATGTCCCATCTGGGACAGCTCCTATCATGTTCTACCTGTGATCCAGGTCTATCCCTCCTTGCACGCTCCCTAGCTGTAGGACCCTGGACAAGGCCAGTCACCTTTCTGTGTTTCAATTTCTTCCTCTGTAAAATAAGGGGATCAGACTACATGACCTCTACATATCCTTCCATCTCTAGACCTATGATCCTATGTGTGACTTTGAGTAAGTCACTTAACATCTGTAGGCCTCAGTTGCCTTCTCTGTAAAATGAGAGGAGGTTGGACTAGAGCTTCTTAAACTTTTTCCACTTTCAACCCCTTCAGTGCTTCTTAAACTGTAAGTTTAACTATTTCGGTCCCCATATTGAGGGGGGGGGTGTTTAAGAAGGACTGGACCAGAGGGCCTCTGTAGTCCCTGCTACCTCAGAGTCTATGATTCTTTTTGGCCAACATTCTCTGCCTGGCTACAATGAAAGCAGGGGCCACCTGTGAAAAATAAGACTTCCCATAAATTGAATTCTTTCTTTGACTTTCCCACCTTCCTCATTGACTCCCAAGTTAAAGAGCAACCCTGATGAAGCTATTCCAAAGGAAAAAGGTGGTCTCCTCTTGTGCTCAGAAGCATGGAAAGGAAAAGTGGAGAGATCTTGGGGAATGTGGTCTTTTATTAGCCCCTGTGTAAAAAGTTCCAGGTTTGGTGGCATGTGTATGTATGTGTGTATGTGTGTGTACATGTGTATACGTGGATATGGGTTTGTGTGTGTGTAATTTCCTAGTAGATTTTACTTTTTGTTCACATGAAAAGATCTGCCTTGCATTCTGCTACCCCTTCCCCACCCCAAAGAAAGCTATCCTCTTCATCCCGCTATATCTTTTGAGGGAGATTGAGTGAGAAAGGTAGGGGCTTTTCCTGTTTTTTATTCAATTTTTTAAAAATTTTGATCATTTTTAATCCCATTGTTATAGGCAGACAGAGATTGTTGGCCGGTTTCATTTTAAGAAATTGAAAAATAAATGAATATGCAAAGGTTTCCTTATTAGTCTTCCCTTATGGAGAAGAAATTTGTCATTTTTATGTAGTTGTTTGAAGGATTAAAAGACAGTCTGGATTTCCTAAGACTGGAAGAGCAGGATTTTCATTAGCATATTTAATGACTCCACCAAACTTCCTCCAATGGCTCTTGCTTCCAACTTCCTAGTCCAGGACTGCAGATGGACCCAATTTATTCTGAAGGGTCTTACAGTGAAGCACCTTCCACCTTGTCTGGAGATCAGAAAGAACATCTAGGAGCTTGGCAAGGGCCCTGCTAGAAAGGGAACAAAGCCATGGAGGCTTGGCTTGAACCCTGTGGGCTCTTAGCCTTTGCTGCTTCAGGGACCCATGTTTACACTGGTGTTCGTGGTGCTCACTCCCATGAAGGCTCTGACCCTTCTGTGTTCTAAGACACCAGCTGCCACCGCTGGGGGAAAAAACCAAATCAAAAGCATCACCTAGTGGTCAATGCTCTGAGGTGTTGGACTGGGCCTGGTTCTCCCTCTGAGCCTTTCCAGCTTGGCAACACCTGCCAGGATTTATGTTCCATTGTCACTGACTTCCCAAATCCAAGGTCTCATGCATACCACAATGAGGCATCTGAGAAGGAAGGGTGGAGTGAAGGGTGGGTTCTTGAACCAAAATCAATAGATGCTTTTTTATTCAATTGGTTCCAGGGGTAGGGAACCTGAAGACTCAAGGCTACATGTAGCCTTCTAGGCCCTTGGGTGCAATCTTTTGACTGACTCCAAATTTTACAGAACAAATTCTTTTATTAAAGGTATTTGTTCTATGGAGTTTTGATTCAGTCAAAGACTGCATGTGGCCTTGAGGCCACAGGTTCCCCACCCCTGAAGATCCTGGGTCTAAAAAAGAAAAATTTCTTAGGAGAAATGGTATCCTAACCTTGGTTTCTAGCATGATCCTCCCTTTTAGTGTAGTGTCAGGGCTTGACTCCATAAATTAGAAGCACCCTTCCTACTGAATGAGCAAAGTACCAATTAAACAATCAGTAAATATTTATTGAGTGCCTACTATGTTCCAGCATTGTTCTAGAGCCCTGGGGATGTACAGGCAATGAATGAAATAATCCCTACTTACGAGGAATTTACATTCTAAGACCGTACATGTATAAGAGATGCATATTACATATATAAGTATGGTCACAGAATAAATTAAAAATAGAATAAATATGAAGTTGTTCCATCCAAAGCAGTTAAGGAGGGAAGATAAAGCAGTTGTAGGGATAAGAAAGGTTTCTTACAGAAGGTGGTACATGTGCTGCTATCTTGAGACTGAGGTGAGGGGAGAGTACATTACAGGTATGAGGAACAACCGGTACAAAGGCCCAGAGATGGAAGATGGAGGGTCCTGTGGGAAAAATATGGAGAAGGCCAGCTTGGCTGGAGGGAAGAGTTCAGGAAAAGGAGCAATATACAAGACTGAAAAGGTAGGTCGGGGCACAGTGGTGAAGGGCTTTAAAAGCTAAACTGATGAATTTATCGTTGATTCTAGGGAATAGGGAGCTGCTGAGATTTATTGACTAGGGGAGTGACATGGTCAAATATGTGCCTGAGGAAAATCACTCTGTCAGCCGTGTGGAGGATGCACTAAAGTATGGAGAGACTTGAGGCAGAAGCCAATTAGGAGATTGTTGTAATAAACTATGGGAGAGGTGATAAGGGCCTAAACTAAGGTGGTAGTTGTGGAGAAGAGAGGAGGGTTACAATTTGAGAGACCTATTAGTGCAGAAATGACCACCTGAATAGGTCAGGTGATATAGAGTAAAACCTAATGCATCTCTTTCCATAGCAACACTGAGCTTTGGTGAGTTGGTGCAAGTGATGAAGCTACTTTGTTCCCAGCTCCCCTTCCTTCCCCTCCTGCCCCATGATGCCTCCAATTGGTCAGAGCTCCCAAGATCATGCCCATTGGAGGCCTGTCTTTGCTCACCAGCTCTCCATGCTCCACACCATACAACGCCACCCCCCACCAAAAAAAATCCTCTCAAGGTCCTGTTTTCTTCTTTTCAACAGGATAGCAAGCTCTTACCACCTAAGTCAGTCATTTTTTTCAAAGCTTCCATTTCTTGAGGGATATATCATTCAGAAAGTACTTTTCCCAAATCCATTTTAT
>CM053775.1:32468557-32492388 GCA_028658325.1 Potorous gilbertii | reverse complement strand
CTTTGCTAGAAAGTCTGGGTGCCTCTATGGCAGGGATAGAGAAATTGTAGCCTCAAGGCCACACGTGGCCCTCTAAGCCCTCAAATGTGACCCTTTGTCTGAATCCAAACTCCACACAACAAATCCCCTTAATAACAGGATTTGTTTTGTAAAACTTGGAGTCAGCAAAAGGTCACACCCAAGGACCTAGAATTCCATATATGGCCACCCCTGGTCTATGGGATTCTTTTTTCAAGATTGTCAGAACTTCTTTGCAGAGCAGAAGAAACTGCTATGAAAACTCCTATAAGCAAAAAGAATGTGATATGGAATTTTTTTTAAAAGAGCCAGAAAAAACAATACTGAAAACAGTGACAAGATTGTCAATGGTTTATTCCCATCTCTCCCTACTCCCTCCACCTTCAGGATTCTATATTAACATGCCACTTTGCAATGATAATAACCAAGGGGTGTACTGGTAAATGTTTAACAACCAGCTCTCCAGGCAAAAATATGTACACATGACACATTTTTAAGTTTAATCTTCATTATCAACATTTTCTCCTATACTTTCTGAAATCTGGACAATCAGCAAAAAAGTAAATCAAGCTCTGATTTGTAGCATTGACTGATTTTCAAAGTGTAAATACTCACACTGAAAATTTAACAATCAACTCTCTAGCTGGTTCCAGCCGGCTCTAGCTTTGTCATCCGCAAAATAAAAAGGTTAAATTAATAATAAGTTAGCATTTATATACAATGCTTTAAGTTCTGCACAGCGCTTTACAAATATTATGTCATTTGAGTCTCACAACAACCCTGGAAGGAGACATACTATTATCGTTCCCATTTTACAGACGAAGTAACTGAGGCAGAAATGTCAAATGACTTACTCAGATTCACACAGCTAGTAGGTGTCTGAGGTCAGATTTAAACTCAAGTTTTCTCAATTTCAGGTCTAGCACTTTGTTCACTATGGCTTGTTGTTTGTTGTTGTTGTTGTGTACGTCCTTTGTTGCCAAAGAAGACCATGCCATCAGAGAAATGATGACATGAGTTGCATTTGACTTGGTTTTGAGTGCAGCAGAGCTGGGCAGGTCACCAGCCTCACTTCTCTTCCAGAGCCATCTGAATCTAGTGACCAGATATTCATCAGGATGACTGGAGATGGTCCAGGATGCAACATGAGACCCTGGCCATTTTAGGTTAAGGTCTTATCAGATTCTCACTTTGAGTGAAATACATCCATTCAACGAATAGGCCTCTTTAATTACTCATGGGATGACCCCTTCTAATAAAGAAAAGAATAACAAAAAAATCAAACTGAGAGGGGAAGATCCTCAAGGTTCCTAGGTAAAAGAAAAAATTACTATTTAGTAAGGTCATTTCCAGATCAAAATGGATCTCTGATACTATGACTGTGGACACTAAGGTCCTTTCTAACTGAAATGCTATGATTCTTTAAGGTTAAGTGATCTGTCCAGGGTCACACAACTAGCCCATAAGTGGTAGAGCTGGGACTTGAACCCAGGTCTCTCCTAACCCAGACTGCAAAGCTCTCTGCCACACCCCACCGCTTCTTAATGCAGTCGTGGTGTCAATAGATTATAACCAAACTCCAGACATTCTAGAGTCATGAAATCCCTGTTCTCCTGTCATTCAGCCCTTTTATAATACTCCTATGGAAACAAGTGTCTCTTGTCATGTTATTTCACCTAATATCACATTTTCCCAGAAATTAGTAAGTGGCATTAAGTGGAGGGGGTGCCTAGAAACACTTATTAGAACAGGGTAGGCTGAAATTCTGGTCTCTAGGCAAGCTACTGTTATCTCTCAGGTCTGCTGGAAGAGTTTCTGCCAAACTGCTGGGCAAGTTAAAATTAGATTCTCACTATAGCAGAGTTTGTTGTTTGCTAGATAGATGCATGTTCTATTTACATGGGTCACTCCCATTAAGCGACACTGAGTCAAGCAAATAGATCTTTGGTGGATCAGTGGAGGAGAAATGCTGGCGTTTTCAACAGGGAGGTGGAACGGTAGTCATTTAGGCCAATCATTCTGCTGCAGTGCACTGCCTGATAAGATAAAGCTAGAAGGATAAAGCTGGGGTTTTATCATATGTGTGTCATGTGTACATTAAAAGCTGCTACAGCTGCTACTTCGTGGGTTTCCCAACAATGTAGGATTTTCTTCGCCGTGCCCAGGAACTGGCATTTCTAGCAACTGTTCTCACTATCAAGCAGTGCAACTGAAGGATACTGAGGGTTGATGAGACAGCTTTCATAATGGTATTGAGGGCTGATGAGACAGAACTTTGTGTAGCTACTGAGGAATCAGCAGCCCTACATAAGCAGAGAGAAAAGGTTTTTGCTCGCAACAGATAAAAGATAAAGTATATGCTAGGTCCTAAGGTTTCAGAATTGTGTTAACACCCCTCCACCAGCCCTATCCCCCCCCCACACACACACACATACACACCTTCAGCTTGAAGGAGAGGAGAACAAGGAGATGTTTACAGATTTCCCAGGGACTTGTAACAAGCATTTATTACATGTTTACTATGTGCCAGACACCATGTTAAGCAAAGAGAAAGAAAAAGAAAAAAAATGTCCCTGCCTTCAGGAAGCTTCCATTCTGATGGGAGAGAAAGAGGAATATATATTTAGGTATAAACAGAATAGATAAAAAGAAACCTTAGAGGAAGGAATTGGTTAGAGTGAGGAGGGAAGAAAGATCTGCTGACAATCGCACATGAACTGCCTCTTGAAGGAAGATGGAGATTCTAAAAAACAGAGATAAGAAGGGAGAGTGTTCCCTTATTCCCAGACACGAGAGGCAGCCAGTGCAAAGGCATGGAGATAGGAGATTAAGTATCATGGATGAAGGCCAGTTTAGCTGGACCATAGAATGCATGTAGGGAATAATGTGTAATAGGAATGAAAAAATTAGAAGGGGGCAAAAGTTATGAAACTTTCAATGACAAAAGAGTGTTTATATTTGATCTTAAAAGTAATAGGGAGCTACTACAGTATACTGAATAGAGGAACAATATGGTTATCTTGGAAAATCACTTTGGCAACTATGTGGAAGATAGACTGAAGTAAAAAGAGACTTGACACAAAGAGACCAATTAGGAGGCTATTTGTTGCTGTTTAGTAGTTTCAATCGTGTCTGACTTTGTGACCCCATTTGGCATTTTCTTGGCAGAGATCCTGGAGTGGTTGGCCATTTCCTTCTCCAGTTCATTTTACAGATGAGGAAACTGAGGCAAACAGGGTGAAGTGACTTGCCCAGGGTCACACCAACTAGGAAGGTCTGAGGCCACATTTGAACTCAGGTCTTCCTGAGCCCAAGCCCTGATCCTCTATCCACTGCAGCGCCACCTAGCCAACTTAGACTTGGTATTGTAATCCTCTCATAGGTGATGAAGGCCTGAATTATGGTGCTGGTTATGAGAGTGGTGAGGAAAAAATACACATTGTAGAGATGGAAACAAGATTTGGGAAATGATTAGATATCTGGGGTGAGTGACATCATGTTATATTGACAAGCATTCTATCTCTGGGGAAAAAATACCTCTGCAGAGTGCCTGGCACATAGTAGGTGATTAATAGATGTTTATTGATTGAATGAGAAGGAGAAGGAGAGGGAGGAGCACGATAGCAGTATTTTTCTAGCACTTGAAGGTTTACAAAGCATCCCATATATATGACCTCATTTGATGCACACAGCCAGACTGAGAAGTAGATGCTATTATTAACACCATTTTACTGATGAGGAGCCAAGGATGAGATTAAGGTTACAAACCTAGGTGACTTAAAGAATGGTGATGCCTTCTATAGTAATAGGAAAATTTGAAAAAGATATGGGGTGGGGAAGAAGAAATGAGTACTGTTTGGGACATGATCAATTTTAAAATGCTCATGGGCCATCTACTGGAAAACGCCCAACTAAGAATTTGATCATGTGGGACTGGAGCTCAGAAGATAGAATAGGGCTGGCAAAAAGGTCCCTTCCAGCTCTGCCAGTCTGTGTACTATGTTTCTTTTATCTCTGCCAGTCTGTGTTCCAGGCCCCTCCAAGATCTGCCATTCTCTGTCCAAACAGTCCTTCCCAGATCTTTGTTCTGTGTTCCAGGGATACTTCCAGATCTGAAATTCTGTGTTCAATGTTCTAAGGCAGCTTAGAGGCCACATGAGATCCTCTAGGTCCTCAAGTGTGGCCCTTTGACTTTCAATCACTTGAGGACCTAGAAGGCCACATGTTCCCACCCCTGTTCTAAGGTCTCTTCAGACTTTAACATTCTGTGTTCCAAAGGGTCCTCCTGACTGTGACATTCTATAGTCATACCAAGGGTTCAGTATGGGCAACATGACAATCAGTCAATCTTTATTTGCTTTCAGCCAGTTTAATCTGGATTTCTAAATAGTTCCCTCAAATTAGAAAACTACCCATCACAATTGAGACAGGCACTCCCAAGTGGCCATGTTCAATTACTGTCTCTGCCAACTTTCCAAGGACCACTTCTATTTTGACATGAAAGAAGATTAAAAGGAAGGATATCAATTCTTCACCATCATTTATAGATAGCATTCAGGGTCTGAATGTTTGTCGATGCTAGTTCAGTGTATCTTAACTTATTCATTATATGGCTTAATGGAGGCAAACTGGCCTCTAATTTTGGCTTGCTTTTCACTATTAGATATCACTTTCCAACTTCATGGCTCCTGGCTTTTGTCCAAACATTACTATTGGACCACCTTTATTTTTCTACTTATCTCAAAATTTTCACCCTGGTAGGTCTGTTTATCCTAGCTCGTAGTTAGTCATAACTACATAGATGTCTCTAGGTGGAAGGGAGGATGCTTAGAGACCTCCCTCCCTCATGTTACAGAGAGCAGAAAGTGAGATCTAGAAAAAGGGACAGAGTTGGAACTTGATTATAAATGCTGATTGATTGATTGATTAACTGATGATGTTAATAGCATTTCTTTAGCACTTTAAGGTTTATGAATTATTTCACATGTTACCTCATTAGATCCTCACAGCATCCCTGGGAGGTAGGTGCTATTTTTATGCCATTTCATCAATGAGGAAACTGAAGGATTTGCCCATAGTAACACCAAGAGTCAGGATGGGAACTCAGGTCTTCCTGAATTCAACAATCTCCCAGGGAACAATTAGATAGAGAGAGATCGAAAGTAAGTTGAGAGAGTGGGACCAATCTGTTGGCGAAGGTGGGTGAGAAGGGAATCAAGGGGCAATGTAGGGGAGCTGCTAATAGAACTTGTTGATGGTTCATTGTTTCTCTTGCAAAGGAGCTAGAATTAAGGTTAACAAGATCATTTTCATGACATTATCTCCTTAATTCTTTGGGATAAAGTCTAGGTTCATTTACACCCCCCCACCTCCAATTCACTTCGCCCCTTACAACCTGATTACTCGACTGAAATCTCTTTCTCTGTGTGTGTGTGTGTGTGTGTGTGTGTGTCTTTCTCTCAATCTGTCTGTCTCTCTTTGTGTCTCTCTTTGTCTCTGTCTCTGTCTCCCTCTCTCTGTCTCTCTTTGTCTCTCCCTCCCTCCCTGTCTCTGTCTCTCTCATTCCGTCTCTTTCTCTGTGTCTCTCTCTTCCTCTCTCCATCCCTCAATCCCTCTATCTTTCTGTCTCTCTGTCTCTATCTCTCCCCTGTCCTCTCTCCTCTCTTTCTCTTCTCTCTCCTTTCCCTCTCCCTTCAGTTTTCTCAATCTTCATTCTTCTTGACCTTGCTGTTACCACTCTCAAATTCCTACCTATCTGACCATTTCCCAATCTTTGCTGTATCATCTATATATTTCATCCTCTGGATGTATCCCAGGGCTCCATATTAGGCTCTCTTTCTTAGTGATTTCATCAATTCCCACTGATTCAACTATCACATATCCAGAGATGCTTCCCAGATCTATATATCTAATCCTCATCTCTCTCTGCTGAGCTCTATTCCCTCAACACTAACTACCTACTGGTCACTGCCACCTGAACATCCCATAGGCATCCGAAAGTCAACATATCCTTAATGGAACCCATTCTCTTTCCCCCTAAAGCCACCTCTCCCCCCCATTTCTTTTTACTTATTGAAAGGACCATCTCAGTCCTCAGTTCAGTCTCCTAGGTTCCCAATATTAAAATTGTCCTTGACTTTTCCCTCCGCTTCACCTATATTCAACTAGTTAGCAACATCTCTAACATTCATCCCCTTTCCTCTATTTCCTTGACCACCATCTCAAACCCTGACTACCTTTCACCTAGACACATGAAGTAGCTTCCTGATTGGTCTCCCTGACTCTGGTCTCTCCCCTCTCCAATCTATCCTCCACTCAGCTGCCATTGGTCTGACCATGTCACTGCCCCACTCAAGAAATTTTAGTCACTCCCCACTATTGTCTCTTGGATGGATAAAGTTCAAACCCCTAGGCTTGGCTTTTAAAGCCCTTCATGATCCAGCTCTAGCTTATCTTTACAGAGTGATTTCATATTGCTTCCTCTCACACATGCTAAATTTGAGCCAAAGTGGTCTATTTGCTGTTTCCCATAAATTGGTTGCGATCTCTGACCTCCATGCCTTTATTCAGGCTATCCATCATGCCTAGACTGCCCTCACTCATCACTTCTACCTCTTGGAATCCCTAGCTGCCTTCAAAACTTCACTCAATTGCCCCCTCCCACCTTAGGCCAGTCCTAATCCTTCAGTTGGTAGCACACTGTTCCCTATCAACAGAAATATCTTCATATTTACTTTACGTGCTTTCTACTTATCTGTGTACATGTACTCTCCTCCTTCTTCCCCCTCCTTAAAGGCATACTGCCCATAATGCACTCTGATAACTCAGAAGTCACTAGAACACTGGCCAGCCTTATTTGGAAGGTCATGCCTTAGAAAGGCTTTGCTACACAAAACAAAAGAAATAATACTGAGGATGGTTTAAAGATGAGGAAACTGCCAAAAATTTGCTATGTGAAATGTTAAAAATCATACCTAAGGGTTGTAAACACAGGCTTCTTTGAGGCCTGGTCTTTAGCCTCATTTTTGACTAGGGAAGGATTATAGCTTCCTGTTCTATAAAAAAGTGGGGGGAATGTGATATTTCATTTTGAAGTTCTACATCCTGACTTTCATAGTAAAATCTCAGCTTGTGCATTTTTAGAGTAATATGCCATGAGATATGTTTAACCATGTTGAATTGCTGCATGTATAGGTATAAATGGCTATGTGCAAGTGCCAGTTAATCAAGAATTGTGCTATAATATGCTGGTATCTATATTTTTGGTTCTAAACTAAATCAGTGGTTCATTTTTAGCAAATCTAGCAAAGACAAGGAACCAGCTTCATAGTTTCTCATCCAACCCAGAGTTATTCATCTCATTAACTTTGATGAAGTATCTGGACAGTGTTACAGTAGTTGGTTAAGTGATTTCTGGGGTCTTCTGCCCCAGAAAAGTGACCAGTAGGCAGAAAAAGGTTTAAAATCACTAAGTTAGATTCCCTCTTCCTTCCCCCACCCCCCCAGCCTTGAAAATACAGGCAAATACACAACATTAAAAAATTGTAAACAAAGAGAAAGGAGCAGAATCCAAGTAGGGATACACTGCCCAAGTTTCTGTGACACTAAATACAAGGCACATAGTAGGCACTTGAGAAATACTTTGAGTGATTCACTTCTTGATGATCAATCGTCAAGTGACTGACTGATACAGTAATAAAGTACAAGTTATCCTTTCCACATCTCAGGGGTTAGGGGCATGGCACCCCCATAATCTGGAAAATCTAAGTAGAAGCTTTGACCCTCCTTTTGTACCAGAGAAGAAGCCAAAATTTTTCCTTTTTCTTCATGGAATGTTGATAGTACCTTATTGTAAAATTGAGTTAAGTATTGGGTCATAGGCTCGGTGTCATTTGCTGCCTTTCTCGTGTTTGTGGCTTCCACAAAACTCCCCAAAAACTCTCATTTAATTTCTTTCACCGACCTGCCATGTATTTCAAAACCGAAATGGGGAAAATGACATGGGGAAGAGATAATTAATAATGCTAATTCTAGTAGCAAGTAGCACTTCTGCTGCACAGAGCAGCAAAGGGCTTTATCCTGTGGGCCAAGCAGTCACTTTCCTGCTTTTGATCTTACAAAATATGTTACTTTTTGAGTTTCTGACTGGGAATGGAGACATCTTAAAGCAGGTCTCCAAGAAACCATTTGAAGCATAGTTCTAACCACTCCCTTGGTCAAAAGCCTTCGGTGGCTCCCTATTGCCTCTTGAGTAACATTACAAGCTCCTATACCAGGCTCTTAAGACCCTCCACAATCTGACTCCCATCGGTCTTTCCAACTTCATTTTTTATTGCTCTCTTTGCCCACACTATGCTCTACCCTCTCTGGACTCCTGGGTCTTCCCTGGTCTAGACTTTCTATCTCCTGCTTCTCTTCCTTCCCACCAGCTATCTTCCTTGCCTTGGATGTATTCCCGCTTCATCTCTGCTTTCAGATGGAATGAATGAAAAAGTATTGATACTTTCAGTGTGTAAATCACACAGGGTCTTCATCTTCCTTGAAGACCTAGCTTTGCTTCCTAGACCTCTATTTTTAGGTCTCTCTCTTTCTTCCATCAAATTACCTTATATTTACTTATTGGTATACACAATTTATACCCCTCCCCCACCCATGCCCCATTTATAGTGTATAAACTCTTTGAAGACAGGGATGGTTTGGTGTTTGGGTGTCAGGATTTTTTTAATCCTCAGCCTATAACCTAGGGCCTCAGCCAATGCTTAATACGTGCTCGTTGAACTAAAGGAAAGTGAGGCCGAGTAAGGAGGGGGGTGACAAAGAAAAGCCAGAGAGGTTGACTTTATAGGTGATAACATTCACATTCCCTGAATGTTCTACGTGGCTTTCATGAGACTATTTTACATGGTCTCATGAACTTATCATCTTTTCATTGATGAGTCTCTTCTATTGTAGCTAGGGTGGTCCTCAGACCAAAGACACATGGTCCAGACTGGGTCAAAGCCTTTCCAGCATTCTCAAGCATCAAGACAAAACATCAGAGGCAGACCCATTAACATAAACAATGAATATATTATGTAGCCATCTCGGCTCTAGAACTGAAATGGCTCCTATGGAAGCCATCTAGTCTAACTCCATAATTTTACAGATGGAGAAACTAAGGCTCAGAAAGTCAGATGTCATGTCCAAGGTCACACAGCTCTTAACTAACAAGGCCAAGATGTAAAACTGAGATTCAAACTCAAGCCCTTCAGTATTCTTTCCACTACGACATATCTTCATCCTCACATATAATCATTAAAACAGGTCCTAGGACCTCTCCTTGGCAAAACATCCTGGCAATACTTCATTAGCCTAGTTTTGAGTTCCCATGTGAACATGAATGTAATAAATCTGCATTTCTTCTAAAAATAGTCCAGCTCTCAGCTCAGACTGTTCACTAATTCAGACTGACCTTCCCCCAACTTAGTCTAAAACAGCTTAATTGGCTTAGTAAAATATCCGACTGTAAAGGGTTAGGGTATGCTGTCTGAATCTCTCCCTGCTCAGGCCTACAGTTTGGCAGGGGATCCTAGCATGACAAGCCCCACCAAAGGCTACACTGGGCATCCATACCAGCCAAAATGGAGCACCAAAGACTCCCCAGTAGAAAGACCTATCCTTCCAGAAAGTGACTTGAGATGGACAAAGTTTCAATCCCCTGGTACTTTGGCTCCCTTCACTTTGTCAAAGTTCTGCACTTTGGCTCCCTGGTCTCCAGAAGGCTCTTAGCTCTGACTTCCATGGTTGTCACTCACTGTCACCTGCCCCTTCTTACCCCTCAGATTTTAGTGCCCCACCCCAGAGCTCTGGTAACTGACTTAGCCTAGTTTTCAAATTATAACTGCTTTCTTTTCCTACCCCTAGCTAGGATTACCTTCTAACTATCCTCTCATCTGAGGGTTTTCCTCATTCCTGGCAAATGCTAGTGTTCAGAGACTACACTTAATGAAAGTGACCTTGGCCAGTGCTGAGGAATCAATGGTTAGATCTGTAGTTTTGTCTGGGGAAAATGTCTCTAGCTAAATGAAAAAAGACTGCAGAGCAAGTGAAAGTGGGGGTGGAGGAAGGCACAAAGTATCGTCTTAGACCCCAAACTTTCACACCTGAACCTTTTCCCATATGGCTAGCTGCAAATTTGTAGGCAGTTTGCAGAAAAACACCTGTTTGGGCATGAATTCACTAAGCATTGTCTAGGAATGGATCAAGACCCACAGGCCCAACAGAATGTTTGCCAGTGTTGTTCCTGGGCCAAGGCCTAGTGCTTAGGGTTGACCCAAGTGCACTGATGGTGCCAAAGGAAGGGTTACCCAAGGAATAGGCCATGAGAAGCATAGGCCATGAGCAGCCAAAGTAGAAATCAAATACCATGTGAGCCAAATAAAGAGGGGAAAATCTGGGCAGCAAGGAAACAGGCAGATCTATGCTAAAGGTCAAGTTCAGAACCAATGGGAGTGGTGCATCCACTGGCTAAAAGTTTCCTTGGATCAAGGAACTCCCAGACTAGCATCTGTCTACTTTTACATTAGTGACCCTTGGTTCTTAAAGGTCTACTGAGCTAAGACCTTAAAGCTGTCTAAACAGGACCCATCTGTCTAGCCCTGAGGCACCATAACAGTATAAAACCAGCTTCATTTTTGTCAGGGGGTGGAGTTTGAAGATGGGGTGAGTTGGTGGAGGAAGCAGGTCAGTTTACTATTAATTGTAGGGGAGTTGTCTACTTCTGAGGTTGAAGGTTAAGGCTTACCTTTAGAGAGTTCCAAGTTGACAATGATTTCGGGTCAAGGCTATGTCATTAAATTGCTCCTCAGTGTGAGAGGGAACTTCGTGGGGAGAAAATGAAAAGATTCAGAAAAAGTGAAAGTCCTGAAGGACAATGGCCAACAAAGGCCAAAATAGATCCATTAACCGGGGCCACATAAAGACAAGAGATGAGCGGCCAATGCAAATGGCATAATTCACTGCTACTGGCAGGACAAATGCTCTTAGGAGAGTTAGAATTCTCCCTCTCTGTTCAGAAATAATCACCTGCTGACCTAGCCTAAGGCTGCACTTTCAGAATTCCACTTTAATTCCATTCAATTCCAAAGACATGTCATATGCAGGGCCCTGGGCTAGGCCTTCCACTTCATCCAAAATTCTCAGCAAAAAAAAATAGCTTTCATCATATGGTTTGTGTTAGGCATAGTACCCAGCAAGTTGGATTCAATTCAATTCAATAAAGATTAAGTATCTTCTGTGTGTAGCGCACTGTATTAAGTCTGTGGAAGGTTACAAAGTTGAGATGACATGATTCTTACCCTCATGGAGCTTATAGGTTTATATAGCTTATAGGTAGAAAGTGATAACGCAGGTATAAAAATAAAGTAAACAAATAGTATTATATAAGTGCACATAAGGGGCAGAAAGTGCTATGGGATCAGATGAAGGAGAAAGCTCCTGTGGATGGCAGATCATAGAGGAAGTAGAATTGGAACTGGGTCTTGAAGAATCAGGAGGATGTCAGGTATAGAAAGAAGAATATTCCAAGGTTAGGGCACAGGATGGCCAAGTTGTATGAACATGTCCAGGGGATGGCAAGTAGTCAACATTTTCTGAGGGGAAGAATGTATGGAAGGAAGTGTTAATGAGATCAGGATGAAAAGCTAAGATAAAGCTAGGTCAT
Organism: Potorous gilbertii; assembly: GCA_028658325.1. Taxonomy (NCBI): domain Eukaryota; kingdom Metazoa; phylum Chordata; class Mammalia; order Diprotodontia; family Potoroidae; genus Potorous; species Potorous gilbertii. Next base: position 32,480,669 of record CM053775.1, on the reverse strand, counting down.
AAATGATAAATATAAAGGCAGATAGGGATCTTATCCTACAAGAGGATAAAATCTAAGTGAACCAACAATGACAAGGTCAAATTTGTGAATGACAAAAATAGTTTAGTCACCCATAGTTACACAGCAATCTGTGACCAAGCCAGTTGGACAATCGGAATATAAATCTCCTAACATTTCTTCCTTCTTGTTGTCTTTGATGAACAAATGGTTGAAGAGCGATGTTTTCATTCAGAATTTCCTTGCCTTCCAAGGCTCAGGTTTGTGGTTTAAGTATATGGTCCCAGGGAAGCCTCAGCCACCTTCTGCAACTCCAGCTCACCTCTCCTCAGGGTCCAGACTATCAACTGTGAATTTGTTCCAACTTGACTGATAAGAGGGAGCAATTCGAGCATAACTCAGATTTTGGTTTGATTCTGTGAGAATGCAGAACCCTGCCTCACTTTGCAATAACCCTCAGGCTGCAAACCTTTTGATGCCCACTTCCACAAGCAAATGTCAGGGCTATGTCAAACTGGAGTGCCATTTTCATTGTCTATCCTCCGTGGAGCCCAGGAGGGCAGGGCCAAGGCGAGCCAGGAGACAAACCCCTCCCACTACCTCTATTTGACTCAACTGAGACCCGGAACCCCAGGTCTACCCACATGACTCAAGACTTTGCAGCTGGGCCTTGGAAAGGGAACCAGGACTGCCAGCTGCTTAGCTACCTGAGGCCACCAACTCCCACCACCATTATTTTAGGTAGTATTTATGTATTTCTTAACTATTTGATGTATCAAAAATTCTGCTGCCATTTTTTAATGTATCACTAAGGAATTTTGTGAGTGTAATGCCTCTGACCCCATTTTTTCCATAAGACCTGTGGTTTTTATTGTGCAGTTTTGCATAGCCGTATTGCTTTTGGCATAGGTGTACACTGCATTATAGCAGAATTTTATAGGATGGGAACACCTAACAGCAAAACACACACATACTCCCTTTGCCTAAGTAAAGGGCTGGGAGTCTGGTGGGCATGGGTACAACCTGAGTACTGACTAATTCTCTCCTCCCCAATGATGTGGTGCTCAAGCACCACCCCTAAGATCATGCCTCTGCAAGCTTCCCAATTTCTTAATAAGCCCCTGCCCTATGAGAAAATTTTCTCTCGTTGCAGAATACATCCTCTTATCAGAACAGACACAGGGGTGCCTAGTCCAAGGATCTTTGTCCCTGGCTGGCCCAAGAGTGTGTGAATTTGTTCCAGGTGACTCTGCCTTGGCATTCTTGGGGTCCCAGTACCCCGAACCTCTTCACCACCTCAGCCAGCTTCTTGGGCCTTTCATTTAAACTCCATCAAGAAAACAAAACAAAAATGTGTATTTGCTCACACTATCCCCTTGTGCCAGGAATAGCTTCTTTATCCAGACCCTTCTATCTGTAGAAATTCACCCCTTCCATCAAAGTCCAACTTTGGTTCTTCTCAGAAGTGGCCTTTCCCTCCCTACTCTCTTCTGGCACTTTGCCTGGGTCTTTCCTTTGAACTCAGCTCTAACTTCCTTGCCCTTTGCAAGGGGCATAAGTATTACATAGGGTTATTTGTTCATTTGTTTCCTCCCATTAGACTGTTAGCCCCCTGAGCACATGGCCTTTGTTATATCTACTTTGATCTACCCTAGTGCAGAGCCTAGTCCTTTCACACAAAATAAGAGCTAGTGGCATTATGAACATTATATGAATTAACTGTGCATTGTCTATGAAAACAAAAAGTGCAAGTCTGATGTGCAATTCTACTCTGGTATCACCTTTTTGACTTGCTCCATCAAGCTTGCTCAATCTTTTCTCTTTCCCATATGTAGCTTCCCAGGTAGTGTCTAACAGTGATGGGAAGGTTTGTGAAAGGGGCTGACCCAGGGGCATAGGCTTTTCTCTTTCTCCAGTCACACAGCTTCACACCTCTCCAGTCCTGGAGAATCATTGCCAAGCCAGCAGAACTAGAGCCCTGAGCAGCTGCAGGCTCCCATCAGCAAAGTCCTTACAAATCCAACCAATTCAGGCTCCGGAGCTCAAGGCCCTCAGAAGGTCAAACTTCAGTACTAGGACAGGGACTTTGCAGATGTGAGTCAGGAGATCTGAAAAAAGTCTGCAGGTCCCCTGAGCCAGGGCATGGAGAAGGCAGCCAAGGAAGTCTTCCTATAGACCTGAGACTTGTACCGAACATACTTTCCATCTTACCCTGGTAGTGGAGACATTCTTAAGGGATCATCACATCAGGAGACTAAGAGCTGAAAAGGACATTAGAGGTCATTGAGTCCAATCTCATTTTTACATTTTTAAATTTAAATTTTTATTAACACCTTCTTTTCCTACTATGACCTTTGTCTCACAGTATATCTCTCCCCCTTACCTCCCTCAGAGATCCATACTTTACAACAGACAAGAGGGAATAAAACAGTCTAGCAAAATTAACCAATATGTCAGTCAAATCTGAGAGCTTATATAGTGTTCCATACCCATAGTCCTCACCTCTGCAGGGAAGGAAGGAAAGTGCATTCTCATATCTCTTCTTTGCTAACAAACTTGGTCGTTATAATTTCATAGCAGTCAAGTATTTTTAATGTTGTTGTAAGAATCGGTATTTCTATTTGGATTTTTATGTTCTATGCACATTGTTTTCCTGATTCTGCTTACTTAATATAATTTCATAGCAGTCAGTTTGGGGATTTTTTGTTCTAAGTATTGTCCTTTCTGTTTGGATTTTTATATTCAGTGTGCGTATTGTTTTCCTGGTTCTGCTTACTTATTCTTCATCAAGTCATATATGTCTTCCCATGCTTTTCTGCATTGTTCATATTTATCATTTATTATAGCACAGTAATATTCAATTATATTCATGGACCACAATTTACTTAGCTAATCCTCATTTGATGAGTCTGTACTTAAATTATTTCCAATTCTTTGATACCACAAAAAATGCTTCTGTGAATATTTTGATGTATGTGGGAGCTTTCTTTTTTAGCATTTATCTGTTTGAGATATATGCCCAGCACTGGGATCTCTGGATCCAAGGGTATGGACATTTTAGCTGCTTTTCCTTTAGCATAATTTGCTCTCCAAAATGATTGTACCAATTTACAGCTCCACCAATAGTGTATGTGTGCCTGTCTTTCTCCAATCCCTCCAACACTGAGAATCCCATCTTTTGTCAGCTTTACCAATTTGCTAGGTGTATGGGGAAACCTGAGAGCTGTTTTGATTTACAATGTCTTATTATTACTTATTTGGAGCACTCTTTCATATGGTTGTTTGTCATGTTATTCTTTTTTTGAGAACTCTTTATTTATATCCAGTGACCACTTACTCATCATGGAATGGCATTTGCTATTATGTGCGTATGCATATAATATATATACATATATATATATATATACACACACACATATAATGCTATTTCTTTATTTACATGGGATGTCAGACACTTAATCAAAGATATTTGATGTGAAGATTTTCCCCAATTGACAGCTTCCCTTTATTTATATTGTATTGTGAAAGCATCTCAATTTCAATAATCAAAATTATCTATTTTATGTTTTGTGATTATCTCTATCCCTTGTTTACCAAATGCTTCATTTTACACAGGAGGAAACTGAGGCCCAAAAAGGGAAGGGGAGTAAGAACCAGTGCTTTTTCCACTATAATGTGCTGTTTTTGAGGGCAGGAGGAAAAAAAGTGGCTCTCCTTGAAATTTCCATAAAGGAAGTTTGGCTTCTACCCTTCTCCACAAACCTATTTCCTGCTTTTCCTCCCTTGCCTTTCACAGCTGCCTTTATGACCCCTAACCTACCTTAGAACTTTGCTCAGTTCCTGATCCCATCCAAACTTCTCTTTCTCCTATCTGTCTGCCCAGGGACTTATCTCAGCTAAAGTCCCAGTTTGTACCATGTGATGATCATGGTAGCTAATAATAGTTAATGGCTCCTCTTTTCCTTTCAGCTTCAAAGTTTATAAAGCACTCTCCTCCACAACCTCCCTAGATAGTAGACAATACAAATGCTATTAGTCCAGAGAAAGGAAATTACTTACGATGAATAAGCAGTAGAGTCAAGATTAGAACCCAGGTCTCTTGCCTGAAAATCAGAACAGGAAGAATGAAATACAGAAGGAAAGACTGTACCACATGGCATATGAGTATTAATGAGGGAACTGATGAGTGGTGTTTAGCCTAGAGAAGAAGAGACTTAGAAAGTATGGTAACCATCTTCAAGTATTCGAAGGTTCATCAAGAGGATGAAGGATTAGAACTGCCCCCCATGGGACAAGTGAGAAGTGGGAGCAAAATGGATATAAATTGCAAAGAAACCAATTTAGGCTTAATATAAGGAAAAACTTCCTTGGAGGAGGCTAAATGTGCTGCTTTGGGTAGTAGTGAGCTCTCTATCAGTGGAGGGCTTGGGGCAGAGGATGGCTAACTCTAATGCAGACTAGTTAAACCCAGTACTTGTCTTTCCATTGCCCTTTTCAGTCCCTCAGGATTTGGATTGTTTAAATATTATATAGCGTTCCATGATTTATAGTCACAGAGCATCACTGAGAGAATGCTGGTGGAAAGGGATGAGTTTGGCATCATCCTGCCCCGTTTCTCAAAGGTACTCTACCCCACTCACCACCTCTTCAATTCTGAACTCAATTCATTGTCCATCTTTACTGCCTCTCACAGAGAAATGTCCAACTGGGCTGACTCAACAGGCTGCCCATCCAACTCTTCATCTGCTTTGATTTTCACCTATTTGAGGGTGAGGGCCTCAAACCAATCTTGTGAAGTAGGGAACACAAGTATTATGGTCACTATTTTATAGATGAAAAAAGAGAGGTTCTAAAAAATGAAATGACTCACTTGAAGATTTACAATAAGTAGGTGTCCAAACTGTAAGTTGAACTCAGGTCTTCTGACCCCAAGACCAGTGTTGCTTCTACTATGCCACATCGTTTTAGTGAGGTCCCCTTATTTGTGTTCCTTTCTAACCCAAAGCAGATTAATTTTGCCCCAGACAAAATCTGACTGCATCCCATACTTGAGCTATTATCTCTTACAACATGCTTTAGCTGCCACCAACCTTCCAGTAATCCAACTGTCTGGTAACAAAGTAATTGCTTCCTGGACACTAACTCAGAGGATCAGTATGGGCCCTCTCAGCTGCAGTATGCCCCCTCTTGGACTTCTCATAGTGAGACCTTCAGGCTCCTAGGAAGTCAAGAAGAGATCTGGAGTCTGGTCCAGGGATGGGAAAATATGGCCTCAAGGCCATATATGACCCTCTAGGTCCTTAAGTCAAGGCCACAGGTTCCCTACCCCTGGTCAGGCCATATGTAATCTTGAGGCCGCAGGTTCCCCACTTCTGGTCTAGTCCCTACTGTGCAACTAACTCAATGGGGAACCTCATCTAAGTCATTTCACTTTATTCACTTTATTTTTACTCATCTAAGTCATTTCACTTTATTTATGTTGCAGCGTTCTTCATTTTAAAATGAGAGTATCTACCTCAGTGGAGTTATTGTAAGCATTAAAAGACCTTTCTGATGTTGTTGAATGTCTTAATTGACATAAATTGATATCTTAAGGATATCTTAATTGATATCATTATGGTTGTCTACAAAAGCCAAGTAGGGAACTTTTGAGCATTCTCCAACGGACATTGGAATCCCACAATCTTTCTTGGTGCATTGGAAGGTGGACACTTTTCCCTCCCCGCTCTGAAATACCAGGTTAGCCTAGATCAAATGCCTAAGGTCCCTTTTAGCTCTAAATCCATAATTCTATGATCCTATGACTAATGAATAAAGTAGAAAGATGGTCAGAAATCTGACACTGAATATGCTATCCCTTATGCTAAATAAACTGACAAGCGAATTTGACCTTTCCAGGCAATACTGGTGGCAGAAATAGCACAGAGCTGCGAGTCAGGTTCCCTGGTTCTACCTCCAGCTCTTCTGCTTCCTAGCTATGTGACCTTAGACAAGTCAATCCTTTCTCATGGGATACTAAAGCTTACAAAAACACCACCCAGGGTTGTTGCAATGAATGCATTTTGTGAACCTTGAAGCTCTAGAAAGGTGGGAGCTGGCCTTGTTGGGATAATAGGTGCCTTGCCTCCCTTAAAGCACTATATAAATGTTGGCCCTTGTTGTTAGTGTGAAGTGATCATCATGGGAACACAGACTTGGCCCGCCAGGCACAAACATACACATATACACATACACTCATACACACACACACACACACACACACACACACACCCCTCCTCACCTCCAGCTCCTCTGGAACAACTCCACAGCCACAGGGCATAGTATTCCATCTTTCAGTTCTCCTTGATGGAGCAAGGCCTGCCCTCTTCTGTGCAGTCCTTTGTCAAGAGTGTCCTTGGCACTTTTAAGAAATTGATCGGCTCTTCCATGGCCTTAAATAATAAGCTCTCGGCTAAGCAGGGATTGTCTAAGTTATCGATTTCTCATCCGCACCACATTATGGCCTGAGAAGGCAGCGGCACTGGCAGCCAACACACTGATGCCATGGCCCCCTTGATGTTGTCTTAACCTGTCAAAATCTTCCCTTGCCTTGGCTGCTGCTGGCTGAGTAAGCAAGCCTGCTTGGAACGTTGAAATGTCCAAGTGAAATGTTCTCTCTACAAGCTTCCAAAGTAGACATGAGCACTTTGAACTCATAGTAATGCTTCTTCTGAGCATCCGGGAGCTAATAAGATGTTCTCAGAGCCCCTACTTCCACTGTCCCCCATCCCTCAAGTGCCATCCATGGGGCACTTCTCTTACAGTCTTTTAGGGGTCAAGGGGTTCTCTCAATCTTAGTTTGGAGGGCAAGAGGAGAATAAGTGCTCCTGGGTTTGACAGTCGTGAAAAGCAGTAAGGCAGAACAGAAATTCAATTCAAGTCCACAAACATTTCTTAAGAACCTACTATGTGCCAGTCACTGTGCAAGGTACTGGGATTACAGAGAGAGGAAAACTCCTTTAGAGGAGTTAACATCCTACTAAGGGAATACAACACGTCAACATCTGAGTACAAAGTAATTGCATAGGGAGAGGATTGGGGGGAGAATTAACAAGTAGGCGGATTCGGAGAGGTCTCATGTAGCAGGTGGCACCTGAGCTGAGCTTTGAAGGGAGGTGGGCATTCCAGGAATACAAGTGAGGAAAAAGAGTATTCCAAAGGCAAATGCCAAGAAGTGGGAGACAGAATTTCCTGTATGGCAAACAGTTTGGTTGGAACCTAGAATACGTAAAGGGAGGAATATGAAAGGAGTCTAGAAAGATAGACTGCAGCCAGCATGGGCAGTGCTTAAATGTCAAACACAGAATAAGTTTGTATTTTATCCAAGAGGTAATAGGGGTCACCAAAACTCCTTGAGAATTGGAATGACATGGTCACACCTGTGATTTAGGAAGTCAACTTTGGCAATTATATGGAAGATAGATTGGAGAACAGGAGAGACTGGAGGCAGGGAGACAAATCAGAAAGCTATTACTAGTAACCCAGGCAAAAGGTAGTTAGGTAGCCTGGCCTAGGGTGGTAGCCATGAGACTAGAGAAGAGACTAATATAAGAGATGTTGTAGAATGATCCAGAACAATTCCAAAGGACTCATGATGCTATCCACTTCCAGAGGGAGAACAGATAGACTCAGAGTGTGAGTGCCGACTGAAGTATTTTTCACTTGCTTTTTTTTATGGCTAATGTGAAAATGTTTTGCATGATTTTCTATGTATAATGGTTATCTTATTTACTGACTTCTCCATGGGTGGGGAAAGAGGTGGGGAAATGAAAATAAAAATATTTTTTAATGTTTTTAATTATTTAAATTATTAAACATTCAATTATTTAAATATTTTTTAAAAGAAGATGCTGTAATGGTAAAAATGGACAAAACTTTCAGATTGGATTATGGAAGAGGAGTAGTAGGAGAGAAAAAAGCTATACAGATAGCATGTAACTGTATTTTGTCATCCTAAACCATGGAAAGAGCTGAAATAGCTTTATTTCTTGTGCCTGATTCCCATTTTGGAAAGATCCGAGAGATTGTGAAGATCAGAGAAAATGTCTAGTCCTCCATTTTGTGGATCGTATGACCCTCTAATTACATAAGCTTAAAAAATATTTTGCATAAACAAAATCAATGCAACTAAACTAAGAAGAAACCCATTGAGTGGGGAAAATCTTCACACAAAATGTTTCTGATAAAAGTCTAATGTCCAGATATAAAAGGAATCAATGCAAATATGTAAGGCCAAAAGCCATTCCCCAATAAGTAGATGGTTAAGAATATGAAGAAAACAGTTTTTAATAGAAGAAAAACAAATTATTATAATCATTGTTGGGGAGGCTGTGGGAAGACAGGCATGATCTTGATGAAGAAATACAATCTGGTTTCCAACCCTATCAATTTGAGTGAAATTTTGCTAAGAGTAGTTGGAGTTATGAATTGATCAAATCACTCTGTAAAACAATTTGTAATTATGCAAGAAAAGTCACTATATTGTTTATGTTCTTTGACCTCAACAATCCCACTACTGGGTATATGCCCCCAAGGAAGTGAGAAAGAACCAAAAAATTCATATCAGGATATTTTGTGGTGTGAAGTTTGTACAAATTTTGGCATCAGAAAATTGTGATGTATGAATGTAATGGAATATTCTTGATGATTTTAAGGAGTTCAGGGAAATATGGGAAGACTTATGTGAATTAATGAACATGAGCACTACCAGAGAAGTACTAAAAGGAAACCAAACTCATATTTATTGCTTCATCCAGTTCTGCTCTCAGAGAATAGATAATGAGATCCACTCCCCTCCTCTCAGTGGAAAGATGAGGGTACTACATGGAAAGAATGTTATAGGCATTGTTGGATTGGTTTTGTCGGTCAAATTTGCTCAAATGCTTTTCGTGGTAGGAGCTAGACTACAGCATTGTAAGGACACAATTGTTGTAAGGAGTTGTTACATTGTTAATTGTTAATTGTTGTTAATTGCTGTAAGGACTCCAGTTGTAAGGAGGCTGATCTGTTCTGCCCTGATATTCCAATTGTAGAGACGCAAACCCTCTAAGAGAACACTAAGATACCAAAAAAAGAGAGAGGTCCATGCCACATTGGTTATTATCTATGTAGATATATTAGGGCTAATTGTGGGTGGGGGGAGGGGGGAGGTTACTCACCAGTCCTCACTGGCAGGAGGACAGAATGATGGATCTTTGCACCAATCCCAGATGAGGTCAGGTATTATACAGAAATAGAACAAAGAAGCCATAGCGTCAGGGATAACCCAGGGTCACATGCAAGTGTTCCCATGGGCTGGTTAGAGTTTTTTTTTGCTGTTTACATTTACCAAAGGTAGTATACATTCTTCGGTGGAGTCATAGGTCACATTCCCAGGCTCTAGCTACTACTGTATAATCATGAATTGAGTGAGATGTTGAGATAAGACATCATTAAAAAAAACTTTTTTTAATGTCATAGATGCTGTCCTCAAGGAGTTTATAATCTAATAGAAAAGTATAAATAGTTATAATAGTAATCCACATTTTTGTAGGGCATTGTTAACAAAGTGCTTCCTTCACAACATCCTGATGAGGTAGGTGATATGCATTAAACTTCACTGTGCAAATAGAGAAACCAAGGCTGAGAGATAAAACAACTTGTCAAGCTAGTAAATGAGAGAAACAAGATTTGAAACCAGGTATTGTAGCTCCACAATCAGTGCTTTTCTATACCAAAGAATACATGGAAGAGTGAGATAAAGACCAATGTGAAATTCAGGCTAAATAATATGAGAAATCAGAGGAAAGATAGATAACTTTGGGGCAATGGGATAGTCCGGGAGAGATGGACACTTGTGTTGGCTCCTAGAGAAAGGGATGGATTTTCAACTGACTGAGATAACGGTGATGGGTGGAGAGGGGAGAATCCATTCTAGGCATAATGAAGGGTGGGGAACCTGTGGCTTAGAGGCCATATGTGGCCTTTTAGGTCCTCGGGTGCAGTTTCTTGACTGAGTTCAAGATTGACAGAACAAATCCTTTTATTAAGGGGATTTGTCCTGTCCAGTTTGGATTCAGTCAAAGGGCTGCACTTGAGTACCCCTTTGACTGAATCCAAACTCTACAGAACAGTTGTAGAGGTCCACGTATGGACTCAAGGTCACAGGTTCCCCACCCTTGGTATAGGTGAAAGCCTGGAGATACAAAAGGCTAGGTCAAAAATAGGGGCTACTGAGTAGTCCAGTTTGTCTGCAATGTAAACTTAATGAACAATTACCATTATTGCTGAACTTCTATACAGACTGGGTCTGTTCAACCAACAATATTTGCTAAAGAAACTGGTTCTTCCTTTACTAGATGATGAGAATGTTCAACCAGGAGGACAGAGGCTCCACTCCAACTTTTTCCTCTTATAGCCAGTCATTAGGAGGCAGTCTAGTGCAGTGGAAAGAAAGGGTCCTGGATTTGGACTCAGAAGACATGAGTTGGAATTTAGGGCAAGCCACTGCCCCTCTTCATCTTCATTATGTCAGTTTCTTCATCTGTAAAATGAGAGGGTTGGACCATATGGCCTTTGAGAGCACTTCCAGCTCAAGAGCTATTATCCTGTGTGTAGAACCTTTAAGCAAGTCACTCAACATCTCTGGGTCTCAGTTTCCTCATCTGTAAAATGAAAGAGTTGGACTAGATCAGTGGTTCGTAATTTTTTTGTTCCATGGACCTCTTTGGCAGTCTGGTGAAGCCATCCCAGAATAACTTTTTTAAATGCATACAATCACATACATAAGATTTTGGAGGGAACCAATTATATTAAAATAGAGCTGTCAAAATATTTGTAAAACAAGTTCACATGCCCCCAGGTTAAGAACATCTGCTCTAGATGACCTCTAACATTCCTTACAATTCTAGCTCTATGACCATGGGGTCATAGATGACCTTGGGCAAGTTATTCTCTTACTGGGTTTCAGTGTCCTCCTCTGGAAAATAAGGGAGTGAGATGAGATGTCCTTCTGAGGTCCACTCCAGCTCTAGGTCTTTGATCCCATGGTTGACCTTAGGCAAGTCACTTCCCTCTCTGGGTCTCAGTTTTCAGCTCTAGATATAGGATCCTCCAATCTGTTAGGGGTCTTATGTGCTCCATCTCAGTCCATTGAATTCCTTCTCTTCCTTCAATACCCAACCCAGAACCCACCACTTCCATGAAGCGAGTGGTGGGAAGAACACGATCCCACCCTCCTGTGACTTTTCCTTGGCCCTTAAGTGCAATTCATTAGCTTAAAGTACTTCTTTCCCACTTCATTTCCTAGAAAAGTCCAAGGACTCTTGTCCTCCACATTAGCATTTGAAAAATAAGATGATTCAATTAATGTGATAATTATTGATATAGTAGATTTCGCAGTAATTGAGACCAGCGTGTTTGATAAAGCCATCTTGTGAGCTGAGTTCAGGGACACAGCTTGAAGTTGGGACCTTTGAGGTTTAATTTATTCTAAATTCTTCTTCCAATAAAAATGCAAATGAATTGCATTGCTGGGGCTTGGCCCCTTTCACCTCAAATCCATCTTAATCTCCTGACTGCCAAAAGATTACTTCTGGAATCTCCCTCGGCCAGTCTCTTTAATAGCCTTTGACAAGGAAGAGCCTTTTAAAAAATGCTGGATCCTATTTAGGGAGAAAAGACAGATAGGGCTTTTTATCCTTCAGTTTTAGGAATGACCCAGTGGTTACATTAAACGGAAGGGGGTGAAAACCAACTATTTCGTGGGCTAGGAAAATGCAGCCCTTCGCAGGGTGGGTTGAACATTTGAATTTTCTAGACTCATAGTATTTTGAACTAGAAAGGACTTCAGAGGTCATCTAGTTCAACCATCATTTTACAGAAAAAGAAACTGAGGTTTAGGGAAGGGAAGTGATTTGCCTAAGGTCCTAGGGCACATAGGATCCTAGATGTAGAACTGAAAGAGATCTTGTAGGCCATTGAGTCCAACCCATTTTTTTACATATGAGAAAACTGAAGTCCAGAGAGGGGAAAGGACTTACTAAATTATAGAATTGGAGAGTTGGAAAGGACCTCAGCATCTATCTAGATGGAAGGA
>CM053775.1:32440604-32468457 GCA_028658325.1 Potorous gilbertii | reverse complement strand
ATAGAATGTCACAGCAGGAAGAGACCTAGAGCATGTGATGTTAAACATGAAATGGATCTTAGAATGTTACATAGTGCTAGAAGGAATCTTCTTAGATCATGAGAACCAGAAGAGACCTTTGAACAAAGAAGATATAAGATCAAAGTAGAAGAACATCTTAGAATAGAAAATTACAGAGCTAGATAAGATCTTAGAAAATAAAACATGCTCCCCACCCCCATCAGCCTTTACAGCTAAATATTGCTGAACATCACTGAAGGGATTCACCCAGCCATGCAGATTGGGTCCATTACAAATCTGTGTTATCAAATCTTGACTGGACTCTCATTGCTCTACTTCAATCCTTTTATTTTTTCCCCAATTGACTCTCTATCACAGTCTCCTCAAGTCCTCTGCACATCCTCCCCCTTCCTCCTTCTCAGGAAAGAACTTGCTTCCTCTCACTTTACTGAGAAAAATAATGTCATTTTCCATGAACTGCCTCTTTTCTCCTCCTCCATGCTTCAAGACTCCTCTGCATCATTCCTCACCCTCTCTTCCTTTGTCTTAGTCTCTAAGAAAGAGGAAGCTCTTCTCCAAGCTAACACCAACATCTCAGCTTGTAACTTGCCACTAGACCTTCTCACATCCTCTGAGAGCGTGCCCATTCATTCTCATCTTCAAGCTCTATCCCCCCTATCACTATGCCCCCACTTCCAAGAAATATATTCGTTTCCCTCACCTTTTAAAAAATCCTTCACCCAATCTTGCCATCCTTTTAGCTATTGATGTGTGACTTTTCTCCCTCTCATAGCCAAGCTTCTAGAATAAATTATTTCTATCAGTTGCCTATGTCTCCAGACCACCTATTAACTTCTCAACTGTTGGCAATTGGATTTCCAATCCTACCATTTGAAATTATTCTAAGATCACTAATGAAATCTTACCTGCTAAATCCTTTTCTCAGAGCTCATTCTACTTCAATTGTCTTTAGTTTTTGACACTGTTCACTAGCCCATCCTCTTAAATACTCTCCACTCTTGGCTTCTCTGACAGTGTTTTTCTTACCTCTCTGACTGATGCTCCTTGGCCCCCTTTTGTAAGTCATCATACTTCTCCTTCCCAGAAAGTACAGGATGTCCTCCAAAGCTCTATCCTGAGCCCACTTTTCTTCCATCTCCATATTTTCTTTCTTGGCAATCTCATCCACCCCATGGGTTCAGTTATCATCTCTCCAGATGATATGTGCTATATATCCAGCCCTAATATCTCTCCTGAGTTCCAAACTCGTATCCACAATTGCCTCAGTACCTAAAATCAGCACATTCAACATGAAAACTCAGTAATCTTCCAAACTTGCCTGTTCCTATTACAGGTGCCTCAGTTCTTCCAATCTCAAATTTCAAAGCTTCAGAGGCATCAGTGACTCTTCAATCTCTTACATTCAATCATGTGCAAGGCTCTCCCATTCTGCTTCTATAACATCTCCCCCATCTGGTTCCTTCTTGCCATTCAGAATGGCTCAATCAGAATGGTTCAATGATCTTAACCCAGGACTCATCATCTTCAGTCAAAGGATCTTTCTGTTAGGGTTTAGAAAGGAAGAAATTTCTCAAACAAAATTACTTTGGACTTCATGTCAAAAGAATAAGAAAGGTGCCATTGAAAATGCCATCCAAATTTAATAAATTTGGTCATTATCACCAAAGATCAACATGCAAATTCTTATTTAATGTGATATCATTTTGGTCCTCTTCGAAGAAGGACAACAACCACCATTTAACGAATACCATCTACTCTGTTATCTGCAGTCATTGAGGGGAGCCATTGCAAAAGATAATCCAAAACAATGTGTTTTGACTTTGAAATGCATTTTACTAGGTCTATTAGTGTTAAGGGAAAAGGAATTCTTCAAGGAATCTCATTCAGTGTTGACCAAGGTCAAAGTTCTTTAGGAATGGGAAAGGAATGGGAAAGAAGCCTGGTGTGGTAAAAAAGTACTGTATTTGGAACCAAAAGACTTGCATTTAACTTCCTCCTCTCCCTCCCCTGCTTGTGTGACCCTGGCCAAGTCATTCCCCTCTCTGACCTCAGTTTCCCCATTTGTAACTAGATAACCACTTGTAGGATTTCAGTTCTAATATCCTATGGTTCTGTTAGCCTGTCCTCAGTCCTGAGAAAGAGTCTATGGATTAACAGGCAGAGCATTTCTTAATCATGTTCCTACAGCACAGTGCAGGAGAAAGAGCGTGGCCTGGGGTAGGGCTGCTCCCCTCACTGGGCCTTCGTTTCTTCATCTGTAAAATGAGGTATTTGCTCCAGATGATATCTGAGGGCCCTTTCAACTTTAAATTCTCTAACTAGGGTTCCAGTCCCAGGTCTGTCCCTGACTCACTATGTGGTCTTGGGCAAGTCACTCTCCTTCTCTGGGTGTCTCAGTTTCATCTTTTGTAAGTTGCAAGGGACAAGGATAATTGATCTCTAATCTTGTCCAGCTCTCAATTCTATGATCGGGATTATAGTACTACTTCAGTGCTCTCTTTGTGAGCTAATCATTTAATCATTTGGATTAAATTGTCTTTGTTATTATAATTAATTATAATTATTTTCTTCCTTAAGGGCCTTAAGATATTATTCTATCTGAACAGAGGTGACCCCCCCTCCTGGGGTCATTGAGACATTTGCCCAAGTGTCTGGAGGGGAGCAGTAGTAGCACTAACTTGGGTCCATCACACCAGATTCTTCCAGTATGTCTAGATGGCCCTACCTTCCATGGAGTGCTGTCTTCAATTCTACTTCAGTCCTTCAATAGGTCCTGAAGCATCTTAGTGTGGGCTTTCCCTCCACTAGTTCCAGGTTGAGACCCATCTAGGTCTCTTTCTCCCATGTGATTCTTGTCTAGGAATTTGCACAGTTCCTCCATAGAGGGAGATGCTACCCAGTGAATTGGATGCCATCCTCTGGGTCTTGTGATGTTCAGTGGGTACCAACAGTTGCAGAGCCCGGGCTCTCCATCCATTTGCCATCCCTAGCTCACAACACACGAGTTGCTGCCCCAGTTTCCAGTCATGCATATCTTTCATGTAGAAGTCCTCATTGGTAATAACAGTCCAGCCATGCATCATTAAAATGTGTCTGACCTTCAGGCTAGAAGCAATCAGACGGGGGTTCCCAAACATTCTGATCTATTCATAAACATGCATTAACTGCCTACCCTGGCACCAGGACCTGTGCTTGGGGACCAGGGATCCAAAAGTGCAAAGAGATAAAAGCCTCTTCCCTTAGAAAGTTCCCAATGGAATGGACGAAGGAGAAGAAAATAAGTGCCTTGTACAGATGTGTACAGTGCCAGAGGATTCTGGGAAAGAGAGATTGCTTTTAGTCTGGGGACAGGATTAGGGATGCCTGATTCCTGAAGGGGAAAGAGTACTGAGCTGGACCTTGAAGGTTAGGTAGGACTTCAACAAGGAAAGAGAAGTTGGGAAGAGACTCTAGGTATGGGATACAGTGTGAACAAAGGCACAGAGATGGGGAAATTCTAGACTGTAACTTGCCCAAGATCTCATGAGTAGCATTTTCGTGCCTAAAAGAATCATGCTTCCAACCTCATTACTTTCTGTCCAAAGGATAGCGCAGGAGAGAGAAAGCAGTGTGTCTTCTTCTAGGGAATTTGATGATCAGAGGGTAACAGCCTAAACACAGGAACCATGAATTATTCCTCTGTACTTGCCTTTTCTTACAGCTTAGAATGTTTTCCTCATAATGAAAAGACTAAAAAAATTAAAAAGAAGAGGATAATCCTCATTTTTATGTTTAGGTTGCTGGTCTATTGGTTCAACTTCCATATATTAACACATGAGGAAAGAGCACTGGATCTGGAAGGCCTGGGTTCAAATCCCTACTCCCACTTTGATCAGCTGGGTAGCCTTAGGGCAAGTTCTTTCCCTTCCCTGAGCCTATTCTCTGATCTGTCAAACAAGGGAGTGAACTCAGTGGCCTCTACCTTCCCTCCTAGCTCAATAGCTAAGACCCCACGAGTTTCTGAGGTTTCTTCTAGCATTGAATCTATTATCCTACAATCCTAAGGCTTTGGAACTCCCAGAGACTGTACCTGATGACTGGCCTCAATAATCTAGGAGTTAGAACCTGTGAACTAAAAGCAGATGAGATTTGCAATCAGAGAAACTGGGTCTGCATCTGTCAGTTACTACCTAGATAGAAGGCACCATGGATAATGATAGACCTGAAGCCAGGTTGATCTGAGATCAAACGCAGTTTCAGACGCTTAATGCTATGTGACCCTGGGCAAGTCCCTTAACCTGCCTCAATTTCATCATCTGTAAAAATGAGGATGATAACAATAGTTTTATTTTCCAGGGTTGTTGTGAAGATAAAATGAGATAATAGTCATAAAGCACTTTGTAAACCTTAAAGTCCTATATAAATACTAACTGCTAGTAGTAGTGGTGGTGGTAGTAGTAGTGGTAGTGGTAGTGGTAGTAGTAGTAGTAGTAGTAGTAGTAGTAGTAGTGGTGGTAGTAGTAATAGTAGTAGTGGTGGTGGTGGTGGTGGTGGTGGTGGTGGTGTTGGTAGTAGTAGTAGTAGTAGTAGTGGTGGTGGTAGTAGTGTTGGTAGTGGTGGTAGTAGTAATAGTAGTAGTAGTGGTGGTGGTGGTGGTGGTGGTGGTAGTAGTAGTAGTGGTGGTGGTGGTGGTGCTGGTGGTGGTGGTACTGGTAGTGGCAGTGGTGATAATGTTACCTGGCTTCTCTAAGCTTGTTTTGTCCTCTCTAAAATGAAGGAACTGGACTAGATGCAAGCTAAGTTCCCCTCCAATTCCAAAATTGTGATCACAATAGCATATTTACCCAGCATTTCAAAGGTTATCCAGTCTACTCCATACCCAAACAAGAATCCTCTTCACATCATCATTATCAGCCTCTGCTTGAAGACCTCTAGGGAGTGGGAAGCTTCAACCGATCCTGCTCCCAACCTTCTTTCCTCAACATACCCAAACCACATTGGGACAGCACTGCTGGTTAGGAACTCCTCCTAGACATCTCGTTGAAATCTACAATTTCTCTAGTTGCCCTAATCAATTACTACCAGAACCATAGTAAAAATAAGTTTATGAGTATATAGCATTCTAAGGTTAAATAATGAAAATTTCAATAACACCTCTCATGTATATAGTGCTTCAAGGTTTATAAAGTTCATAGAGGGCCTTCCTTCCCACAATCTTCTCATGTCTGTTCCAATCCAGCCCACATTTACTGAAGCATGTATTTGTGCATGAGGCACCACACTCAGTCAGGATGTCCTAGCCTTTTTTTTTGGCGCTGGAACCCTTGGCTCCCATGCCCCATATTTAATATGAAATGAAAGAAACATTTCTTTGACTGGGATTTCTTTCAATAGATCCTTATTATTATTTAGCAAACATTCTCTGTGTCTCTTTGACAAGCTTCTCGTGCCCGTTGGGCATACCCATGCCCCTAGTGCTTTGTACTGGATAGAAAAATAAAATAAAAGATAGTTTCTGCCCTCATGGACCTTACATTATACTGGGCAAACAAAACACATAATCATATCATAGGATCCTGAATCTAGAGCTGGAATAGACCCCAGTGACCTTCTTGCCCAACCCCCTCATTTTACAGGAAAGTAAACTGAGGCTCAAGGAGGGGAAGGGACTTGTTCAAGATCAGATTTGGAGTTTGAGCCTAGGTCCTTTGACTTCAGAGGTGAGGCACTTCTCACTACACCATATTTTGCCCTCAGACACAGATATTTTTATGGTAATTTGAGGAGGGAGGCCCACACCACCAATTAGGACAGATTGGAAAAGTCTTCCTGTAGGAGATGACAACACAAGACAAGGGGAAAGCTTATAAAAAAGCACGTAGCCAGGAGATGGAATTCTAAGATCAGGCAATAGCAGACAGGCCAACTCAACTGCAACACAGAGTACAAGAGGGGGGAAGTAATAGAAAAGAAATCTAGAAAGACACTTCAGATTCTAGACAGATAATCCATCTCTCATTTCCACACCTTTGCACAGGCTGTATCCCATGCCTGGAATGCACTCCCCTCCTCATATCTTCCTCTCAGGATCCTTACATCTTAGCTAGGGTACCACCTCATCCTAGAAGCTTTTCACCTTTCTCCCAGTTAGTAGTCCTCTCTGTCCTTAAGGGAGCATATAGTTAGCATCCTGAAACCAAACTAACAAATTTTCCCCCTTACTTTGGGTGACTGAAGAAATTGCTGAATTGATACCTATCTTTGTGACAGGCCTGCTCAGGGCAAACTCCTTTGGGAACTTGGAGTGGGGAGGGTTGTTCTCCAAGGCTCCTGGAAATTCATTGTGTGTAATGCAATGACAGCATGTACCTGATCATCTCCGACATTGTATTGACATACCAGAGTTGGAGCATCCTTTTGGAGGGATGAAATGTTCCTTTTGGCACTGGTCCGCCTCCTAATGGGAGCTTAGGCCATAAATAAAAAGACAGGGGCTAATAAAATAACAACTCGTTCATTAAGAGCTAAGGTCTTCATTGGCAAGCCTGTTATGTCATCACGCCAATATGCCAGGAAATAAGGAAACAGGGTACGATGGGCCAATGTTCTTTTAAAGATGTATATGGCAAAGAGTACCAAGATAATTGGTCCTTTATCTTCTCCTTATAAAAACAAAGGTTTATTTGCCCTTTAAATGGTCCAATAAAATCAAATTGGCCCCCTACAGGGTGTGCTGAATATATAATCAGGATGGGAAGCTATAAAAATAAAACCAAACCCAAAAAAAAAAACATTGAAGCCACAGAAAATGAAAAATGCTAAATGGTCCAGGAAGAGATGAGGCAGTGGGAGAGGTATGGGTGGCAGGGAGAACTGGAACAGCTGTTTAGGCCTGTCTCAGGCCTCCAGGGGCTGTTCCATTGTAAGCTCACAGAGGGCAGCGAGCAATTGGGTGGCACCCTTTGGCGCTCCCCACTGTGGGTAGCCTTGGGCTGGGAAAAGCAGGTGTGCAGTCAGTGTTAAAAACATATGCTCAAAGTAGAGGGATGGGTTCTGTGGTATTTAAAATGTCGCTTGAAATAAAGGCCCCATAATCCTTACAAAGTTGCTCATGTTGGGGGAACTTCTGGGGAAAGGCACAACAAAGAAATAAGGGGCCAACAATAGCGCCATTAGAATGGCAAGTTTACTGTCTGTGAGTGTGACAGACATAAAGAAAGGCCTAATTGTGGCATCATTTCCCCAAGCCTGGGAGCTCCAGGAGCTAAAGAACAGGAACCTTTCTTTCTATGCTTAATAAAGTACACATAGTAGGGCTTTAGTAAATGCTTGTGGATAGATCTAGTAATGCATTGATTAAGCACTGTGATTGGTGCTAAGGCTACAAAGATCAAATGAAAGTCTGGCTTCAAGGAGTTTACTTTCTACTGGATTTTGAATTGTGATGACCACGTTCAGGGATGTTTGTACAATGAATGGTGAGACCCTTTAGATGTCTCTTCAGTAGAAGAGGAGAGTAATTGTGTTAGCCAATTCTTTTTAATTAAATATATTGCTAGATCACAGTGAGACTGAAAAAAGGTTAGGGGTGGGGGGGGCAGTTAGCGGACTGCAAGTTCAATATAAGTCAACAGTATGATGAGTATTTTGTGTCCCCTAGTACATAGTAGGTGCTTAAGCAATGCTTGTTAAATGAATGAACAAATAAATGAATTGGCTGAATTAATTCATTGATGTGGTAGCCAAAAAAGTTGATGCAACCTTGGACTGTATTAAGAGAGACATAGCTTCCAGGAATGGAGAGGCCATGTGCTACAATAAAGGTTTGCAAAGCACTTTATAAATATTATCTCATTTCATCTTCGCAATAACCCTGGGAGGTAAGGGCTATTATTGTTTCCATCTTGTAATCGTTCCATCATTTTAATCATGTCTGACTCTTGGAGACCCCATTTGGGGTTTCCTTGGCAAAGACACTAGAGTGATTTGCCATTTCCTTCTCCAGCTCATTTTACAGATGAGGAAACTGAGGCAGGGTGAAGTGACTTGTCCAAGGTCACATGACTACTAAGTGTCCGAGTCCCAGATTTGAACTGATTACCAAGGCCAGAACTCTACACCACCTGTCTGCCCTAGGATAGTGGATAGAGAGCCTTAGAGTTGTGAAGGTCTGGGTTCAAGACCTGTCTCTGACACATATTGGTTATGTGGCCCTAGTCTAGTTATATAACTTCTCAGTTCCCCCAGAAAATTCTCTAAGACCATAAATTACAGAGGAGGCCCTGCTATGAATGGGAAGAGGGAAGGTCTCTTGCTAGGGGTCCCCTATATTGATGGACAAAACAAGCATAGTTTTCAGGAATAAAGAGGGGAGAATTCCACCATCCTCTATTTGGTTCAGAACACAAATGAAGTACTTGTGTTCTTTTCTGGGCACCACAGTTTAGGAAGGCCTTTAAGAAGCCGGAAAATGCCCAGAATGGTCAACAAAACGATGAAGGGTCTCAAGTTCATACCATATAATAAGAATCATTAACACTTATTTGGCTCTTTAAGGCTTGCAAAATATTCCATATAATTAGTGTCAGTCACTAAACATTTATCAGTATTAATAATTCAAGTATAAACATAAAGCATAAATCATTGAAATCATTTCAAATTAACATCAAAATTAAAATGACTATTTAATAAGAATATTATAATAAGGCTTGCAAAGTGCTTTGGCTATATTAGCTTATTTCATCTTCACAACAGCTCCATGAGACAGCTTTTATTCTTTTCCCCATTTTACAGATGAGGACGCTGGGGTTCAGAATTTAAGTGATTACATAGTCAGTGTTTGAGTCAGGATTCAAACTCAGGTCATACTCAAGTCCAATGCTCCATACATCACCTGGCTGTCCTGTATGAAGATCAGTTGAAGGAACAGGAGCTGTTTAGCCTGGAGAAGGAGATACTGGGCAATAATAAAAAAAAAATAGCTGTCATCAAATTATTTTGAGAGGTTATCTTGTGAGTGAAGGATTCAAATTCTGCTATTTGACTGGGCAGAACTATAAGTCTGGGCAGAAGTTACCAAGAGGGAAAAAGTGATATCCTTCAAAATTCCCTGACAATGAGAACTGTTCCAAAATGTAATGGTCTTAGGAAATAGTGGGTCTCTCAGGCAATAAACAGTCAGGGAAGTCTCCCCCGTTAGACTGAGTTCCCTGAAGGCAGAGCCTGTCTTTTGCCTTTCTGTTTGTTGTATCCTCAGCACTTAATACAATACTTGACACATAGTAGGTACTTAATAAATGTTTACTGACTGACATGTTCTAATATTCCTGGGGTCACAAGGAACTCACTGATGAGAATGAGTACAAAAGATGGAAGTAGGGATACATATAACTGAGGACAGATAGAAAAGAGTCACACGTGACAAGATATA
This sequence comes from Potorous gilbertii, assembly GCA_028658325.1. Lineage (NCBI taxonomy): Eukaryota > Metazoa > Chordata > Mammalia > Diprotodontia > Potoroidae > Potorous > Potorous gilbertii. Next base: position 32,459,027 of record CM053775.1, on the reverse strand, counting down.
TGAGGAAGTCCAGGAATCAGAAGGAGAAAGCATGGTGGACACCATTTGGGCAAGAAGAAGTGATAGATATGGTCATAGAAACATATTACAGACCACCTGGATATTTTGAGATGGTATGAGGTTACCAGAGGATAGGTAGAGAGGAGAATTACTCAACTTCTATTTTGTTTCTGTCCTCTCCACCAATGAGAATGATCTGCAGACTGGAAAAGTCAAAACAAACATAGTTAAGAGGGAATTGAGGCAGAGAATGATCTGAGCACTCAGCTGCTTTAAATAAGTTTGCCTCCACGCTCCAAAGAACAAACATTCCAAGGTACTAAAAGGACATGCTAGTGTGATCCAAGCATCCCTCATTTGTCTTTGAGGAGCCATGGGGATTACAAGGGAGACAGCCTGGTATGGTGGCTAAAGCCTTGGACTTGGTCAGGAAGACTTGGTTTCAAATCCTGCCTCTGACATTTACAAAGTAGTTATCTGACCCTGGACAAGTCATTTCCCCTCCCTGGGTCTCGGTTTCCTCTTCTGTAAGATGAAGTAATTGGACTAAATTGTCTCTGAGTTTCCCTCCTCCTCCCTCCAGTTCTAGAGCTCAGCTATTCTTCTCTATGGTATCCATCCCCATCAGAGCTCTCAAATGGAAAATTAGCCAAGTGGTTTGTGGGCAGTTACAAAAAAGAAACAGTGATCACCAAGAGTCAGCGTGGGTTCACTAAGAAGTCAAGCGAAACTAACCTCATTTGCTTTTCTGAAAAGGTTACTAGACTTGTAGATGGGAGAATGCTGCAGACAGAGTGTATTTGGATTGCAGCAAGGCACTGCACCTGAGCCAACTTGAAAAAAAGAGCATCTGTGCTCTCTAAAAATAAAGCTTCTCCGAGAACACTGCCCAGCCTCCCCGGGAGGCACCTCCTCATGTCTCACAGCCCCTAGCAGACCAAAAAAGGACGCTTTAACGTGGAACAGAGCATGGTTCCTGTTTCCTCTCTATCTTTCCCAGACCTTTTGCACAGACCACACGGTCCCATCCTCAAGAGGGCTGTCAGGGCTTGCTGTGTCTTCTGGGATCTGTTCAGGATCACCCTCACTGCTCTGAATCTGATTCCCTTAAAGAAGAGTAAAAGAGGTAAAGCTTAGGCCAGTTTCATCCAGAGCATCAAGGGCAGTAGAGAAGGGACCAGAGCTGAGAGACACTGAGACTTTTTAATTATTAATCTGTGTGCCCCATAGCCATGTACAGGGTCAGCAGAGATGTTGGGCAGGTTCCCAAAGCCAGATGTCACTCATGGTAGCCATTTGACATCTCTCCTGGCCTTAGTTTCTTTCTCTGTAAAATGGACCTAATATCACACGAGGACCTCAGAGGTCATCTAGTCCACAGGTTCTCAACCCTGGGTCAATACCTGAACTTGGTATTTTAATATTTGAGTAATAATACTTCATTTTTCTATGCATTTGATACATTTAAAACTATTATTCTGAGAATGCATCCCTAGTCTTCCCAAGGCATTCAGAACACACACAAAAAAGATTAAGAACATTTGATCTAATCCTACCCCCTTATTTTACCAAATGGAAACTGAGGATCAGGAAATGAAAGGGAATTGCTTAAGACCCACAGAGAATCCTCAAATTAAAGCTAGCAGGGTCCTCAGAAGCAAGCTTGTCCAACTTTCTCATTTTACAGATGAAGAAACTGAGACCCAGGGAATTTAAATGACTTGCCCAAGGTTCTACCTCAATACAGGAAGGCATTCTGTAAACTGCAAAGGGCCTAGAGAATTAGAAGAGATCAGATGAGATCAGTGTTTTCACTGGTTCACTTGACAAAGAAAAGTCCAGATAAAAAGACTTATTTACAGATGGTACTCTATACCTATTTTGGAATTTGCATTCTGAGAGTGCATTGAAAGATTAAGTTATTTGCCCAGGATCTCCCAGCCAGGATGTGTCAGACATAGGGCTCAAACTCAGGTCTTCTTGGTTGAGCCCAGTTATTGATGTTCAGTCATTTTTTTAGTCATGTCTGACTCTTTGTGACCCCATTTGGGGTTTTCTTGGCAAAGATAATGGAGTGGTTTGCCATTTCCTTTGTCAGATCTTTTTTTTCCAGATGAGGAAACTGAGGCAAACAGGGTGAACTGACTTGCCCAGGATCACACAGCTAGGAAGTATCTGAAGCAGTATCTGAACACATATCTTCCTGGCTCCAGGCCCAGCACTCTATCCACTGCAGCGCCACCTAGCTGCCCTTATCTCTCTCCATGCTACTACTCAAAGAAATTTCAGCTATTGGCATTTAGTCTAACCCCTTTATATTACAAATGGAGATCAGAAGCCTTCCCAGTGCTGCTTATAGCTCTGACAGGTCATGTGAGGTGGAGGACAATAATTCCTTTTTCCTCTCTGGGCCTCAGGTCCAAACACTGATTCGACACCATGGAAAGAGGCTGGAGGCAATCAACAGTATTTACCAAGTGCCAGCTATGTTCCAGGCATCATGCTAGGTGGGGATACAAGAGCAAAGGATGAAACATAAAATTATGAAACACAAATATGTACAAAGTAGTTAAGCATAAGAGTTTAGGAGGGAGGGAAATTGGGAGAATCAGGAAAGATACTTTCCAGTGGAGATCTCCTCAGTTCTGTAGTCCCATTCTGTACATGCCTTTGGAAACAGGGTCCAGTATATCAACCCTAAATTCCAACCCAACCTGCTCAGGGAGAGCTCCAGACTTCTAACTGCCCTTCTAGTGTACAACAAAACCAGATTCCCATCAAGAAGCTCAAGAGGAGCAAAAAATCCCACAGCCTTCCACCCAATCACAAGTCCCATGAAAGCAGAACTTTAGAAATCCTGATATAGGCTGTTAGGGACCCAGGGACCCAGATTTCATTATAGAATGAAAAGAATCCTGAACTTGAAGTCAGGAGACAACTTTGCCACTGTCTCACTTTGCAGTCTTGGGCAAGTCACTTTCCCTTTTGATCTTCACTTTCCTTCTCTGTAAAATGGGAACATTTTTACCCTTGAGGTGCTTGTGAGGGAGACCCTTTGTAAACCTTGAAACCCCCCAGGGATTGGAGCAGTACCTTTCCCCACCCCCAACCTTTTTCCCCAGGGAAACCCCCAAGCTAGCCTAGGAGACCAGAGCCTGGCCTGCTTTGCTAAGGAGGCCCTGCCAGTCATTGTGGTAGCACTGAGGAAAGGAGGCTGCTAGTAAATCGAATTACTTCTCCCTACAGTTTTAAATAAAGGGCAGTCTCTGAGCTAGGCTTCTTCTTATCAATGTAATCACTTCCCCCTGCAGCTTAATTGCTGAAGGTGTGGCCCTCCTTGGGAGCTAGGACTGAGCCTACTCAGGCTCAGGGCTGTGCTGAAGGCTAAGAGCCAGGGGTGGGGAACCTGTGGCCTCGAGGCCATATGCGGCCTTCTAGGTCCTCAAGTGCTGCCCTTTGGCTGAATCTAAACTTCACGGGATTTGTTCTGTCAAACTTGGACCCAGTCCAAAGGCTGCACCAAGGACTTAGAAAGCTGCATGTGGCCTCGAGGCCCCAGGTTCCCCACTGCTGGCCCAAGACCATGCCATGCATGTCACCTCATGAGCCAGTCACCCCCAGACAGATGGCCACACACTAGGGTAAACAGATTAGGAAGCCAGTCCCTGATTTTACCTGGGAAGCTGCAGGAGGTGGAGAAAAGAACTGAGCTCTGGGCAAGGGTCAGGAGACTGGGCCTAGAGTTTTGGCTATTCTACTAACTCAGTGGATGGCTTTAGGCAACCCAGTCGGGACCTCAGTTTCCAAATCTGTAAAATGAGGTTAGGCTTAATGGTCTCTGAAGTCCCTTCCAGTATTGTCCGTTCTTTGTTACATGTTCAAAGGGCCCTTCAAGCTATAACTCCAATGTCCTAATTTTGGAAAGGCAGTGCAGCTTAGTGAGTAGAGGCAGCCCCAGATTCAGAAAGACATGCCTTCAAGTCCCACCTCTGTGTGATCCTGGGCAAGTCTATTAATCTCTCAGTGTCACAAGATCACATATGTAGTACTAGAAGAGACTTCCAAGGCCATGTAGCCCAACCCCCTCATTCTACAAAAGAGAAAACTAAAGCTCAGAGGATTCTGATTTCAAATCCCATCTTCATGTCTACTACTACCATGCTGCATCTCTACAGATAAGTTCCTCCTCTTTTTTCTCCTATTCCTTCTCCCCTTCCCTTTCACCTCCTTTTCCTTCTCCTTCTCCTTCTCCTTTCTTTTCTTTCCTCTTCTTCCTTCTTTTTTTCCCCTACTCTTCTGCCCTCCTTCTTTTCCTTGTCCCCTTTTTCCCTTCCCCTTCCCATCTCTTTATCCTTCCTCTCCATCTCTTGGTTGTTATTCAGTCATGTCTGACTCTTCATGAACCCATTTGGAATTTTCTTGGTAAAGATACTGGAGTCATTTGCCATTTCCTTCTCCAGCTCATTTCACAGATGAAGAAACTGAGGCAAACAGGGTGAAATGACTTGTTCAGGGTCACACAGCCAGGACATGTTTGAGGCCAGATTTGAACTCGGAAAAATGAGTTTTCCTGACTCCAAGTCTAGTACTCTGTGCACTGCAGTGCCACCCAGCTGCTCTTGTCTGCCCTCTCACCTCAGCGCACACACTGTCTCTCTGTCTCTCTCCCTCTCTCTCAAGCCTCTGAAAGCCACAGTCCCTCCTTTAGACAGAAGAGGTCCAGCAAAGCCAATTCCTCAATCTATTCCAACCACAAAGCTAAAACTTGCCTCAGTCTCCACAGGCATTTTGATCCAGCTACACTGGAGGTGCCATTTGGAAGAGAAGGAAGGTGACCAAACCCCCATTTTTGTGAAGACACAAAAGTCAAAAGTGATCAAAAGGGAATTAAGTACTCTTAATTGACTAATTGCTGGTACAGTTGGCTGCCTTTCCCCCTGAGAAGACTTCCTCAATGCCTGCTGGAGCACTTAACCAAGCACAGCTGTAATTATGATTATTCCTGTAATAATAGGGTTCCTACGGATCTTCATATTTTAAAGTGTTTTACAACCATCGCTGCTAATCCCCCAAACATCCCTGCGAGTGTGTAAATACTATGGGCTCTCCAGGGTACCAGAGAGCTGCTGGAACACAGATTGAGGCAATGTAAAGGGCACAGCAAACTAAGGCAGCAATGATTCAGGAAACTAACTTGGGAGCTCTGGTAGGTGGTAGACTAAGTACGGCAGATTGTCACTGAACACCCACCAGACAGGAGTGGTGCTCCTGTGCGCTGGAAGGTCGGAGATGTCAGATGCCTGGGCAGGGAAACTGACAAGACAGGGCAAACCCAGGGAGCATGATGGACTGGAAAGAGCAAAAATACCCATCATAACACACTGCATGTTTTGTAAAATACTCTCCTCCTACCAACCCTGGGAACAAGGGTAATAAAACCTCTACTTTACAAATGAGTGATCTGAGGCTCTGGGTGATGCCAGTAAGTGTCTGAGAGAGGATTGGAGTCCAGGTTTCCTGATTTGGGGAGTCACAAGTCAAGGATTCTCATCTCGCCTCTGCCATTGATTTGTTGTGTGACCTTGAATAAGTTGGCTTCCCCACTTTGGGTCTCAGTTTGCTCCTCTAGAAAATGAGGAGATTGGGCTGGAGGACCTCTGAAGTCCCCTCCAGATCTGTGATCACACACTAGGTTCTGATCCCAGCTCTGCGCCTTTGGAGCTGTATGACCTTAGCCAAGTCCCTTCCCCTCCCTGGGCTTCAGCTTCCCCCTCTAGAGAATGAGGGTCTCTAAGTAAGGTCTCTTTTGACTCTGATCTTGTGCTTAAGGAGTACTTCGGGGCTATAAACTGAAAATCTTGCCCCCCACCCAATAACAGACATCAGGAGTGAGGTGTTAGTAGAAAGACTTTGTCAGATTCACTATCCCCTTCCCCACCTCCACCACTGAGGGGCTTTTCCTTCTTCTAGTTTCTCAAAGCACTAGATAAGGACCCTCCTTTGGCATTTCTCTCTGTCCTGCATCATCTCCATAGAGACTTCTGGTTCTGTCCTTCCCATCTATTAGAATGGAAGTTTCTGGAAATGAGGGGTCTGTGTGCTATCTTCCTGCAAATTATTGGACCCAGTATCTAGAGTTAGAAGGAAACTTGAAGGACAACGGGTTCAATCCCCTCACTTGAAACTGAGGCTCAGAAGGGTTAAGTGATTTATCTAAGGTCACACAACTAGCATGGGGCAGATGAGCATCTGAGAAGGGGAAATAGCATAAGTAAAGCTGTGTAAATGGGGAAAAGATGGAGGGTTTGAGTAGTGGGGAGGAGAGGGTCCTGGTTGGAACAGAGGACTCACAAAGGAAAGGCATTCTAAGTAAATTTAGGTAAGTACAGTAGGGCCAGAGCCCAAAGAGGACCTCAAACATCAGGCCAAGGGAGGAGGAACCATAGGTCACTAGCCCATACCGCCTCCCTTGAGCAGAGGTTTTTCACTTTTTTAAAGGTATTTTGATAACTATATTTCAACAAAAAGTTGTTTCTTTTGTAATCCTACATATTTTATTTCATGCATTTAAAAACATTCTTCCAGTAACGTGCTGGAGTGCCCAAGGAGTTTAAGACATAAAAATGGTTAAGAACCCTTGGCCCTAGAAGAGAGAGGTAGTGTGACCCAGTGACTAGAATGCTGAACTGTGGGTTCAAATCTTTCTCATATTTGTGACACAATGGTTTAACCTCCCTGGGCCTCAATTTCTTTGTCTGTAAAATGAGAATATTAGCCTCAAAGGTTTGCTCTGAGGCCCAAATGAGATGATGTACATGAAACATTCACAAACAAAAGTTCCATAGACATGGCTGTTGTAATCATCTCATTAGATTTCTGCACACTTGGCCAGACTGAGGAGGAGCAGAGGGGGGCATTCCAGATAACCGAGGGTGAAGTGTCAAGCCTCTTTATCTGGGCAAAAGCTGATGAGTTTGCAGGCTGCTGGACTGGAGGAGCTTTGGAGAGCCCAAGGTCACCTCCTGGCCAGGAGGAGACATCCATCAGGGGAGGGCATCAGTGAACCGGTGACAGTGACATCAAAAGCATTCTCAGCCCTTAAATGTGCTGGACCAGAAGAATTCTGGAGACAGCACCCAGACAGTTCTAACAGGGATAAACACAAGAGAGTTAACCCAATATGCATGGGGTGTGGGGAGAGAGCAGGGAGAGAGGGGAGCAGACGCATAAAGAGATCAGATAGAGATGACAGAGAGAAGAGGGAGAGGACAGATGAGGGGTATGGGAGGGTATGAGGGGAGGAAAAGAAAGAGAAGAGGAGGTGGTGGTGGCAGAGGCAGAGACCAATGTGGTTCTAAAAAGTCAGGGAATCTGAGTTCAAATCTTGTCTCAGATGCTCGCTTATTATATATGTGACCTTGGGCAAGGCACTACCCCAGTATTCTGTTTGGGTCTCATTTTCTGCAAGAAAATTAGGTGGAGGAGGGGAAAATCCAAATCGCCTCTAAGGTCCCTTCCAGCTCTAGATGCAAGAGTCTATTTCCTTTGACCTTGGGCAAGTCACTGACCCTCCCTGGGCCTCAGTTTCCTCCTCTGTAAAATGTGGAAGTTAGACTAGAAGTCCCTTACAGCTCATAGGAGCCTATGGACTTATTCTAACAGCTGTATTATGTGATTTTCATGCATTTGTACAAATTCCTGATTTGGGAGGCCAAGACCACCTGTACTAGCCTCCTGGCTCTGCTTCTCCCAAGTTCCTTCCCCAGGCCAGGTAATCGAGTCCATCCTCTGCCCAGTAGGGGTTTGGAGCCAGTGGTCTCCATGAGCCTGCTCTACCCCACCCCAGGCCTGGGGGCCCCCAAAAAGGAGCCATTGGAGTGACCCTGCAGCTGGCCCCAGGCAGGGTTGTGCCAAGGTAAAGAGAAGTGAATTGGGAGAGGATTTTGTGTGCTAGGAGGCCAGGCTCTGGCCAGAAATAGATGTGGCCGGCCCAGAAGGGGAGCGCACAGCCTGTTCTGGGCGGCTGGGGAAGTAGGTGAAGCTTGTCTCCACTCCCACCTCTCCTGCCCACCAGCCCACTACATCTCAGCAGTGCCTGGCAACTGGGGCTTTCCAACTGCTCAAATTGCCCCTGGGCATCCACCGAGCACCCTCCTCCCTACCCCAGGCAGGATCCCAACTCAGCTCCTGGCCTTCCCTGAGCCTCCTCCTGAGGCAGCATTGGCAGTCAAAGTACCTGCGTCACAATCACTCTCTGTCACTTACTACCTGTGTGACCTTGGGCATGTTGTTTCCCCTTTCTAGGTCTCAATTTCCCCCTCTGTAACAGGAGACTGGACATGATGACCTCTGAGATCTTTTTCAGCTCCAGTTCTAGGAACCCAGCTTGCACCAATCCCAAACAATCTCCATGGTCTGGGTCCCCTGACTCCTCCCTGCCCCAGCTCCACCCCCCAACATTCTTTTACTGTAATGAACTGCCTTGGATTTCTTCTGTTCATATTTATACTCTAGATCCCTCTAGAGATACATGTTCTCTCCTGTGGTAGAACGGAAGGTCCTGGAGAGCAGGGATTGTTTCACTGGAGAGCAGGGATTGTTTCACTTCATCGCTGACTCTCCAGTTTTTAACACCTTGCCTGGCATACAGGAAGTCCTGAATCCCTGTTTGTTCATTGATGTTCTCTGTGGAGACTACATGTGTTCAGAAATGTCAACTCAGATGTGTGGGACATGAGATGAGACCAGATATGACCACCACCCACTGCATGCGTTCATTTTATGTGGATCCTAGAATCCTAGCTGAAATGGACCTTAAAGGGCCTCTACTCCAACCTCTTGCTTTCACAGAGGATGGACTGAGGCAAGAAGAGAGAAGTGACTTGTCCGAGATCACACAACAGAACCTGAGAATTCAACACAGGTTTCTGGCTCCAAATCCAGTGTTCTGCATGGGCAGTAGGACCCAGGGCTCATCATCACTCTGCTTGTTCTACAGGCAAGGTTGGCCTGCCTCCAAAGCCACCCTGATCTGTACCCAATCCAAACAGAATTGAACAGCCTACTGAAATCGGAGCCCACGTTTCTATGGCATTTTAAAGTCTACAGAGTCTTTTATTTAATATTGCCAGAGATACCACTAGGGTTATTATCCCCATTTTACAGGGGAGGAAACTGAGGTCCAGCAAGGTTAAGTGATTCACTCATGGTCACATAGCTAAGAAGAGTCACAGATGGAGTTTGAATCCAGGATCCTTCCCTCCCTTCCTTTCCCCTCCCCTTCCCATCCTTCTCCTTCTCCTCCCCTTTTTTCCCTTTACGTCCTTTTCCCTATTTCCTTCTCTTCTCTTCCCTCCTGGTCTTCTTCTTGCCCCTTTCTTTTCTGCTGTTCCACTATCCTACTCCCAACTAAAAGCAAAACAGGGTGTGAGACAGGATAGGGCTAGTGGAAAGGAGACATTGAGTCAGAGGATTTTGAGCTGGAAGGGACCTCAAAGGTACTTTAATCCAACCCCTTCATTCTACAGGGTAGGGGGGAACTGAGGACAAAGAAATAAAGTGCCCATCCCAAGATCACAAGACAGTAAGTTTTGCAGTCAAGATTGCAGCCCAAGTTTTCATCTCTGAAGTTAGTATCGCTTTCTGTTCCTCCAATGGGGTTCAAAGCATTCGGTCCACTGGAAATATTGCAGCTGATAACATTATTAAATTTCCCTATTCAAAGAGTGGTGATTAATTTGTCCAAATCAACCTGGAAGAAGGTTATTAATGAAGGGCTGGGACCATCACAAGTAGTTCTGTGCTGTGGGATCTTTTTATCACTGATAAAGGCATAGATAGCACTCTTACCAAATTATGCCAGTAAGGGCAAAGTTGAGAAAGGAAGCTAACTAGTTGAACTACGGAGCCAACATCCAAATTATTCTAGAATAATGGGCCAAATCTAAAGAAGTGAACAATGATAGGGATTAATGTAAAGTCCTACACGTGGGTCCAAAAAATAAGTGCACAAGCATAGTGTTGGACTAGTATGGCTAGAGTGCAGTTCATGTGAAAAGCCAATCGAATTTTTGTCATTATCATTATTAATAGTGATAACTAATATTTTATAACACTTTAAAGTTCGCAAATCACTCTACAAATGTTATCTTCTTTGATCCTTACAACCCTGAGAAGTAGGGGCCATTATTATCCCCATTGTACAGATGAGCAAACTGAGGCAGACAGACGTCAAGTAACTTGCTCAGGATCACACAGCTGTGTAAGTATCTGAGGCCAGATTTTACCTCAGGTCTTCTGGATTCCGGGTGTAGCATTCTGGCTACTCTATGACCTCACCACACTGCACTATATGAGTCAACAGCCTGATGTGATAACTTAAAAAGCTCACAGTCTTTGCCTCCCACTACCTCCACCCTGGGCAAACCCCATCTGAATGACTGCGGCCAGTTCTGGACACTACATACATTGAAAAGATATTGAAAAAGTGGAGAAGAGGGCAACTGAGATGGTGAGGGGCTTCAAAATCATACATACATGCAACAGTGTTTGTTTAGCTTGAATTGGAGATAAAGAGAAAGACATGATCACTATCTTCAAACAGTTACATAGAGTAGAAGCCAAAGGACAGAACTAGGGACCATGGGTAGCAGTCATAGGCAGATAGATTTGAGGTCAGTATGAGGAAGAATTTTCTAGCAATGAGCTGTCCAATAAAGGAATGGGCAACTTCAGGAGGGAGGGACTTCCCCATGGCTGGAGCTGTTTAAGCAGGGGTTAGATGAGCATCTGTCAACGATGACTCATTCTTCCACTGGGTAAGAGGTAGACTTCCTTGACACACAGAAAATAAAGCTCTGTTGGTCCCACTGACAATAAACCTAATACATTTGTTCACTTGTACAGGATTTGATGTTGTTTGCTTAGAGGCCCAGAGACCACATTATTACTTTGCAACCCTCTGCTCAATGCCAAGTTTTGCTGCCTGGCACATTACCATGTAGCATCATTTCCACCTGCCCTGTCTGTCGATGGAAAGCTATGGAACTGGTACAAAGACACATGGACATATAAATCAGCTTCCTAGCCAACTTTTGTTATGTCTCATTTAATGGACCTAGGACATGAGTTCAATGACCTTTTCAATGATGCTACCTCCTGAGTCCCATGTCCGATGAGTTGTAAATCAGGACCAGGACCAGATGGGGAGGCTGTGGTCCAAAGTGGGGCTACCCTTTGCCTAAGGTCACACAGCTAGGAAGTGGCAGAGTTGGGGTTTGAATCCAGGGCTTCTGGCTTCAGATGGTTTATGAATAAAGATCCATCAAGTCTATGGTATGGAAATGACTGACATTGGTGACCCCGATTAGTTTTATTGAGTCTTTTATCATCATTATTTCAATGGATAATGGTCCTACCTTGTGTTAATTCACTACTTTTAATTCTTCCCAAAGTGTTTTGAGGGGTATTACCTCATTTTCTCTAAATCACAGCCCAGTAAAGGAGACAGTGCAAGATGGTTATCCTTACTTTGGGAGGAAGAAACCAAGATTCAGTCACAGTGAGATATTGACTGAGCTAATACTGGAAGCCAGGGCTTTTGACTCCCAGTGTGTTACTTTTGTACACTAAGGGGGTCTGGAGGACCACCCTCACCCCACTCAACCCATTGCATTTCTGCATATCTCTTCCCATTGCCAAAATTTTATAAGGGATGTTGAGAAACTTGGACCAGAACGATTCCTTACCTTGGAAGAACTACCCAGGAAACAGAAAGGTTTAGGAAACACGTGGATTCATATGTATTAGAGCTGTAAAATATCTTCACAATTTTGGCACTTGCAACCAGGTTGCCTTGGGGCAAGTTCGTTCTCCTATCTGGGCCTCAGTTTCCTCATCAATAAAATGAGGGGGTGGGCTAGAAGACTCTGAGGTCCTTCTAACTCTAAATCTACATGATCCTGTAGTCCTAGACCAGGCTTCTTATTTTACAGATGAGGAAATTGAGGCCCAAGTAGAGGAAGCAACTTATCCAAGGTTATATGGCAAGTGATATAGCCAAGACTCTCCCTCCCTATATTGTAAACCCCTTGTAAATACAGTTTCTTTAATCCATTGTCTTTATATTTCCAGTGCCTAGTGCTGAGCCTGGCACATAGTAGGTACTTAATAAATACTTGTGCAATATTAAAACTCATGTCCTCTTACTCCAAATATTTATAATACTCCCTTGTGATAGAAGTCTTCAAGTATCAGAAGAACTTTCAGGAAGAAAAGAGTCCAATGATTCTACTTAACCACAGGGGGTAGATCTAGGTAGAAGTTCTAAGGAATTGACTCTGCATGAAAAACAAGTTCCTAAGAAGGAAAATGGTCCAACCATGGGATGGGCTATCTTACGGGACAGCGAGCTCCCTGTCTCTGTAGGTCTTCAAGCAAAGGCTGGATTGACTACCTGGGGAAATTGTAATGGGAATTTCTATTCAGAAGACAGTCAGACTATATGACCTCTGAGGTCCCTCCCAACCCTGAAATTCGATGTTCTGTGACTTACAGAGAAAAAGAATGCTTCCCCCTCCCCAAGGAAGCACCATGTTTTGCTGGGTTAATGCCTGCATTTGCTCACTGTTCTCTTTGAGTGGGCTCTGATGCTGATAAGCTGCATTTCCTTTGGCACAGCTTAGCTCTATACCATGTAATTGCAAAAATAACCATTTAGACTGTGAAGAGGCAGTATGCTCCCGAAAGCAAAACTATGTGCCAGGAAATGAACCCAAAGATGGTAATTAAATTATGGTGTTATCAGAGAGAGGCCAGGACCGCTCACTGTTAAGAGGCAGCAGAGGAGCATAGGCCTGGGATGGAAGAGGCAGCAATGGTCAATTCTGGGCCCCCATAAGCTACCCTGGTCAAACCAGACATGTCCCATCCAAATCAGGGCCAGACCCATACATGGGCTGGATAAGCAGTGCCCAACAAATTGTGATGGGAAGGGGTGCCCAAAGTGTTTCTCTGTCTCTGCCCAAAATAACCCCAATAAACTTGTCTCAGTGCCCCAGATTTCCACTAGAAGAACCATTCATTGAGAGTCTAAGAAGATAGCATGGTACAGGGTAAAGTGCTGAATCAGAAATTAGAGGACCTGAGTCCAAATCCTACCTCGGATAATTACTGTGTGACCTTGAGAAAATCCTTTCCCCTCCCTGGGCCTAAGTAGCCTTCTCTGTAAAATAAGGGGATTGGTCCAGATGGCCTCTTCGGGTCTTCTTATCTCTAGATCGAAGCTCCTATAAATCAAAGAGTCTCAGAGATAAAAGAGACACCATAGCCACCTTGTCTAAAGCATACCTAAACAAGAATCTCTCTTCCAACATATCCAACGGGTGGTCATTCAGTGTCTTCTCCAGGACCTCCAAGGAGGGAGAAGCCATTAGCTTTCCAGGCAGCCCATCCCACTTTGGGACAGCTCTGATAGTTAGGAAGTCTACACTGGCCTCTCCAAAGCATCCATCCACTGCTTCAAGTTCTGCCCTCTGGAGCCAAGCAAAAGATCTAGTCCTTCTTCCATACAGCAGCCTTTCAAACACTCAGACATAGATGACATGGCTCTCCTTGAGTCTTCTATTCTCCTGGCAAGGTTCCTTCAAACTATCGTCATGTATTTTCCTGCAGTTAAAATGCTTTTGTTACCTGGAAGGAGAGACAGCCTACTAGCAGGGATTGATTTGGTTCATGAGCCCACTAGGCCACCTTGTCATCCAGCAGAGCATAAGGGGACAAGACATGGGATGGGAATATCTTGATACTTTCTGTGTGGAGGAGGCCAGGAAAAGGTCTGGAGTATGAGACAAGTCTTTACCTTATTCCAAACTTTATAACTTTATTGCTTTGCACAAATCACAAAGCCTGTGATTCAACATTGTCCTTCCAATCCCATCGACACTGAGGGTCTAAACTGGGATGGAGAACCTATGGCCTTGAGGCCACATGTGGCCCTCTGATCCTCAAATGTAGCCCTTTGACTGAAACCACACCTCCCAGAACATATCCCCTGAATGAAAGGATTTGTCCTGTAAAACTTGGATGCAGTCAAAAGACCACACCCAAGGACCTAGCGGGCCACATATGGCCTTGAGGCCATAGGTTCTCCACCTTCGGTAAACAATGTCATTCTGAGAGTACAGTACTTTACAAAGCCATTAAAGACAGGAGGATATAGTATTCACCTCATGTTACTAATTAGGGGATAGAGAGAAGAAAAGTGATTTGTCCAAGCCTGGACAAATCCAGCCTGGATTCAAATCCAGATCTTCTAGGTCTAGCACTCTGTACCATGACAGGCAAGGTGCCAAAAACTGAGGCTCCTGGGGATTCAAGGCATATATTCAGTGTCTCCAAAAATGGCTTTTACCCCTTCCATGAATATGAAGTCATTGAAAGGTTTCTCTCTTTGTCTCATTACAGTCTGCTCCCAGTTCTCCAGAGGAGTGTATGCTATCTTCGGGTTCTATGACCAGATGTCAATGAACACCCTGACCTCCTTCTGTGGGGCTCTGCACACATCCTTTGTCACACCCAGCTTCCCCACTGATGCTGATGTGCAGTTTGTCATCCAGATGCGGCCAGCCCTGAAGGGCGCCATCTTGAATCTGCTGAGCCACTACAAGTGGGAGAAGTTCGTGTACCTGTATGACACTGAAAGAGGTAAGTTGTGATATACACAGTTCCTTCTTCCTTCAACTGGTGAATGAGTTAATGAAAGAATGAATGAATAATGAATAACTGACTGAAAAGTATTTATTAAGTATTTACTATGGGCCATTTACTACTGTGCACAGCTTCGAGATACAAATAGAATATAAATCAAAAGAGCTCTTAAGGAGGTCACATGCCATTGGGGCATATAGCGCATTAAAAAAAAGTTCATGTGCTGGACAGATGGGAAGGCACAAAAGTCCTAAGGGTGCATCAGGGAGGCAGATGGAAAGGCCCAGGGATCTGTATCCGTGATTATGTAGGTTACATAAGTTGATCAAATGACAGTGCTCGGGGACTGCAGGATGTAGACACAGGGAAGAAGGTAGGGCCTAGAGGCTCTTGGGATGCAGTGGCTGAGCAGATAGTAAGGCCCGGTGGTCTTCCCTGTCACCAGAAGGAAGAGAGTTATTAACTCCAATTTCATCCAAGCTATCTGAACAGTCCAACAGTAAAGAGGTAGGACACCATTGGTAGTGACAGTGAAAAAGAAAGTACCTGAGATCTTCCCCCTAAAAATTATTTGTCTTAACTAATTATGTGATCTAAAATGTGTACCAAAAAAAGTTCATTTGGTCTAAGGTGGAGAAAGCCTTGGACCAGAAGGATGTTTGTTTGTTTGGGGGAGGGAGAGCAGCTAATTCCCTGGTAGGGAAGACAGATGTTACTATCCCCATTTGATAGATGAAGAGACTAAGGCTCTGAAAATCAATCCATTAACAAGCATTTATTAAGCCCTTTCTCTATACCAGGTACAGACTTGAGTTGCCTATTGAAAATTCCAAACATCTGATCCTACATTGTGTATACAGAGAATTGTTCCAGGTTCTGTTAGATGACACATATCCCTTCTTGTAGAGGGATGAGACTCATATAAAGATAACGTTATGCTGTCTGTTATTCTTAAGTATAAAAGGATTGTTTTGTAAAGTCTGATGAGGGTCATGGGTGGGAGTCAGGGAGTCAGAAATCATTAGCAACTAGAGGAATCAAGGAAGGCTTCTTGGAAGATCTGGGTAAGAATTCCCTAGGCAAAGATGGGAGGGAGGACATGCCAGGCCTAGCAAACAGCTTGTGATTGTGCCCCTGATTAAGAGCTAAGTTAAGACATGGACCAAGGCCTGTGGCCTCACAGCCCAGGACTTGTCCTACTAGTCCATACTAGGTGTTCCTAGAGTGGCCCCTTGGCAAGTAGTAGAGAGAGCTACAGGAACTGCGGCATGGCCAGAATGGTGCTTTGGGGAGCTTTTCACAGTTGCTGTTGAGGCAGTGTGTTGACGAGATACTCTGGATGGAGAACCTCTGAAATTGAGGGCCTGATCTGTAACCAAATGTGATGCTGATGGTTTGCCCAAGCTTACCCAAAGCTTGGCCAGTCACCAACCACTGAGCATCCAGAATCCTATGCTCAGCTCTGGTAAAGGAGGTGGGGCATGGGCCACATGGGGTCCACACAGGGCAGGTAAGGCACCAGCATAGATCACTAATGTGTATATTGTTGCATGATAAATGCATGAGAGTGGAGCAGAAAAAGGTGCTAAGAAGATGCCCAAGGGGAACTGACCAGGGGATTCAGAGGAGGCTTCCTGGAGAAGGTGATACTTCAGTGTAAAGAATGGCTAGGAATTTGCTGGGCAAAGCAGGGAAGGAAGGACACACTAGGTAGAAGGAATGGGATAAACAAAGGCATGGAAACTGGAAAGAGCATAGGACATGTGCAGGGGACAGAGTAGTTTAGTTTTGTTTAGATTGGAGAAGACAGAGAGAATGATGAGAAGAGGCTAGAAAAGTTGGGTGCACAAAGGAGTGGAGAAACCTGAATGTCAGACCAGGAGTGTGAATTATTCAAGGTGCAACAGGGAGCCACTAAGGATGTTTGAGCTGAGGAGTGCCATGTACACATCTGTACATGTGAAACATGAGTCTGGCAGAAATATGAGCCCTAAGCCTGTCATCATGGGATATTTTCATGGTAATGGATTCCCCACCCCTAGGACCATGAGGCCCTGTTCCTGGGAGATTTTTCCCCAAAGCAAAGCTAACTTGTGCCTTATTACTAGCTCATAATGGCGCCCATGAATCCTAGAATCTTAGAACTGTAATAAGACCTCAGAGTGTATTTAGTCCAACTTGTATCTTCATAGGAATCCCCTCTATAACATCAGTCCTTAATAAGTGGCCTTCCCAGTCTTCTTTGGAATACTTCCACAGATAGGAAACTCATTAACATCTGAAAAGCTTTGGGCCTTGATGGAGGGCTCAGAAGCCCTTCTAGTGGTCTCTCTCTTGGGCAGATGACTTGGGCAGACTTGGCTGTAGAGAACCAAGGGATTTTCCTCCCACTTGGTTTCATAGCTTTAGTACCAGGAAGTATCTCAGGAAGCATCTAATCCAACCATCTTATTTGAAAATGGAGAAAAGGAAAGCAATGAGGCTAAGTGACCTGGGAGAGGGTGGACAGAGCACTGAACTCAGGGTCATGATGAACTGAGTTCAGACCCCACCTTCAGTGCTTACTGGCTGTGTGACTGGGCAACTCATTTGACCTCTCAGGGCTTCTATTGCTTCATCTGGAAAATGAAGCCTCACCAGCTTCTGTCCTTTCCAGCTCTAAATCTATAATCCTATGATCTTATGGTCCATCATAATTCTAGAGCCAAAAGGGGCCATGGAGGTCCTCTAGACCACCTCACCTTATTTTACAAAAGAGGAAACCAAGGCTCAGGGTGGGAAGGTGACTTACCGAAGGTCATACATAGGATCACAGGATCTAGACCTGGAAGAGTGTTCAAACACAATCTATCCAGTCCAAAGTACTGATTTTACAGTGGAGGAAACTTGGGTCCAGAGAGAAGAAGGGACCTGCCCAAGGTCACACCATCAGGGCATACCAGAGAAATTGGTTCACAAACAGTATATTGACTATATCTAGCAGTATCAGATCCAGGGCTAGATTTTATGCTATGGGTCATCATTTGGACAGTTCTCACCATCTTTCAAGGTTCCACTTGAATCTCACCACTTCCTTCTCCAGCACACAGTGATACTGACCCACCGTCTCATTGAAATCCCCAAATAATATGACCTTGGAGAGCTCCAGAAATCGCTTATGACTCAGAGGCCTGTGGTTCATTCCAATTCTCCTCAAGTGCTTATTGCCAGTGTGTGGACTTAGGCTTGTCACTCCCTGGGCTTCAGTTTGACCCTTTCTGTAAAATGAGGGACTACATTAGATAACTTTTCTGGGCCTTTCTAGCTCAAGATCTAGAAGCCTAGGTACTGAATTCAAATCCTATCACTGTCCCTCACTATGCGACCGTAGGCCAAGTCACATGATCCTTCTGGGCCTCAAGTTTTATTTCTTTTGTTCACTATTTCCTCATTAAATGTAATCCAGTTCTAGCCACATTGGAATGCTGTGGGCCTCATGTAACCAGGGGTCTGTGTGTTTGACAGCTCTGCACTCAGTAATGCTTTAAGCCTATATGTTGCAGAGAAGGTGATGACCTGAACTCATAGGGGGGAGTTTCCCTCTCTGGGAGTTCCCCATATCAGTGAAATCCTCCATCCAGCCCCTGGTGAAGCTCTGAGCTTAAAGAGGTTAAATGATACGTTACTAAGGAGAATGGATTTGAATCCAGATCTTTCTGACTTGAAAACCAACATTCC
>CM053775.1:32419579-32440504 GCA_028658325.1 Potorous gilbertii | reverse complement strand
GCCAGCTCCCTACCCATCATGCCATGCTGTCTCTCATAACCTGTAAAGTGGAGATAATAAAGAGCTTTGAAAACTTCTAAAGCATTATCTAAATCATAGTTATTCTTTTTATTACAGATGTGTCCTCTCTGAACCTCAGTTTCCTTGCATTAGACTAATATAGTACAATGAAGACAGATAGGTTCTAGAGTCAGAGTTAGGTTCTAGTCCTGCCTCTGATGCTTACTACCATCTGACTCTTACTGCTGAGTCTACGACTTTAGGCAAGGGACAATCCCTCTCTCTAGACCTCAGCCTAGCTGGCCCCTGACAGCCCTAGATCTAGGATCCTAGATGGTCTCCACCATTCTGTCCTCTTAGAAATACTTTCCAGAGATGCTTCCTTTATATTGGACAAGCATCTGCAGCTTCCTCACTAAGAAGGGCAGAGATAAAGTCCACATCAATGCCCAATATCTGCATTTTTCCCCAAAGCACAGTTCTCTTCCTGGTAGTCTTGCGCCATTCTCCTGGCTTCAGAGATCACCCTTGTAAGGATGACTCATTAACTGTGTGACCTTGAGCAAGTCCGTTCTCCTTCTCTGGGCCTCAATTTCTCTCTGTCACTTGAGTAACCTGGCCTTGCATCCTGTCTTTGGGCCTTCCAGATAACAGATCTTTGATCCCAAGCACTTGTTGCCTTGGAAAGGAAGCAGACTACTAGGGCTCTCTCCCCCACATCTTCCCCTTCGAGCACAGATTCAAGGACATGGTAACGCTTACCATGAAGCCAGTGGAATATGAGCACAGAGACCTTCACTTTTTGTCTTTGTTTACTCAGTGCCCTGCACCGGCCTTTGCACATAGTATTTAATAAATGCATGTTCAATGGGACAAGAAAAGCCCAGCTCAGCTCCGTTTGGGGCCTTATTCAAACTCTGGCTCCTTTCTCCATCTGCATAAATTAGACAGGCCCAGGGAGTACATTATCCTCTGAGAGACAGACACAAAATCCCCCTGTCTGAGTAGCAATAATGGAGGTTGACAGTAGCTGAGACATTCGGTAGTTTCTGCAGTTTGCCTAATCTATTGTGAAGAGTCTTCAAATCAGAGAACACCCCAGAGCCCGTAGAGAGTGCTGAAGGACTATTTGGACTGGCTTGTGAAGAAAAGGCCGTACATATGTCTGTAATGAGAATCTCATTGAAGAGGAAAATACCAGAGCTGTCAGATTTTTGAATACTTTGCCCGTCACATCCTTGACTGCTTTGAGGCATAAAAAAGAGCAAGTACTGAGCAATTTGTTGTCAGCTGTTGAAATAAATTATCATTTAAACACTTCCTCTTCCACAAAGGTTATTAGCTTGGTAACTTGTTCCTGGGAATGGGCTGACTATCAGGGAGAAAAAATCACAAGCCATTAAACCAGCCACTCCAATACTGCAGATTAGTTACCCAAGCACCACTATGGGACAATGCAGCAGATTAGACCAGGCGATTCTTAATAAATACCGGCACCCTTTAGGGCTGTCATGCTGGGATGAGAAGAGCCTCTCCGGGAGGGGACACCATTTACTGGAAGATTTCCAGCTTGTCTGGGGAAAGATACTTGGGTTCCAAAGGTATTTTCCACAAGTAATATATTTCTCTGATCCCACTCCCAAATGCCCTGACAGATTGGAATGTGCCCTTAACTCCTTGGTGGTAATGAACTTAGAGTTGAGGTGCTTGGATGGGGTAAGGAACGAAGAATTTTTAGAGAGGCAAAAGACATGGGTTCGAATCCTCCTTGTGCCACTAACAAGATTATAGGATTTAGAACTGAAGGGAGCCTTAGAGGGAGGGAGCCTTAGGGGTCATGTAGCCCCAGTCCCGCCATTTATTATATTTAATTATTATTATTTATTTCGTTAAAGATTTCCCACTTACATATAAAAAATTTTTCATAATAATTTTTGAAAATTTTGAGTTCCAAATTCTCTCCCTCCTTCCCATCCTCCCACCTCCTTGAGAGGGTGAGAAATTTGATTTTGATTATACATATGAGGTTATGTGAAACACATTTCCATGTTAGCCATATAGTAAAAGAAAACACAAATGAAACAACAACAATAACGAAAAATTTTTTAAAGTATGCTTCAGTCTGCCTCCAGAGTTCATCAGTTCTCTCTATGGAGATGGATAGTGTTTTTGATCATGGGTCCTTTGGAACTGTCTTCAGTGATTGTTTTGATCAGAGGAGTAAGTCTTTCACGGTTGATAATCTTTATAATATTGTTACTGCTGAGGGTTCTCCTGATTCTGCTCACTTTACTTTGCATGAGTTTATATGTTTTCCCAGTTTTTTCGGAAGCCATCCTGCTCATCATTTCTTACAGCACAAACAGTATTCCACCACAATCACATACCACAACAAGTTCAACCATTCCCCACAATTGATCGGCAACCCCTAGATTCCCAATTTTTTGCCACTACAAAAAGAGCTGACATTTATATTTTTGTACGGATAGGTCATTTTTCCTTTTCTTTGATCTCTTTGGGATACAGACTTGGTAGTGGTATTGCCGGGTCAAAGGATGTGCATGGCTTTATAGCCCTTTGGGAATAGTTCCAAATTATTCTCCAGAATGTTTGGACTAGTTCACAACTCCACCAACAGTGCGTTAGTGACCTAATTTTTCCATATCCCCTCCAGCATTTATCATTTTCCTTTTTCCGTCAATGTTTGCCAATCTGATAAATATGAGATCTCAGAGTTGTTTTAATTTGCATTTTTCTAATCAGTAGTGATTTAAAGCATTTTTTTCATCTGACTATTGAATGTTTTGATTTCTTCTGAAAATTGCCTGTTCATATCTTTTGACCATTTGTCAACTGGGGAATGGCTCTTATTTTAATAAATTTCGCTCACTTCCCTGTATATTTGAGAGATGAGGCCTTTGTCAGAGAATTCCTCCATTTAGAAGAAAACCGAGACCCGGAAGCACATAAATCATAGGATCACAGATCTAATACTAGAAGCGAACTCAGGGACATTTTAAAGACAAGGAAACTGAGGCCTGGAAAGGGAAAATTATTTTTCCCAAGGTCATACGTAGAATCAAAGATCTAGACTTGGAAGGCACTACAGAAACCATCTAGTTCAATCTCATTTTGCAGAAGAGGAAACTGAGCTGAAGTGAATTGCCCAATGTTACGCAAGTAGTAACTAAATTCTCAAACTCTCAATCCACTGCTGTTATCACCAACCCACAGTGCCTCCTAATAGTGCACCAGTGTGTAACCTTGGGCAAATCATTGAATCCCTATGGGCTTCAGTTTCCTTATCTGTAAAGGGAAGGAGTTTGAACTAGGCACCCCTAAGGTCCTGTCCAGTTAGCTATGCTCTTTTGATCCTATTCATCTTCATGTATACCCTGATAAAAGAATAAATCTTCTTTTGTGGGTTTATCAAAACATTCTCTTCTTCAGGTATGATGATGGCATTCTCATCAGCAGAACATAAGATTTGAATTGTTTTCCATAATGGGAATGGGTATTTCAAAACATTTATTAACAATAACATCTTGCATTTATACAGCACTTAAAGATTTTACAAAGCAAATATCATCTCCTTTTGCCCTCACAACAATTCTGTGGAGAAGGTGCCATTAGAAATGCCACTTTACAAATGAGGAAACTGAGGCACAGAAAGGTTCATTGACTTACGGAGAGTCACACAGCTGATAAGTTCCTGAGGCTGGGTTTGACCTCGGGTCTTCCCTAACTCTGGGACCACCTTCAGTGCCACCTCACTGAAAGATCAGTGGGCCTTAGGCTTGAATCCTGGCTTGGCTCCTTTCTAGCTGTCTGACATAGCCTTTTTGAGTTTCAGTTTCCTCACCTTGCAAATGAGGGGTTGGACTTGGTCTCCAAGGTCTCTAATCTAGTGATCTTGTGCTGTTTATGCTGACTAGAATTAGGGGTATAGCTACCACGTCAGCTGCATAGTCCAAATTTCTGCTTCCACAAGCTAAAATACCTTATTCCTTTTGTCCTGCAAAATGAATAACTCACCCTCCCCCATGCCCATCCTCAACCCCCTGCAATGCACCAGTTACCTGAATGCCATTGACTTCTCTGGAGTAAAAGAGGCAGCAAGTGGCAAGATTTCTCTCTCTTCCTCTGACTCTGGGGTACTCTCCAATGGATTTATACTTTTCCCAGGCAGATCAGAACCCCAAAAGCAATTAACCCTAAAATGATGCTGCATCACTCTGTTCGGAACAAGAAGAATCAGGAAGAAACAGGCCTACTACTTGTAAGAGGAGAGTAGGTGGTATAATGCTAACAGATGACAGAATGCAGAATGACTCAACTCCTGTCTTTTGTGGTTAAAGAGAAAGATCTTCACATTGGTGATGGTAAAGGGAAAACAGTGGAGACAACTGAAGCCCATGATAGGTGAGGAATCTAGTGAGGGGACAATGAGCTTATGATTCCAGACCCAGATGAAATATGTCCCTGGGTACTGAAGAAACAGGTGGACATGATCTCAGAACCACTGACTGTGACCTTGGAGGAATCACAGAAAAGGAGACAGTTCCGATAAGGCTTGAAATGGGTCAACTCAGCACTGATGTTCAAGAATAAAGAAAAGATGGTTTCTGGAAATTATCAGTCAGTAAATTTAAGATTAGTGAAAATTCCAGAGCAGAGTATTAGACGAATAGTCTGGGAGCCCTTAGAAAGCAAATGGAGAACTAGGAGCTAGCATGGTTTCTTTAAAAGTAACTCATCAAACTAACCTCTTAGAAGCACCTGGTGGTACAATACATAGAACCCTGGACTTGACATCAGCAAGACCTGAATTCAAATCTGGCCTTGGACACTTACTAGCTGTGTGATCCTGGGCAAGTCATTCAGCCTCTGTTTGCCTCAGTTTCTCCAACTATAAAATTGAGATAATAACAGTACCTACCTTCCAGGGTTGTTATGAAGCTCAAATGAGACAATATTTTTGTTTGTTTCTTTAGCTTGTGCAAAGGAATAATTACTTCAAAAGATAATCACAAATAAACAAACTTACTCTACATCACATGGGAGGCATCCCCACTCACTATACCATCTCAGTCTCCAGGAAGGGGAAAGGAATTAGGTTCCTCATTTAACTCAGTCCCTATAGAGCAGACTCTCATTTCCAAGTCTAAAGCCCCCATGAGACTCAAGTCCCAGGGATCCGGGTTTCTCAGGGCTAAAAGCACTCAGCACAGTGCCTGACACATAGCAGACTTTTAATAAAGGTTTCTTCCCTTCCTCCTTCTTCTTTTCCTAGTAGGGTTACTAATTGATAGATAAGATAGATGAGCCATAGTGCAATGGCATAGAATAGATTTTAGCAGGACATTTCCCAGAATCTCTCATAGTCATACCAGCGAGAGCTAGAGAGAATAGATGTTGAGGGCATCCAGTCCAACCCCCTCATTTTACAGAAGAGGAAACTGAGGCTGAAAGAAGGTGAGTGACCTGCCCAGAGTCACACAGTCAGTAAGTTCCTGGAATCTAATTTGAATTCAAGTCATCCTGAATCCAAGTGAAGCTCTCTTTCCACTGTGCCACCCAGCTACCAAAGTGGCAGTTGTCATGACATCCTTGTAGACAAGATGAGAAGATGTGACTTAGAGGTTAAGGTTCAGATGGTAATAGAGGTAGTAGGTGCAATTGGAAGTGTTTCTGGTTCATCAGTGTCTACAGCACATTACATTAGCACGAGGAAATTTACTTTTTAAGGTTAACCTTAAATATGCAATCATAAAGGGCATTATTTTATTCATCAACCAAACTAAAGTCTAAAATTGAACTATTTTAATCAACATCTAAGCTTTACTTAAAAAATGCAAACTGAAAACATTAGGCATAAAATACCAAATGTGAGGGAGGTGATGTGGCATACCTAGACATACTCATATCTATAACCAGGTCGAATGGCTATATTAAAATAAAAATTGTTTATTGGATCAATGTGAACCTCCAAACAAGTCTCTGATAGTATGCCAAAGAGATCTAGGTTAACCTCTGCTCTAATCAACACTTTTGTCAATGACATAAACACTGAATTATTTACTTAGATGGATTCCAGATCTCAGAACTGTGGACACTCTTTCCACTGGCATAAATCATACCCCAACCTTCTGCATGCACACACACACGCATGCATGCACGCATATGCACATTTTTTTCTTCTTATGTAATCATTGCCCATCTCCTTCCATTAACCTTTCACAGTGAATACACCCAATGCGGGGGAGGCACTTTTCCTATCTCAGGAATTCTAATGCGGCACTTGGATTGTCTGTCTTTTTTCTCTCACTGTTTTTCCATGACCCATCTTCTCCCTTTTCTGAACCCATATATCTTTGCTGCTGGTTTTTCCTCATTTCTCATATGCAAGTATTTATGGTGACATGATGGTGCTGGCTTATAATCTGCCATGCATCTTTCCATGCTCAAGGGTTACTGGTAATTATAATTCTGAGATCACTGTTTCATGTTTCTTCACTTGAAGATGGACTTCTATGACAGTGAGAAGTTAGGGAATCATCCAAAGCACTCTGCCATTTTCCAACTCTGAGTCTTCCGCTTGCATAACTACCTCACAATTCATTTGAAGTATTTATACATGAAGACATGCTTATCCAGTTTGAAAATGGACCCAAAATAGGCAGGGCACTCAACCTCCCTGGGCCTCCATTTCCTCCTCTGCAAAATGGGCTAGAGGGCCTCTGAGGCTTCTTCCAGTTCTAGAGCTTTTATGTGTGACTGTGAGCAAATCACTTCCCTCCATAGACCTCAGTTTCTACATCTGTAAAAATGAGGGGATTTAGGTCAAATGGTCTCTGAAGTCCCTTCTAGCTCTAGATCTCTTATCCTGTGGTGCTCTAACTCCATGATCCTCCAACACTATGTTGAATAACAGACTCAAGATCCAAAAAGATTCCATGGGGTGGGGAACCTGTGGCCCTCAAGGTCCTCAAGTACAGCCCTTTGATTGAATCCAAACTTCACAAAACAAATCCCCTTAATAAAAGGGTTTGTTCTGTAAAAATTGGACTCAGTCACAAGGCTACACCTGAGGACTTAGAAGGCCACATGTGGCCTCGAAGCTGCAAGTTCCCCACCCCTAGTTGCTAGAAAAACAGGCCTACATAAGTAGGCAAAAGATAATAGGAATAGATATAAAGTGATGCATATATCACTTTGAAAAAAAATATCAAATTCATAAATACAAGATAGGGGAAGTGTGGACGGAAAACAATTCATATTAGAAGAAAGATCTGGGGGAGTTTAGTGGGCTACACACTTAGCAGTCTATAGCAGTATAGCAGCCAAAGAAGATCATGTGATCTTGGGCTGCAGTAAGAGAGGAACACTGTTTGGCTAGAGCTAGGTCAGAGTCCCTTTGGACTCTGCTATGGTCAGACCACACCTGAAAGACTGTGTCGAATTCCACTGTCATGATTTAGAAAGAAAATTGAAAAGTTTGGATGTGTTCAGCAATTGAGGAATGATTGAACAAGTTTTGGTGTAGGGGTTTAATGGAGTAGTATTGTACTGTAATAAATGGTGAAGGGGATGGTTTCAGAGAAACTGGGGAAGATTTGTATGAATTGATGTAGAATGAAGTAAGTAGAACCAGAAGAAAGAGCTATAAAATGACAACATGCAATGAATGACAACCCCATCTTGAGATGCTTTCCACCTCTTGACACAGAGGTCTTACATGGGATGAAATGCAGACTTTTCTTTTCAGACCTTGACAATGTGTGAGGTTGGTTTTGTGTGACTATGCATATTTGTCACAAGGGTCTTATTTCTCTTATTTTCAATTGGAGTAAGAGGGAGTAAGAAAGAAGGGTTAGTGGTATTGCCAAAACATTGAAACAGGTTATTGAGATAATTAAAGGAAATCACACAGAAGAAAACCAGAGAAAACAGACAAGAAAGATAGCTTGGATAGTAAGGTGGTGAGTTTATTATGTAATTTTTAAAGGAAATATCCATAGTAGAGTCGTGCAGATCCATAGTGAAGCATCTTTTCCTTTTCTGCTTTGAAAGGTAGAAAAGAGAGAGTGACCAGGATGGGGAAAGAACTGGAAACGTTATTAGATGAGGGATCTAGATTGAAAGACTGAATGAACTAGGAATGTTTAGCCTAGAAAAGAGAAGGGTGTGTGTGTGTGTGTGTGTGTGTGTGTGTGTGTGTGTGTGCATGTATGTGTGTGAGAGAGTTTGCATATGTATATACATTCTTATGTGAGTGTGTGTTTGTGTACATTCTTGTACGTGTGTGAGTGTTTACATTCTTGTGTGTGTATTTGTGTGTGTCCATTCTTGTGTGAGTGTGTGCTTGTGTGTATGTATGTATATTCTTGCATTGTGTGAGTGAGTTTGTACAAGTGTGCATTTTTGTGTGTGTGAGAACGAGTGTGTGTTGGTGAATGTGAGGGGGAAATGTGAAACCTGTCTCAGCCATGTGCAGACTGTCACGTGGGAGACAGCTGAGCTTTGTTCTACTGGGTCCCAGAGGAAAAGACTAGCAGCAGTGTCTAGACACTACAAGGAGGTAAGTTTTAGTTCAATTTGAGAGAACTTTGGAACACTTGGAGCAAATACACAACAGCTTGACTCAGAAAGGAGTGGGTCATATGACCCTGTCAAAAGTGCTGAGGAGGGAATTCTTGCCATGACTGAGGAGTGACCTCTGAGGTCCCTGCTAGCTCGGAGATTATAGAAGTAGTCACATACAATAGTACATAGAGTTTTGGACTAGATGTTAGAAGGCCCTGGGTTCAAATGCTCCCTCAAGTTCTTCTTACCTGCTTGACCTTGGGCAAGTCACTTAACTCTCTGGGCCTTGTTTTCCTTATCTGTAAAATAAGGTAGTTGAGCTCAGTGATCTTTAAGATCCTTCCCAGCTCTAAATTTATGATCCTAAGATTCAAAACAGTCTTCAGCTAAGGGATGACTCTTCTCATTTCAGAGGGTTTAGCTGAAGTCACTGTTTGGTGGTACCAGCTAGAATTAATATCCTGTGTAAGTCTGTAGGAAATACCCACAGTAGCCACCTCTGTTCTATGACTTGGAGGTTCAACCCTCAGGACTCAGCTTTGGGGGGCTCCTTGGCTAGTGGCTCCATTTGGTATCCACTATCTATGAGTTGACAGCATGCTAAGCAAAGAGAGCAGACAGTTTTAGGATGGAAGGAGGCAGAGCCAACAATGTCAAATGAAGCAGAAAAGGCAAGGAGAATTAGAATGGAGAAAAGGCCACTGGATTTGGCACCTTGAGGGTCATTGGAAACCTTTGAAAGAGTAGTTTCAAAAGAGCAGCAAGGACAGGAGTCAGATGAGAGGAGGTTGGGGAGGGGATAGAGGTGCCAGATGGTTGTAGGTGGCTCAATAGAGAGGTTTAACAGTGAAAAGAAGAAAAGAAATCACATGTTAGCTTGAGGGGTAGCAAGGTCAAGGGACCTTGGCACAAGCAGGCAGCTTAGAAGGGCCTTAGCACCTACCTGTACGTCACAGGATCAAACAAGCATTTGTTAAGCATCTCTTGTGTGCTCAGCACTGAATTAAGAGAAGCTGGCACTGTCCCTGCCCTCTGCCCTTCAAAACAATTAAGGAATAGTCCAGAATGCAGTATGTGACCAAAGTCTAGGTGCTGTGGCCCCGGAGTTCCAGCAAAGGACAGTTGGTTCAATGTAGGCCGGAGGTGCCAGGGAAGGCTTCATGGACAAATTTGGAAACCTTTACCAGACACCACACGTCCCTCTCACTCTACAATGGTCTTGTCTTAGTTCCTAAAGGAAAACAATATGGTGGCTCCTCCCCACCGTCACCCCTCAGAGCCCAGAGACTCTGCCAAGAGGTGGGCTCGGACCTCCAGAGCAGAGAGGGCTATTGACATTATTGTAAGCTCCTAGGGGGCAGAGACTAGCTCAGTCTTGTCCTTAGGTCCCTGCTGGCCCTGAAGCCAGAAAGACCCGAGTTCAGGAACTGCCTCTAATACCTGCTGGCTGTGTGACCCTGAGCCAGTTCATTTAACTTCTCTGTGCTCTGGCAGCTCTCTAAGCCTGAATGTGGCAGAGAGAATGTGACTGACCTGCATTTCTAGAAGGAGTTCCCTCATCTGGGAGTTCCCTATACTCCTGATATCACAATTCCAGTTTCTATCCCAGGCACAATGCCTGCCGCAAAGTAGACACATAATTAAAACTTGTTGATTGAGTATTAAATGGGAACAAAATGTCCATTTCTCTAATGTATTCATGTATACTGTACTATATAGCACAGTGGATAGAGCATTGGGTCTGAAGTCAGGAAGATCTGAGTTCAAATCCAGCCTCAGATACTAGCTATGTGACCTTGAACAAGTCACTTCACCTCTCTCTGCCTCAACTCTAAAATGGAGATACTAGTAACACCTACCTCCTAGGGTTGATGTGAGGATAAAATGAGATAAAAGTACTTTGTAATCCTTAAAATACTATATTATGCCACTTATTATTAGAATTCATTCTATAAACATCTATCAAGGATTGGTTATGTTCAAGGCCCCTGACAAAAGACAAGGCAAAATGAAAAGCTGTGTCTGTCTGCAAGGAATTTGCCTTCCACCGGGGCTGGGGGTGGAGATAGAGGTGTGGGGAGGATATAGCATTTTAGTGGAGAGAGAGACCAGGAAGGTAGCATTGGTGGTAGCACCCAACATGAACTTGGAAGGAAGTGAAGAATTCTGGAAAGTGGAGGTAAGGCACTACTATGGTGGAAGATGGAATGTCATAGGGAATGGACAGTGGCACAGTTTGTAAGAACAGGGAAAGTGTGAGGAGGAGAAAGGTGAAACTTTCTCCCCACAACCCTGTGGGATAGGTCACTTGTTCAGTTGTATCCAACTCTACATGACCCCATGGTATTCTTGGCAAAGATACTGGAGTGGTCTACCATTTCACTGTCTACAGTATTCCCATTCTACAGGTAAGAGAACTGAGGCAACCAGATTAAACTGGACTTGCCCAGATCCCACAGCTAGCAAGTGTCTGAGGCCAGATTTGAATTCAGGTCTTCCCAACTCCAGGCCCAGTATTCTATCCACTGTGCCACCTAGCTGAGCGGGATAGATTGTATAAGTATATTATTCCACTTTAACTGGCAGAATGTGGAATTGAGATTCAGAGAGGGAAGACCTAGGCTCACACAGCAAATAAACAGTAGTCAGGATTTGAACCCCCCAAGTCTAAACCACATCCGGCCTATCTCTGGCCCCTCAATCAGGGCTGCAATTGCAGGACTCTCGAAAGGAATACCACTGGGCCCTTTGCATACCTTCTGCTAATTCAGAAGCGTTCATGTAATGCCAATGAAGATAAACAGAGCTCCTGCCACCTGGCCTCAGGCAGATCCCTGCCCACCTTGGAGACCTCTGCAGAAAGCCATCCAGAAGTCCAGGAAAGAGGATTAAGACAGGAGAGGCCATTCTCTCCTCCCCACAGGCCAAGAACATTGAATGCCTTTAATTGGTGGGAGATGTGGGGAGCAGAAAGACAGCCTGCCTTCCATCAGGTCTTTTTGGGCTGCTGCCAGGTATGCCACCCCCTGGGCCACTGACCTGCACTCTGTCGGCTCCCCAAATGATCTGATTAATTCTCCGGTGCTAACTGTCTCAGCAGGCTTTCTGGGCACCAGAATAGAGGCTAATTAAGATCAGGTCAGGAGGAGAGGCCAGTGGGAGTCTGCACTCTTCTTAGGGGCTGGGCTTCTTGGGGGCTGGGCTTCTTCGGCTAGTTTTGTTTCAGTAGCATCCTTGGCATTGATTTTGGCCCAGTCCCATGACAACTTCCCTTCATCATATCCAAGACATACATTGGTTCTTCCTTTGTGGGTGATTGCCAGGTTCTAGGCTCGTTGTGTAATGTTCATAATTCCCATTTCTTTAGGACTATAAGTTTGCAGGGCACCTCCTCTAAGGAGCAGATAGTACAGGGCTCCATCTTCATTTTACAGATGAGGAAACTGAGTCTCTGAGAGCTGAAATAGATAATCCAAGCATACTAGAACCAGGATTTCATAGGGCTGTGGGTTTGAGAGCCAGGAAGGATCTTGGAGGATCTTGGGGTCCACTTGTTCATTTGACAGATGAAGAAACCACAACCCAGAGAGGGGAAGGTATTTCCCAAGGTTGCCCAGGTAGTAAGTGAGAGAGACAGGATTTGAACCCAGGACTCTCTACTCCAAGTCTAGTGCTGTTTCCACTTTCCCCTTACCCTAGTTTTCTTTTAATCAGATTTGGAATATATTTGGAAGTCATGGTAAAAGTTAATGGCCTTTGTGTCCAGGCTATTTTAGTGTAGTGACCAGAGAGCTGGCATCAAAGTCTAGGATACCTAGATTCAAGTATTGCCTCTGAAACATACTGCTTGTGTGACCATGGCTCAGTGACTTAAACCCTCCATGCCTCAGTTTCCTCCTCTGTAAAATGAAGGGGTTGGACTCCATAGTCTCTGAGGTCCTTTCCAACTCTAGAACCTAGAATTCTATGTCTGACCTTGGACAAGTCACTTCCCCACTCTGGGCCTTAGTTTCCTTTTCCGTAAAATGAGGGTGCTGGCCTAAATGATCTCTTGTTTCTCCCAGTTCTAACATTCTATTTTCCATGTTCCAAGGTTCCACCCAGCACTAACATTTCCTATTCTAAGGGCCCATTCAACTCTGAAATTCTATGTTCTATTGTATGTTCTAATGTCCCTTGCAGTAATAAGGTGCTGAGTTCTTAGGTCCACTCCACTTCTGGTGTTCTTTTTTTGAAGGGCTCTTCTAGTTCATCCTTCTACAGTTCTAAGAGCCTTCCTAGTCCTTACATTATGTTCTAACATCCCACCTAGTTCTAACATTCTATGTCCTAAGGTCCTTTCCAACTCTGACATTCTAGGTTCTAAGTTCTAAAGTTCTTTCTGGTTCTCACATTTTTCTATATCATTCTATGTATCATTACAGTACTGCAGTTTCTCTCATGTCTGTACTAAATTCCAACCATCCTGGAAGGGATGCATAAACTCCAAATTATCTCTTTACATGGTTTTAGAGTCTCATCAGGACACCCAAAACCTCCCTCAATGAGTTGGTTGCAAATAAGTCCTAGAATTTAGTAGAGATAAGAAAGCAATTGGAGTACTGTAATTATATGCCCTCCCTTCTGTGCCCAAGGCCATCCTGGCATTCTCCTGGGTAGGAGGGAAGAAGAGACTGATGAGTCACTCCCTAGGTGTTGCCAATCAGCAGCTCCTGCAGCCTAGTTGGGGACAGCTCTAAGTTGGCCTCTATTACCATGCTGCCCCTGGCTCTGGGCTTGCCTGGCACTGATCCCCATTCCCTACTTCCAGGGACTTTAATGTCACTCACTTTCCCCTGACTTTCCCCACAGCTAGCCATCTGGAGGTTTCAAGAAATTGAAGAGAAATAAAGAAGGGAAAGGGGGTATGTACAGTGAGAATGAGATCAAGGTAGACAGCTGGGTGGGATGTGAAGCATGTTCTGGTCTGGGGAAACTGAGATTGAGAGAGCAAGTGACTGACCTAAGATCCCACAGATGAGGAGTGCCAGGGCTGGAACTTAGACCTACCTCTCCTGACCCTGAAACCAGGGTTCTTACCCCTTCATGCTCCCCGGAGCTGGTTGGATCCTGGATCTAGTGCCATTTAGATGGTGGCTGCTGGACCCAGATTCTCCACTATTCCAGTTGGTCTGACCTGCTGATATTTACAGAATTGCTTCAATTCCCTCAAGACAAGGCAAGAGCAAGACGAAATTAATCTCCTCGGCTCCCAGCAAGAGAGTAAACAAAACAAATTGTTTCCAAATGCCCACATAGGCAAAGTGACAGGGATGACAGCCGGCCGGGAGGGCTGGCGCAGAGCTGGTGCATGGAGGGCTTTACAGCAGATCAGCTCCTAGGGTTAATACGGAAGGCCATGCCAGCTTCTCTCAGTTATCTGTGCCAGTGGAGGGGAGCCCAGAAATGGCTATCCACATGTCACTTCTCTGGGCAGAAAATGCTCTTCCCCAGGTGCTCACGCTGTTCTCTATTGTCCATCTGTGAAGGAGAGGAAAACAATGGCTAAGAGAGGGACCAACTCATCTCCAGAGGAGGCGATCAATCCAGACATATCAGAGAAGGGGACTAGGGAGCCTTTCTGCACTTGTCCAGACTGCCTTGAGAAGCTCCAAAATGGGCCAGGGGATGGGCATTTCACTGGGCCTTGAAAGTTTTGTGGTGCCATGAATTTACTTTAGAACAAAAGTGCCCCTAGGAGGAGGAAGCAAAGCTGCAATATACCCAGACTCCAGATGCAACTCTTTCCTCTGAGTGCCTCCACCCACATCCTAGGTTCCTTGGATCTAGAGCTGGAAGGGACCTCAGAGGCCATCCAATCCAAACCTCCTCATTTTATCAAGGAGGAAGCTGAGACCCAGAGATCTGTCCAAGATCACACAGGTAGCAAAGTAGGAAAGGTGAGATTTGCACAAGGATCTGTCTTTCGAGTCAGTCTCTTTCTACTGTACTATGGGCCCCCTTATTTTTCCAGGTTAGGCTTGAAGTGGTACTGCTACTAGTACTACTACTATTACTACTACTACTACTACTACTACTATTATCACTGATGATGATGGTGATAATAACAATAAAAACTAACATTTATATGTTACCTACTGTGTGCCAGGCACTTTATCTCATCTGACTCACAACAACCCTGCACAATAGGTGCTATTATTAACCCCATTTTACAGATGAGGCAAACAGAGGTAAAGTGACTTACCCAAGGTCACACAGTTCATTGTACCTGGGGCACTTGGCTCTTCCTGACTCCAGGACCAGAATAGAGCTCTATACTCTGTGGAGCCCCCTAGGCTTTCCCTTAGCAGTGAAGACCCAGTTTTACCTTTCTGGTCTATCTTGGACTGACAAGACTAGGACTTGGGATAGGCCCCTGGGGAAGGAGGACATCACAGACCCTACAAGAGATACAGGATCATCCCCAAAGTCAGACTTTCTCCAGCCCATCCAAGTTTGCCCAAGACAAACTCTGCTCCAGAAACCCTGAAATCTTAAGCTTTCCCCCTGATCACTACTTCACTTCAATTCATTTGGAGTTGGCACCTCATGATTGGGCAGATCATTAAATCATTGCCAAGACTGGCTGCTAACTGCTTTGTGGCATGAAGCTGGGCTCTACAGCTGGACTAAACATTCCTAGAGGTCAGAGACCATCACTCATATATCTTTTGTTCCTCATAATGCCTAGCACAGTGCAGACTATGTGGCATATATATCCCAGGATCACAAAGAACTGAATTTGAGAGCTGGAAGGCAGCATAAAACAATTTGCTCCAGTCTGAAGGTTGGGTTGTGTTTGTAGCTTTAGGTTTTGTAAAAATGGATTGACTCCTTACTTTACCATTGTGTCAAGTTCCAGCAGCTGTGAGTCTTTTTACAAAATGGGATTGCACTTTTCAAAATAGGAACTATGTGTTTCTCTGGCCTTCTACAGAAGGCTTCCTCCAGTGCCTCATGGTGGCATATAAGCCACCCTAGGTTCTCAAAGGCTACATCAGCAGAGCACAAGTGCTGAGGGTCCCATCAGAGATGTAGCTAGGAATTCTATACCTGGGGCCAAGCCAACTGAGCAGGGATGGGGTTGGGGAGCTGTCTAAAGTATGACCACTCCCATATATGGTTATGCTAGGCTAGACATAGAAGTCATGGGAGTTGAAAAGGTAGAGGAGCTAGAAAGCCATTTTGCTTGAAGAAAACAGGGGCCAGGGTGTAAAAGAAGCAACATAGCCTAGCCCAGGGATAGAGAACCTGTGATCTCGAGGCTACACGTGGCCTTCTAGGTTCTCGGATGCAGCCTTTTTACAGGGTCCAAGTCTGAAAGAACAAATCCTTTTATGAAGGGGATTTGTTCTGTAAAGTTTGGATTCAATGGGCCACAGCTGAGGACCTAGAGGGCCACATGTGGCCTTAAGGTCACAGGTTTCCCTACCCTGACCTAGAAGATAATCTACAGGACTAGAAGTCAGGAGTTCAAATCCCATATCAGACATTTACTAATTGTGTGTCTCTGAGAAAATCACTTAACCTCTCTGTGACTTAGTTTCCTTATCTGCAAAATGTAGAGAATTATGATTATAAATCACAATGATCTGGCTAGAAATTCCTAGAGGATAGCAACAATGATCTGGTTATGATGGAATAAGCTTAAAGACCAGATGGGGAGCTGAATGATGTTGGGGGAGGGGGAGATATGAAAATGGCAAAGAATATATCAGCTCCTCCTACCTGGCCTGTCTCAAAGGGCAGAAGAGAAAGAAGAGCCAGCTAGAGAGAGGGAGCCAAGAGAGATGTGGCATCTTCTGGAGAAAGCTGGGGCTCAGTGGGCATCAGGAAATGGCAGCAGTGTGAGAGGAAGAGATCTTGGTTGATGACCAAGAAGGGTCCCAGGGGGGCTAGTGATAAGGGCAGAGGAGAAAAGAGAACTATGGAGGCCTAGGACTAGGCTGAATCCTAAAACAAGGAGTGGCAGGGGCGGGGCTAGCAGAAGAAAAGAGATTCCAAAATAGGGGAAAGCAGGCAGGCCTCCAGAGTGATAGAGTTGTGAAGGGAGCTGTCCTCTGTCCCCTATCCTCCACTATCCTCAGCCCATCTCCTGGAGCCACCTTCCTTCCAAATACTTCTGAGGCATGAACCAGCACAGGCAAAAGGAATAAGGACAGCAGTCCCTGGATCAAATCACAGAGACAGCAGCAATATCGCCGGGGAGGGAAGGAGGTCCACATGCTGCTGCCTGGGACAAAGCCCCAGCTTCCCTCCCCACCTCGACCTGGTTATTTTGGGTCCTGCCAAGCTATAAAGGCTTTAAGTACTAACCAGCAACAAGGCCTCTGACACCCAAGGACCAGCCTAGCTAAGTTTCAAGAAACTCCTCATCAGACAGCTGCCACCAGGGAACAGATTTTTCTTAACCATAGTAACTCCTGAAAGCTTTTCTCTGAGACTTGAAGAGTTAGAACTTGTATTCTACCTGTAGATGACTTCCCTGGGCCTCGGTTTCCTCTTCTGTAAATAGGGGAGGGAAGGACTAGAGGGCCTCTGAGGTCCCTTCCAGTTCTAGACCTAAGAACCTATGTGTGACCTTGGGAATATCACTTCCCTTCTCTGGACCTCAGTTTCCTCCTCTGTAAAATGAAGGGATTGGTTCCTTTAAGCTCAAGATCTTGGATCCTGTAGAGAAGCTTTCCAAAGCATTTTCCTTCCAACAGTCTTATAAAGCAGGCCATACAGGATTCTCATCCCTCTTTGACACAGAGAGAAACTGAGGCTGACAGCTAGTAGCTCACATTGCTAATGAGTATTGGAGCTAAAATTGTGACTTAGGCCTTTGGACCCCAAGTTCGGAGCTCTTTCCTTTGCAGTGTGCTCCCTCTACTAAACCAGGCTGTAATAAACCGAGAGTTCTTTCCAACTCTGTGTGGTTAAGCTGTCCCTATTTCCTGCCTCTCAATTCCTTTATCTAGCAAATGACAATAACACAGCTTGCTCCTTATCTCAGAGGAACAAAGAGGACTGACACTATGGTGTGCGTTAATATCAAACCCCACAAAATATGATTGACAGCAAGGGACTCTCTAGATACCTGGATAGGGCTGGTGGGAGAGCCAGGGGCTGTTTGGCACCTCATAAGGACACCTAACATTGAGCAATAAATATTCTACCAACAGGATCTGAAAGAGTTAATGTGTTCCCACCCAAATTCTAATATACTTGGGAAGTAGGTTTCTCCCTCCATCAGCCCATTTTTCCTATTCTATAGAAATATTGCTGGGATCTCCTTGCCATCAGTGAGTCACTCCCCCTAAATGGGCAGAGTCCATCAATGCTGTCAGAGCACAGGATCCAATGTAGACAGCCATTAGCTACTCAAGCCAGCAAACCTATATTGTGAACTAGGCAGGACCTGACCTCATTGCCTCTAGAAGGTAGAACTGAGAGTCATGGGTGGAAGGCAGCCAAAAGACACATTTAGGTTTGATGCCAGGACACATTTCCTAATCATTAGAGCTGTCTCAAAGTAGAATGGGCCGCCTGGGAGAGGCGGTGGTTTCCTCGTCCATAGAGGCCTGCAAGCAAAGGCTGGGTAACCATCATTGGGTGAGTTGTTGAAGGGACAGCCGCTGAGGTGCCTTCCCACACTGACATTCTGGGATTCAGGATAAGAGAGTCAGGATCCAAAATTAACTCAATTTAATTGAGTAGAATTGAAGAGAAAACAATAGGAACAAATGTCTCACTCTTCAGTTCAAAAACCCCCATTTATCAAATAAAAGGTGGGGGAAGGTTGGCTGTTTGGAAGTTCCTCTGGTGTCTCTGGTGACCTGCAAGGTCAATAGGTGTCAACTGTGTGATCTGGCAGCCTCAAAAGCTAATGCATAAAGAGAGGCCAGTCTAGTGTCCAGGACAAAGGAGACTCATCCAAACTTCAGGATTCAGTCAAAGGGCTGCACTTGAGGACCTAAAGGGCTACATATAGCCTCTGGGCCACAGGTTCCCCACACTTGCCACATGAGGATAGCATTAGCAGTTGATGGAAGAGGGGCCTGGAGAAGAGAAGGCTTAAGGGGGACATGATAGCAGTGTTCAAGTATTTGAAGGGCTGTCATGCGGAAGGAGCATTAGCCTTGTTCCATTTATTCCCAGAGGGCAGGATCAATGAGGCAGATGAAGGCTTGACCCAGAGTAGGATGGGAAAAGGCCTGCTGCCCACTTGACTGGGAGATCACAGACGGGAGGGCCTCAGAGATCCTTTCTCTCTCTGACATTCAGGGTTTCTATTCCTAACAACTCTGGTTTGACCTTCCTATGTAGTCAGCCATGTTTTTCCCAACAAATCCTCACTGTCTAGCTCAGGGAAGGATTCCCACATTGGCTGCATTTCACTGACACTTAGGGGGAAATTTCACTCTTGGGGGAAAGTCATGGGCAAGATGATAATGGCAGCCATAACAATGTCATCCTAAAGCATCCCAGTTGAAAGCTATTTGTTTTGCATAATATGATCTTGGCCTACAAAATGCTCATTTACATCTTTATGCAAATGACCTTGTCTATGGCATGCTGGTTTCTGGCAATGGAAACAGATTTTCTTCCAAATGTAGGATCAGAAGACTGTTAAGACTGGAAAAGCCCTGAGGAACAAACCCTGAGGAAGTATTTCATCCAATGACCTCATATTTTGAATGAGGAAACTGAAGTCCAAGGAGGGTAAATGACTTACTCAGCGTCACACAGCTAGTAGATGTCTGGGGCAGGATTTGAACCCAGGTCTTCCAGCTTCAAATCTAATGTGGCTTCTACTTCATCACATACACTCTTTTTCTCATTTTGAGCACCTTCAGAAATGGATCTCCAAATTCTTTAGCTGGATGTAAGACCAACTGAAAGCAAATTCTCTGCATTTCATACAATGTTGAAAAAGCAGAGAAAAATATAGGGGTGTGCTGGAGCCCGTAGTACTGGAAACCTCAGAAAGGCAAACATTCCAAATCAGGGTTTGATTTATTGCTCTGTTGATTGTGTAGGCTTAAGAAAGTGATGGAGAAAATGCTAATAATGCATTTTCAACTTATAAGTGTGTCATGCACACATTTATTTTTTCCCAGAGAG
This sequence comes from Potorous gilbertii, assembly GCA_028658325.1. Lineage (NCBI taxonomy): Eukaryota > Metazoa > Chordata > Mammalia > Diprotodontia > Potoroidae > Potorous > Potorous gilbertii. Next base: position 32,420,770 of record CM053775.1, on the reverse strand, counting down.
GCAGATCCCTGCTAATAAATGTACAAATTCTTGGAGGCCATTGACTGTCTTCTAATATGTGTATATATATTGAGGCTGCCAGATCACACGGTTGACACCTATATATACATATAATTTTCACAATGCAAATGTCTTCATTTATTAATTCAGAAAATACTTCTTATGTGCAGAACAAAGTGATGAGTTCTGGGGGAGGAACGAAGTTAAGTAAGACATGGCCCTTTGTCCCGAGAAACAAGCGCACAGAAACAACACATAACAGCCCAGATGTTTGAATGAGGAGTAAAGTTCTGTAATGAGAGAGAAAAATATTTTCAGCTGAGTGGATCAGGGAAGGATTTCTGCAATAGGGGCCCCTGAACTGGAGCTCACAGATAGGATGTTAACAGGAAAAGACTGGATAAGGGGCATGGGGAATGGTATCTCACTGAATTTATCTATCTCACTTCCCTAGTTGCAGACAGAATCTGGCTTCCCTTTCGAATTCTCTGAATTTTCATAGTATCAGAGATTCAGAACTAAAAGGGACTTTTGAGGCCATCACATCTAAGTCCCTTGTTTTACACTTGAGGAAACTGAGGACCATTTGACTGAACTCAAGCATGCAGGAAAGGGAGTGATATATAGTAAGACTGACTAGGTAAGCTGTGGCCAGCTTGTGGCTTGCCCAGAATCTCAGAGGTAGTAAGTTAGGGAGAAGAGACAGAACCTGAAACCAGGTCCTCTTGACTCCCAAGCCAGGACTCTTTCCACTATCTCAAGCTGCCTCAACTGGAGACATTGGAATTTGGTCCAAAGCATAGCAGACTTGGTTCTCATTTCACGTCACTGATGAACTCTGTGGCCTTGGCAAAGTCACTTCACTTCAGATCTCTGTAAAATGGTGGTGGGAACATCTATTTTATGTACCTCCGATGACTGTTGTGAGCATCAAATGAAGTAATGAAGGAACAAAACGAGTATTTGTACTATGTGCCAGGCACTGTGCACTTTAAGCACTAAGTATACTAAGCACTTTACAAATATCATCTCATTTGATCCTCAAGGCAACCCTGGGAGGTGAGTGCTATTGTTATCCCATTATACAGTTGAGGAAACTGAGACAGACAGAAGTTAAATGACTTGCCCAGGGTCACACAGCTAGTAAGGTCATATTTGAACTCAGGTCTTTCTGACTCCAGACCCAGCACT
>CM053775.1:32387934-32419079 GCA_028658325.1 Potorous gilbertii | reverse complement strand
GCTCAGTAGGAGTTACTGCTAAGAAGTCATTTGATACCCTTGTTAGTCCTATAGACCTAAAAGGTTTTTTTTTTTCAGGTTCAGTCACTGCATGGCAGCAAATGGCTTAAAGCACCTGAAAATAGATGGTTGGGACCTCAGCAGCCTTGGGGCCAACACCCTCATTCTAGTGAGACTAGAGAGCTTAAGTGATCTGCTCAGGGTCACCCAGCCAGGAATTGTTGGAGGCAGGGAAGCTGGATGGATGGGGTCCTCATGTGACTTCCCTACCTCACAGGGTTGTCACTGGGAAAAACGTTTTGTAAACTTTGCTATGACAGAGAAATGTGAACTTTTATTATTAGAATGTCAAAAGGTAATTATGGAGTTGGGTCTGGACCTAATGAACCCTTAGAAAGAAAGACCATTATTTTGAGAGATGGAAAGGGGGATTCATCTCTTCCTTTTCCCATACCCTTAATTAACCAAAATTATTCCACCCCCTTGTCCCTACCACTACCACCCTGGAGTCCTAGAATCAGTTTAACTTGGAGAGGGAACAGATTTCCATTTCCTCCACAGATGCCTTAGTCTTTCCCAACCCCTGAGCAAGCGTATCAGGAATCCCTGGTAAAGAAGTACTTTGTATTCCTAAGAGTTATAGGGTCCTAGCTCTAGAGTCGGAAGGCCCCTCTGAGGCCATATTATCGAAAACCCTCATTTTACAGAGGAGAAAACTGAGGTCTAGGGAGGGAAAGGGACTTGCCTAAGCTCACACAGAAGCTCAGAGGTCTAGAGCTGGGAGGGGCCTCAGAGGCCAGCCTGTCTAACCCCTTCATGTCAAAGTGAGGTGTAGTCTGATAAAATGACTTGGCAAGGTCACACAGTCTGTGTTGAAGAGGGCAATGGTGCCGTTATCCCCATTCTGAGTAATTCTCCATGCCTGACTACATGAGCACATGGCCTTTTTTATCTAGGGACTCTAAGCTATGTCTCTGCATCTAATCTAGGTGGCATAATGGAATTACTTTGGTTGGGGCTTAACATTTAAAATCCGATTAGGCTGATCAAAGTTGCATTTAAGAAGCTGTAAACTAATAGAAATAAATTATCAAATTATTATTTTTCAAATTACTTGAGCCTATGAGCTTCCCAGATGAAACAAAAACAGCGTAATTGAGGACAAATGGCTATTACATGCAGCTCCTGGTGTTTAGTGAAGTCATTTTTCAAGACCAAGGACATGCAAGGCTCCCCCTTGGCTGATTACTGCTCATGTGGCCTGAGTTGGCAGGCACAATTACCCAGGTACATTTGATCTAAGAGTCCTTACCAGATTAGCAAGCATATAGTGATAACCTCTGGAATGTTTCCCCAGGATTACAACCTGCAGAAAAGAGAAATAATACAGATTGGTTAACCTAGGAAGGTGTTCTCAGGTTTGCAGAGAGGTAGGAAAATGAGTCATGTTAAACCACACCTAATACATCAAAATGCTGGAACGTTCTGAAGCTCTATTTCCAGATTTTAGGAATAAATAAGTGCTTACTATGTGCCAACCACTGTGCTGTACTCTAAGCTAGATCTCCTTTAGTGATGAGCACATTCTGCAGACAGTGTTTGTTGAACTGAATAAATACTCCCCCCCCCCCATAGTGCATGGTTTGCAGTTCTCTTTGCATGTATATTATAATGTACATATAATATCCTATGTTATAGTGCTTTGTGCCAATGCCAATCTCCTTACTAGACTGTAAACATCCCACATCTTATCTATATTTGGGAAAGTCTCAGCATAGGATTTTATTCACAGAAGACGATTCATGTTTGTTGAGCCTTGGACAAGTTACTCACATCTTCAGGTCTGATCAGTAAAACGAGGGGGTTGTATTAGATGGTCCCTGAGCTCCCTCTCAGCTCTAGATCTAGAATCCTATGAGTGACTGAGTCAATGAACCAGAATCCCAAAAGGACCAGAATTCTCTTACACTTTTAAGAGGAAAGAGACAAATTCTGGAGAAATTACTTTTAGAAAATGAAATAATAGCTAGGGTTCATTCATACAGAGCATTAAGGTTTACAAAACTATTTACATGTACTCTCACTTTTGATCTTTATGACAACTCTTAGCTGAAATATTATTATTCCTGTTTTACAGATGAGGAAATTGAGACTAAGAAAGGTTAAGTGACTTTCCCAGGGTCACATAGCTAGGAAGTATCTGAGACAGGATTTGAACTCTAGGTCTAGCATTCTATAATAACAGCTGGCATTTATAAGTTTTTGCACAGCACTTTACAAATATAATCTCATTTAATCCTCATAATAACCCTGGGAGATAAGTGCTGTTGTTATCCCTACTTTACAAATGGAGAAACTGAAGCAGTCAGGGTTAAGTTACTTGCTCAGGGTCACACATCTAGTAAGTGTCTGGAGCCAGATTTGAACTGAGGAAGATGAGTTTCCAGGTCCAGTGATTTATCCAATGTAGTGCCATCTAGTGGCCCCAACATACTTTACATCTATTATCTTTGAGTCTCACAATATCCTTGCCAATGGGCTATAAATTACATGAAGAGACAAATGAGTGATAGAAGTCATAAAGTGCAGTGGAGGATGAGAAGGTAAGATCAGCTCGTGTGAGGGTGCTCAAGTAAGATTCTCTGGAAAAGCAGTCATTTGAGACAGGGATTTCAATGTCATGGCAAAGTTAGAAACAGTTCAGACCAGGCCTGCTTCTCAATGAATTTTAATCCAAGTTCATTTTTTTCTTTTACTACTTCGATATATCACAAGAGTGAGAGAATGAAAACTTTTAAAATGTTTTGCTTATTTCTCAGGCTTCTATTACATAAAATGTTATAATTTGTGATAATGTTTATTTGTCAGCTTGCAAGAAATATCACTTGCAGACACAATTTATTAAGTTGTGGCATATTTAATGGTGGGTCAGAAAGGTACATTTGTCTTATTGGAGATTTAATCACCAGTTGAGCCTAGCACTTTTCTAGCTTTGCCAAAAAAAGGAACAAGTTTTCTTTGAATATAGAGACCCCTCGCCCCCTCCCCACACCCCCAGAAATCAGACTGAGCCTGGAGGGATATCAGGAAGTCAGACCAAAATCAATGTAGCCATAATAGCTTCTGTTTCCATAGTAAACTTTAAAGTTTACAAAATGTTTTTCTCATATTTATAATACAAGTAGCAGAATGGACAGAGCATTAACCCAGAGTCCTGGGTTCAATCCTGCCCCACTAGCCTACTAGTTAGTTACTTACTAGCTAGCTACGTGATCCTGGGCAAGTAAATTAACACATCTGTGCCTCAGTTTCATCATCAGTGAAATAAGGATTATGATAGCATCTGCTTCCCAGGTTTTTGTGAGGATCAGATGAGATAATGTATGTAAGGTACTTTGCAAAGTACTTTGCCAGCTATGTAAATGTCAGTCTTGAAGATAATGATGATGATGCTATCAGCATTTGTCTTTGCATATTCAGTGGCTAGAGTGTTAGACCTGGAGTCAAGAAGACCTGAACTCAAATCTGACCTCAGAAATTTACTAGTTATAAGACCCTGGGCAAGCCACTTAGCTTCAATGTGCCTCAGTTTCCTCATCTGTAAAAATGGGAATAATTATACCTACCTCACAAAAAAATGAGATATTTGTAAAGTACTTTGCAAACTGTAAAGTGCCATATTTATACTATTAATGCTATTGTTACTTGGGTTGTTTTTAATTCTATTTTATATGTTCTTTGATTTTTTTCATTTTTGTTGACAGTAAGTTTGCAATAAAAAAAAAATCCAAGGTCCAGAACACGGATATTTTCCCCCCACCAAAGTCATGTCCAAATGTGAACTGGACTCAACTATCACCTAGGTTACTAGTAACAAACGTGGCTAAGGGGAATCAGAAGAATTCTTGGGATCAGTGGCAGAAGATGACAGACCCCAAGCTATGATGTCTGGTATGTGTTCAGAACAATCGATAAATATGATAGGGGCAAATTATGGAGGATTTAGATAGAAATCCATTGTCTAAAGGAAATGTCATTTTCTCCACAAAAATGTTTTGAAGAAAAAAATGTCACAGTTGAGTTACCAAGGTCAACACAGTGGCATGATGTTAGGAGAGGCAATGGCATCTAGAGGTCACATTGCCCACTCAGTTGACACAACTGGGTTTGTAGGTGGGGCTCAATCTTTGATTTTTCTGGGCTAGACTTTAAGTTGGCTATTTACAGGCACTGGATTTGGAGCCAGAAGGCAAAGGTTTGAATCTTGGCTCCAAAGTTTACCACCTGTGTGACCCTAGGCAAGCCTTTCCCTGGGCCTTGCTTTCCTGCTTTGTAAAATGAGGGGGTTGGACTAGGTGACATCTGAGCCTTTTAGCTCTAGATGTAGAATCCTCTGTATGTCCTCGGGCAAGCCTTTTCCCTTTCTGCACCTCAGTTTCCTTGTTTGTAAAAATGAAGGGGTGGCACTTCATCTCTGAGGGCTCTTCCAAATTTCAATTCCAATATTCCTACTGACAAGACCAGTCTTTGCTGTTCATGTTTTATTCTGGACGTTTTCTTGCTTTCAGAAATTTGCAAGCATACTACCCCAGTGGTCCTCTCAAGAGAGACACACAGACCCTCCGGGATGGGCAAGCATCTGTTTTTCTAGTTTCACATTTGGTGGGGTTTTTTTTTTTTTGGTGTGGAAATGTGTGTGTTCTTCCCCTCCCCCCATGCTCCATCTGTCATGCAAAGAAGTACATTTGCAGACTTCAAGTAGGGGAGGGCTCTCTTACTTCATGTGGGGATCTTCTTCAGGGAAGTAAAAGGGGGATTTATATTTCAAGATTGAGCCAAATCATTTCACTTCAGCAAAGGCCTTTGATGAAGAAGGCATCCTGACTTCAAGTCTGACTGTGTCTTGTGGCGTGGGCTTCTCCCCGTGGTTTGGGAATATGTGTATGTTTATATGCATGTGTGTATGTGTATTGTGCACATGTATATATGTGTAGAGATAGCTGTGCATATATGTACATGTTGCTAAACTCATAGATCACATTGCAGGCTATCCAGTTAAACTCTTTCATTTTACAGAGGAGGAAACTGAGACCCAGGGAGGGGAAGCGGCTTGTTCAAGGGCACACATAGGATCCTAGATCTAGAGCTAGAGAGGATCTCAGAGGCCAGATATGTCAAATCCCTTTATTTTGCAGAGGAGGAAACTGAGGCTTAAGTTCACCTATATGTATATATATGTAAATGCTAGAGGTAGGATTTGAATTCAGGTCCCATGACTAAGTTCAGTGAGAAAGTTTGTCACTCTTTCCATTGCACCCCACTACCTCTGTGCATACTTATGTATTGTAACAATGATAATAGCTGACATTGATGCCAGATTGGTATCATTTTCTCTTTTGAAATGATTGTTAATCTGGTAGATGCCAGGAATGCTGTGAATATACTTTATAGCTTTTGATAAAGTATCTCCGATTATTCTTATGGAGAAGATGGAAAGACGTAGACTGGAAAACAGCACATTCATATGACTTGGCTGGTTGGATTCAAAGACCTGTTCATGGTTTAGTATCAACATGGCAGAAGGTACCCCAGGGATCTGTGCTTGGCTCTATGATATTTAGCATTCTTATCAATGACTTGGATAGAGACATAGATGACATGCTCATGAAATTTTCAGAGGACACAAAGATAAGATAAAGGCATAAACACAATGGCAGATGGGCTGGAAAGAGCATTGGATTGAAACTAATAAGATGAAATTCAATGGGGATAGCTATAATCTTGTACTTTTGTACCAAAAAAAATCAATTTCACTGGCATGAGATGGAGGAAGCATGATCAGACCACAATTGTTTTGGGGAAAAATCTGGGGGTTTCAGTGGACTGTAAGTTCAATATGAGTGAGCAGTGGAATATGGCAGCCTTTGCTCTGGCCCGACTTCATCTGGAACATTGTATTCAGTTCTGGGAATCCTAGTTTGAGAAGGACATTGATAAGTTGGAGAATATGCAGAGGAAGGCAGCCGGGAGGGGAGAGGGCCCTGAGTACATATCATATTAGGATCTATTCTCTGCCTGGAGAAGAGCAGACATGGAGAGGGGGCATTCTAGCTCTCTCCAAGTATTTGAAGGACTTTCATATGGAGGAGAGGAAGAGACTTGTCCTACTTGGCCCTAGAGGGCAAACCCAGGAGGGGCAGGTGGAATTCAAAAGAGGCTATCCTAGGTGTTGGGTCAGGAAAAGCCTCCCAGTAGGCTGCCTAAAGAGGTGGTAGCCACTTTCCTTTCCTTGGAGGTTTTTGAGCAGAAGCTGGATGCTCACTCATCAGTTATATTACAGTGCGTTGTTTGGAAGAGGTGGATGCTGAGATCCATGGCAGCTCCCAGATTTGATGATTCTTTGCATCACTGTAAAAGATACTTTCCAGCCCCTCTCCCCTTTGATCCTTACAACAGCCTGGCAGGTGGGTACTAAGAGTATTCTGCTTCTGAAGGGTAAGGGACCACCCAGCCCTGTTAGTAAGTGCCATCTGTGGGCTTCCAAGCCAGGCCATTCCCGACTCCAAGTGCAGAGTCCTTTCCACTCTAGGTACTTGGTGGAGATGTGCCATTCTTGTTTTTAATAGACCTTCTCTTCCATAACCATAACTTGGTTTTTTTCTTTTTAAAAAGGTCTTTGATTGCTTTACTATTTTTCATCACTGTCATTATGATTGGTTCCCATGGATGCTAATGAGTGAATGTATCCTTCCCAAGTAACAGCTGCATTGTAACAACAGCATTCTAGAAACACAATGCCTTGACACCAAAGAAGGAACTTCGTGGAAGTTCAGAGCTGTAAAGTCCCTTAGCCAATCCAATTGCTTTACACATAGGGAAGCTGAGTCCCAGAAGGGGCAATACAAACTTGTCTGAGATAACACAATGTGTTAATAACAGACCTATGACTCTCGCTTGCTTAATTTTCTATTTTGGTCCTGACTCATTCGCTACCCTCCCCCCATCTATATTGGAATCCCTGAATGAACAGAGACTATATGTAGCTTTTTTATCCAGAGGCATCTAGGTGGTGGAGTGGGTAGGGGGCTGGGCCTGGAGTCAGGAAGGTGATTGCAAATTTCTCTCTTTCTATCTCTCTTTCCCGTCACGGGTGGTTCTGATGGGGAATCAGCTCTCCTGCTCATTGGGAGGAGATGGGCAAAATAGAAGTAAGTAAAATGAGCAATTTAAATTTACATTAGTAATAATGTTAAATTATGCTTAATTATTAAACAAAAGAACATTAGATATTACTGCGATGAATTGTCTCCATGTGTTGACACTTGATAAAAATAACTGTATGGTTAAATCTTCCTTATTTCCCTGGTTGAAGTGCATGGTTGTGTTCATTGCACTGTGCCAGGCTCTGAGGCTTCAAAGAAATGGGAGACTGGGTCCCTGCACTCACAGAATTTAGTTGAGTCCCAAATCTACATGAAGACTTAGATGATTTTCAAGATATGCATGTTGCTGATACAGTTGGAAATAGGGTCAAATTTCTTAACTCTTGGCTTTTTTTGGTCTTCCCTCTCCACCCCATCCCCTGTCATCTTCTCCAGTAGATTGCCCACACAAATGTCCCCTCTTCTTCCCTCTGATTTTCTCTATTTCTCTATCTATTGGCTCCTATCTAGTGTAGGTGTCAATGTCTCTCCCATCTTTAAAAAAAGCCTTTTTAGCTTACCATGCCCTGGAGGCATCATCTCCTTCTCACGGTGGAACTCCTAGAAAAAACTGTCAACCCTCAGATATAGAGTCCACTTTTTCTCCTTTCACTCATTTCTAATACTTTGCAATCTGGCTTCCAATCTTATCATTCCCTGGAAACCACTCTTCACCAGTGGTCTCAGCCTTTTCTCAGGCTTTATCTTCCTTGGCTTCTGCTCTCCTCCTGGCTACTTTCTTTCTCTGGGTTTTTCTGACTTGGTTTCTCTGTCTTGGTTCTTCCTACATGCCTCACTGCTTCTTCCTTCCTTTGCTGGCTCTTTATTTGTGACCTGCGGGTGTTCCCAAAGGGGGCTCTGTCTTGGGCCCTCTCTTCTTTTTCACTCTCACTTGGTGAGCTCATCAGCTCCTATGGGCTTAATCATGACTCAAGAACTAGATGTCCAGCCCTAGTCTCTCTCTTGTGCTCTAGGCCCACATTGCCAACTGCATTTCCATATATAGACATTTCAAACTCAGCATGATCTTTCCTGACAGTTCCATCCCACTCCCAAACTTCCCAAATTGGGTAGAACGTACCACCACATGCTTTTAGTTCCCTAGGGTTACAGTCACAGTCACCCTCAGTTCCTCACTTTCACCACTCTCTATAGCCAATTAATTAGCTGTTGTTCTGTTGATTCTACCACTACAACATCTCTTGCATTTGCCCCCATATACTCACATTTTGAACCACTTCAGCCACACAAAAAATTGCTCAATTCGGTTTGTTTCCTAGTTGAACAGCACAGGTTTGGGAATCATGGCTTTGAGAGTCAGTTTTGTCAGTGACTTGCTGTGTGACTCTGGGTAAGTCATTTTCCATTTCTGAACCTCAGATTCTTTCCTGTTTTGCCTACATGAAAGGACTAATATGAGGATCCCGTGAGCTGATTATAACATACCATGTTATGGGATAATTGCTCTTGAGGTGGGAGGGCCCTTAGAGGGCAACTAGTTCAACTCATCCATTTTATAAATTAAGAAACTGAGGTCTATGGAGATTAAGTGAGTTGCCCAAGACCACATAGTGTCAGAGGCAGGATTTGAACTCTGACCCCAGCATCACTCTCTATTTATTTCCCAGCCTCTTTATCTCCTAGTTTCCTCCCAGTGTTCTTGCCCTCTCTGCCTGTTTGATAAGAAAGGGTAGCTATTTGCTTCCCAAGAAATGGAATCCAGAAGTGGCCAAGACAGATTTATAACCCTGCTGAACTGCCGTTAGTGGGCACAACTATTTGTTCTTCAGCCCAGACAAGAATCCATTGACTGAGCTCTCCCTTAAATCAAGCCTCTGCTTCATCAGAGTGGGTGGGCTAATGGTGGAATTGTAGCTCTTCATGTGGCACCCATCTCCCAGGGTCATGTGCTTCATGGCCAAGAACTCAAAGTTACCAGCCAAGTCACCAAGCAATCTGAGAGAAGCCTGCCCTCCACTGAGCTAGGTCCTGGAAACCATATACAAGAAGGGGAGTGACCCCAGAGTCCAAAGTGGTGCATCCCAGGGCCCAAACCATGGTTTCTATCAAAGCTAGACACTTGAGTGCTGGTCAGTAGATCTATTAGTGGTATACATCTTATCTTGAATGAAATCAGAACTGGACAGAGCATGCTAGACTAGGCATTGTTGCTCTAAATTGGAAATGCTAGCTGGGACAATATACTCCCTAGAATTATGAAGTGATATTATCTAGTTATGTTTTCCTCCTCTGATTCCCTCCTGCTTCAGGTCTTGTGTGGACCATTCATGTGACACTCAGCTTTCAAAAATGTAGAACTGAAGGAGACATTAGAAGTCATCATTTTATTGATGAAAAAAATGAGGTCCATGGAAGGAAAGAAATAAGCATTTTTAAGCATCCACTAGGTGCCAGGCACTGTGTTAAACTTTTTATAAATATTATCTGATTTTGATTCTCACAACAAGCCTGGGAAATAGGTGCTGTTGCCTTTATTTTATAGTTGTGGAAACTGAGGCAGCAGTTAACTGACTTGTCCAGGGTCACCCAGCTAGTAAGTATCTGAAGCTAGATTTGAACTCAGCTCTTCCTGATTCCACCAGCCCTCCCTTTCCACTTTTCCACTTAGCTATCTAGTTTCTCTATTCAGGAAAAGAGAGAGATTTGCCTAAAGGAGAAAGCAAATCAAGGTCAGAATTGGAACTAGAATCTTTACCCCCAGATCCCTATTAATAACATAATTGGGTTAGACTAGATAACAATACCTTACTTATATGGCATTATATGGCTGATAAAATGGTTGTCTTAGACAATACCTTACTTATATGGCATTATATGGCTGATAAAATGGTTGTCTTAGAGCACCTCTCTGGAAGTTAGCCACAGGTTTTATTGACCCATTTTACAGATGAGGAAACTGAAATTCAAAGGCTTAAAATGACATGCTCTGAGTCACATAGATTGTGACAATCCAGGATTCTAGACCCGAATATTAGTGTTCTTTCCACTTTTCAACTCTGATGCTGAGAGAACATAAGTTCTCTGAGAGTGAGGCCAGTCTCATTTCTATTTCTGTATCCCCAGAGCCTGGCACGCAGCAAGTGCTTAAGAAATGTTTTTTGATTGATTGACTAGATATTTCCTAAGTCTCCTTTCAATCTTAATCTTCTACAGTTTGGAGTCAGAAGTAGAGTCTATTGATTTTAGGGACTTGGGAAGGAGATGTTAATGGCATCATAAGGTCAAGGTGGGCTCTGGTTAAGGGCCAGTATTGTTCTGATTGGATTAGGGTTTTCTCCTGCCTCCTGCCAGCAAAAATGTGGGATCTTTGATCAGCTGTACAAGAGAGTATACACTTCCCATTTTTCTTCCCCTTCCTTCTTCCCCTCTCCTTCCCATTTGTATCTTTTCCCTTTTGACAAAAGGTCCTTTTGACCTTTACCCAATGAAACACAACTTTTGAATTCCATATTGTGTTCAGGACCAAGGACAATTCCAGAATGAGTTGAGAGCATTAGTTATTGCCCATCAGTATCCGTTTCAGTGATTATTGTGGGGCACCCCTAAGGAAGGGGAGAGTTTTTCAGAATTAAAGTATGGAGGAAAGAGAGGTGCCTCCTCACCAAATGCCCTCCTTTCCTCTCCTCTCCTCTCCTCTCCTCTTCTCTCCTCTCCTCTCCTCTCCTCTCCTCTCCTCTCCTCTCCTCTCCTCCCCTCCCCTCCCTTCCCCTCCCCTTCACTTCCCTTCGTTTTGGTCTCATTTCCTATTTCTTAGGCCCTTGGAGGGCCTGAGTTTTGCAAAATTCCTTTCTTGCCATGGGTCAAGAGCTCTGACTCCCAAGAAAGCTGCCCTGCACCAGGGGTAGGCACTGCAGGAGGATTTGCCCAGGCCAGTACAGACATTGCCACAGACATTGTCTGAGTTCCCTGGTTCAAGCCTCTGAGCTGCAGTTCGACAAGTCAGGCTGCAGTGGACACTGTGCTTGGGGTTATATAACATCACAACTGAGAGGGAGGACAGTTTTCTGGCTATAAAGACAGGTTTGCTGGGCATCAGGCCAGTGCGTTCTCTTCAACAGGCTAGGGAATGAGACGCCTATAACTCTTGTGGGGGGAGTGAGGAGACAAATGAGATGTCTCTCCTTCTTCTCTGCTGAAAGGCAGTGACTGAGGACTCAGGACTAGGCCCACTGCCACTAGTTATGGATGAAGGTTGACTGCCACATTGGGACTCTTCTTACCACTCCCTAGAGTTAGCACTGAGGGGCTCAGTCAGAGTTGCCATGGTAACTGACGAAAGCAGGGGCTTGGATGGGCCAGTTGGAGTTTGAAGGATTGCAGCATGCCAGAAAATGAGAGCTTGGAATCCAGTTAGTGCCGAGATGCTGAGGGTCCTTTCCCTTTTTTTTCTCTGCAGTTCCAAAGCAGCCTGGTGCAGAGATGGTTGTCAGGCAACAATTGGTTTTGGATTGGATGAAGGGGGAGAGGAGGGGCAATGAAGCAAGAAGACTTAAAGCAGAAATTGGGGGCTCTAATTCAAAGTGGTGAAAGGGTACCCCCAAAGGCTTTCAGATCTGGGATGGGAAGTTCATGCTTAGAGGTTAATTAACCTTATAATTGATTTCCCTGTCTCCAATTCGTACCCCACAGGACAGGATGTCAGACTCTCTAAAATGCATTTCTGACCACATCATTTCCCTGCTCAAGATGCTTCAGAGGCTCCCTATCGCTGGTAAGATCACATATAATGCCTCTTTTTGATCTCTCAGCCCTTTACAGTCTGACTTGAGGCTACCTTTTCAGTCTTATTGTACTCTGCTCATTCACTTTACCATCCAGCCAACTTGACCTACTCATTGTTCTGCATATATGACATTCCATCCCCCACCTGTATGCCTTTGCACAGGCTGTCTCCCCTGCCTGGAACACATCTCTGCTTTACTCCCACTTCTCAGAATCCTTAGCTCCCTTCAAAGCCTAGCTCAAGCACTGGCTTCTTTATGAAAGCTTTCCTGATCCCCCAGCCCTCAGCTCCTCCCCCACTGAAAAATTATTTTCTGCTTACTATGTATATATTTTGAATATACTTATTTGTGTACACATTTCCCCCCATCCAAAAGAACATAATCTCTTTGAGGTCAGGGACTCTTTGAGTCCCCAGGATCTGGCACAATGCCTGGCACATAGTAGATAGTTAAGAAATACTTATGATTGATCAGTGACTCTTTAAATTCTCTCTTTGCCTCAAAGATTGTGTTTCCATTTCAGCTTTTCTCTTGCTTTGAGATAGGGGAGCAACATTTTTCTGCTTGTACTGGTTGAGAAAAGCTATGCAAACTTCTCTTCACTAATGAAAAAGCTACTTTCCCTTCCTATCCACTCATCTCATTTTTCATATAATTTGGATGTAACTAGAGCTGGATACTTCAGTGTGTTAGAAGGATTGGAGTCACAACAAAAAAAATTCATTAATTCATATTTGGAAAAGATTTAATAAAAATGGACCATTAGATTATAGAGCCAACTGTGTATTATACATACAAGGACACTGAGACTCAGAAAAGTGAAAAGACTTAACCAACGTCACTTAGCTAGCTAACAGCAGAACTGGATCTTGAACCCATGTGTCTGGCTTCTTTGTCTGGTGCTTTTCCATTGCATCATGTGCATGGGAACCAAATGTTTGGAGCACAAGATGTCACTGGACCTGGGTGGTGAGTAGGCCCTAACTTCAGGCAGTGTCTAGGCAGAAAAAACCCCCACCCTTCTGACGGGTGAATTTGTAAACTGAAACCTTTAAAATTATCAGAACCATATCTCAGCTACAGAAATGGGTATGTGGAAGGCCTGAAAACCAGTGGGATAGGCTTGAACCATTTCCACTGGCTGAGCAGGTAGGTCCCCATGTCTGCTGGGTCAGCTTCTCCCTCATGAAACCTATCTCAGATGATTGAAGAGGGTTAAGGGCTATTATAGTTTCCTGGCTCAGAGAACACACTCTCCCTGGCTTTTTATTTTTTCCTCTCCACTTAGGAAATTAGGTGCAGTGACTCTGTTTAATTATAGTTCTCAGTATTTGTCTCCCTCTCTAAGGAGCTTAGAATACCTGATAGCACTGCTCTGATTCATTCTACTACTGTCCTGGCCTGGCAGGGCAAGTGGAGCAAGCCAGTGGGAATTTCCTCTGTTACTGATACAGTAGCTAAAGCAAGAAGACCAAGGAGCTGTCCAAAGTCAAGGACTGTCCTTGACGAGGAAGCCAGCCTGGAGTTTCCAATCCTTAGACCAGTGGGCTACTTCAGAGGGCATTCAGGTACTTACCAGGGAAGGGGGTAGTGGGGAGCTATAACTCTAAGAGACCTTAGAAGTCATTTGGTCCAACCCCTTGATTTTACAGATTTTACAGACAGTGAAACTGAGGCCCAGAGAGGGGGAGTGACTTGCCAAATGTTACACAAAGGATTCTAGATCTATAACTCTAAGAGATCTTAGAAATATCTAGTTTAACGCTCTTATTTTATAGATGGGAAAACTGAGGCACAAAGAGCAGAGTTACTTGCGCAAAGTCACAACAATCATAGATCTAGGGCTAGAAGGGATCTCAGAAGACATTTTAGTCTAATTCCTTTATTTTACAGAGTAGGAAATTGAGGCCTAGAGAGGGGTGAAGTGACTTGCCCAAGGTCACACAGGTAGTATGTAGCAGAGCTGGTAACTGAAGCCACATCCTCTGATTCTGAATCCAACAGTTCTATTCCCCTGTATGTACTCTATAGTCCAGCTGAAAGGGACTATTTTCTGTATCTGGATGTAGCCTATACTTTCTTACCTCAATGCTTTTGCTCATGCTCTCCTCATAGAATATTCTCTCTCACCCTTTCTACCTGTTGAATCCCCTTTTCCATCTTTTATAGTTTCACTCATGGGCTGTCTCTGGAAGTCTTCTGAGGCAGCTGTGAGTAGAAGACAGAAGGCAACTCTCACAACTAAAAAAATCTGGTTTCAAGTCCCACCCTCACATATTAATTCCAAGACTACAAAGTTACAGCTTAGTTGTCAGTCTGGATTGGTGGAGAGTTTGCCCAATGGCAATTGCCTTGACTCATGGGAAATCCCAGCTCCAGAACCAACACAAACAATACATTAGAGATGTATATTTGTGTCCTCTCAAGAGGACAGGAATTGCTTCCTTTTCTAAGCTTTGTATCTCCATCAGTTCTCTGCATACACTCAAGGGGCAGCTAGGTGGTGCAGTGGATAGAGCACCAGTGCAGGAGTCAGGAGGACCTGAATTCAAAACTCGCCTCAGATACTTGACACTCACTAGCTGTGTGACCTTGGGCAAGTCATTTAACCCCAATTGCCTCATCTTGGGTCATCTCTAGTCATCCTGAGGAATATCTGGTCACTGGATTCAGATGACTCTGGAGTAGAAGTGAGGCTGGTGACCTGCACAGCCCTCCCTCACTCAAAATGAAGTCAAGTGCAAGTCATGTCATTATTTCTCTGATGACATGGTCTTCTTCCGCAACAAAGGACAAACACACATGATACATTCAGCACTTAATAGGTGCTTGTTGAACAAATAACTGAATTGAATGAGGGAATGGAATTCAGTGCTCCACTGAGCAGTACCAGTATCCTGACACTGGAAAGTCGTCCCACTTTTTGAATGAATGATAAAGCATTTATTAAGCACTTACAGTGTACTGGGCACCATACTAAGCACTGAGAATATAAATATTAAAAAAAAGAGCTGGTCCTCTTAGTCCTGGAGCTTGTATTCTGACAATGCCTTGATGGGAATAGGGACCAGGGAAGGTGGTTTTGTGCTGCTGGAGGTAGAAAGAGGGGAATAAGGCAGATGGTGGTGAGAGGACCTGATTGGTCTGTAGTCTAGGGGTGGCTAGAAGCCAGAGTGGGTCAAATGGGCTTTGTTTGACACAGTCACCTATCACCTGGACTGCTCCTTAGGGAGGGTGTCCCAAAAATGAGTGAATTGGGGACTGGAATCTGGGTGGAGGAGGTCTGCCCATTCTGAACCAGGTGTGGTAGGATTGCTGCTCAGGTTTCTCTGCTCTGGGATGGGTATCCTGGTGATTCTCCAAAGCTTCCATTACCAGAGAGGCCTACGACTAGCCCAACATCAAATTGAACCATGGTGATGGAATACTCTCTCCTACCTCCAGGCTAGCAGATTCTTTAAGCTGTGAGGGATCTGGCAGCCAGCTAGCCCCACCTGGACATGAACAAGAATCATGCCTGCCACATACCTGACAAACACTCATTTGGCTTCTGCTCAGACCTCCCCATTGAGAAGGAATCCACCACTTCCTATGGCAGCCCAATCCACTCTTGCGCAGCTAATTGTTAGGAAGCTTTTCTTGACATCAAGTCTAAATCTGCAACATCCTGCCATTGATCGTGGTCCTGTCCTCTGGGGCCAAGCAGAATGAGCTTATTCTTTCACAGCACAGCTCTGCAGATACTTGAAAACAGCTATCCAATCCGTCGGAATACATAAGAAACTAGAAAGCCTGGTGTTGGTGTGGACTGCTGCAAAAGGTTTGGATGAGGGGTTTCAAAGACAAACTAAGTCTCAGTTCTGCTACATACTATCTGTGTGACCTTGGGGAAATCATTTTAATTCTTTGGGCCTTGGTTTCTTTCTCTGCAAAATGAAAGAGTTGGTCTCAACCATCTCTGTGCTGTCTGACTTTGTATAGTTTATATTCAAAGATCCTCCCCAGCTCTGGCATTCTATGAATCTCCTCATTATTTTTTACCATCCCACCTCTTGGTTTGCAATCTCTTGGAGCTCTCCAGAAGAGCACTTCAGACGTTCAGGCTCAGCTCCTGGGGCTCTAGCACCTTAGGGAGTGGTCCATGATTTTGGTGGCCACCACTGACCTGCCTTCCTACCAATCTCCCTAAGTCATCCTTTGCTATCTGTCAGGAACTAGGGCAGTGTTCTCTTAATGAGGCAGATGGGAGACTAACCTAATTGTTCCCATCCTGTAGCTCTGGATCTGGGGGAACCTCCTGATAAAAGGGGATCGTGCCTGCTCTCAAGACAGGAAGTCAGATGGCATCAAATGCTTAGAGCCTGGCAAGGCTTCCGGGTACTATCAGGGTGAGACCACCAGACTGTGAGGCATCATAGCTTTTTTCCCCACTGTTGCCTGAAAGTAGGCATTGTTGCCTGAGGGTAAGAGCAAAAAAGCCACTCAAATCTCTATTTTTTTCTCTTGAAAGTGGCAGATTTGAGTTCCTATTTGATTTAAGATGTGGTTTTAGCTCAATACCAAGGGATATTTGTGTCAGCTAGGCTTATACAGCAGAATTAGATTAGTTGGTGTTTTCATAACTTGGGAAAAGGGCACTCCCCTCAGCTCAGTGTTTGTGCTAAGGAGGGGCTGGGATTTATGGGAAAGTAGGTACTAGACAGCATAAACAGCAGCCTGCTGCAGGGAAAGGAGGGGAGGCAGGAGGCCTGGGCTCTGCTGCTGACTCACTGCATGACCTTGGGGAAGGCATTTTTCGATTTCATACTCCAAAGGTCCTTGCAGCACTGACATTCTCTATTTTAAAGTCCCCTCTAATCTGGGAAGCTAGGTGGTGCTGCATTGGATAGAGTGCTGGGCCTGGAGTTAGGAAGACTCATCTTCTTGAGTTCAAATCTGGCTTTAGACACTTACTAGTTGTGTGACTCCTGGGCAAATCACTTTACCTTGTTTGCCTCAGTTTCCTCAACTGTAAAATGAGCTGGAGAAGGAAATGGCAAACCACTCCAGCATCTTTGCCAAGAAAACCCCAAACAGGGTCATGAAGAGTTGGACATGGCTGAAAAAATGACTGACCAATGGCAGCAAAAACAATAAATGGTCCCTTTTAGGTCTAGAACCAGGGACCTATATAGTCCCTATAATCTTATGTTTATAGTTTTGTAAAATTAAGAGAGGTCCACAGAGCTAGGGACTGGGAAAAGCCCTGCTTCTGGTAAGTATTTTAAGTCTGAATCTTGGTACTGTCCTGGTACTTACCCCTCTCTGAGACTGAGAAATATTCTTGTTCTTATACTTTAATCAGACTGGCTCATTATGGATTAGATGATATACATTTCTCTCTTCCATGCACTCTGTGATCCAGCAATACTGGTCTGCTTGCTGTTGCTCACCCGGGATACTCCATCTCCCTCATGTCTCCCTGGCTTTGAACTGACTTTGCCCCATGTTTGGAATACACTCCCTTCTTACCTCTGCCTCTTGAAATCCCTTGTTTATTTCAATACTCAGTTTAAACTTTACCTTCTACATAAAGCTTTTCTTGATCCTCCAGCTGCTAGGGGCTGCACTTATAAAACTACCTTGAAGTCATTTTGTAGGTGTTCTGTATTCCTCTATATATGGACCTATGGAAGGTATTCTCTCTGAGGACGGGGATGGTTTCATTTTTGTCTTTGTAGCCTCAGGACTTAGCACAGGGCCTGGCACTGAATCAATGCATGTTGATTGATTGACTGATATTAAATTGCTATTTTTAAAGGTAAGGAGCTAGGCCACCTAGATGAGTCAAGTGGAGTGGAGTAGTGGAAAACTCAGTGAAGTTAGAGTCAAGGGAACCTGGCATTGAAACCCAGCTCTTTTACTACCCATTTGACTTTGGGTCCTGAATTCTGAGGTCTCTCAGAGTTCTAAGAGACCATGATGCTATAAAATCTGATTGAGGAAGAGAGGACCCTTCAGAAAACCACAACTCACATGTCAGAAAGTCTAACCCCTTGGCCTGAGAGGCTCTCACTAGGGCAGAGGGTGGAGACCCCTGTACCCTTCAGAACACTCAGGAAGGCATCCCTTTGAAGATAATGGAATTTCTCAGCTGACATCCATATGGGACCTATGGCTAGTCATAGCTAGAGGTGCTCCAGTGTTGCAATATGGACAGCACACTCTCACACTAACAGGAAAAGCTGCTGGCAGCTAGAAACATTACTTGGGCATTCATGTCACTACCTAATCCAATGAGAACTGAGCTCTTCAAATTGATTCCTCCCCTTATGGGGCCCATCACTGAGTTAGATTGTTTTCACTCTGAGTAAATGGATCCGATCGTCATAAATGAGCTCTTAGGCAAAGGGTAGGTACAAGGGGCAGATTTTCAATTCAGTGTGTTAATAGGATATAGCTCTTCATCCATCAAGTGCAGATGATAGCCGTGAAATGGTTGCTGTGTAAAGCAGATGACTGTGGGCCCCTGCAGAATGCCAGCGCCTCAGACCCTCAGACGCAGAAGTGCTCAGGCAGTGTCTGTGACTTAGTGTTCTAGGCTTGCTTAGGAGCTAGCTAGGCTTTCTGTGTCATTTTCTAAAAAAATCCCCAAACATGCAGGCTGAGAATTTGGAGCTAGAAGGGATATGAAAGGCCAGCCAGTGCACATCTCTTGTTTTACGGTGGCACTAACTGATGACTTCAAGGTCACAGACGTGGGGGGAAGGAAGTAAGGAAAAGTATTTATCAAGCATTTCTTCTGTGCCAAGCACTAGAAACACAAGTAGAAAAAGTGAGATGTTCCTTCTCTCAAGGAGCTTATATTCTAATGGGAGAGACAACACATAAAGGAAAACTTAGATGTAGGGTGGATGGAAACGCCAGGATTCTCAGAAAGTGCTCAGGATTCTAAGGGTATAAGAGCAGTTCAGATGGCAAGGTCCAGGAGGTATGTAGATCAGTAGAGTATATGATAATGTAAGGAAGGATTTCAACCCAGGTCCTCTGATTCCATATTTGGTGCCATTTCCACGGCATCACTGACAATTTCATTTTTCCAGAAGAACAGAGAGATCTCCTAGGAAAGGTTTTCCTTGATCTCACATTGGTGGGATCCAAGGAATGTCTCTTGCTTATGAATTACTGAGGTAGGATGAAGACATAAGTTATATGAGTTGAGGATATTGGTGAATTGGAATGCCAAGGTGTTCAAAGGGATGTCAACATGTGTAAGGCCTCAAACATGATCTGGGGTTTAGGGCAAGAGAAAGACTGTGAGGCAGATGTTGAACTCCTTAAATTTTAGTCTTGGCACGAGCCTAGACAACTGATATGCCAGAAGAGCTGGGAGGAAATTGTCCAGTAATGAAATTTGGAAATGGAAGAATAGTGAAGAATAGTGTTTGTGAAGGGAGATTCCTGATGCCTATCGTTGGGAGGCACTTCTCAGAGGAAGTGCCAATCCTCTGCTTTGTAATGGACTCCAAAGAATCATAGAGTCTCGGTGGTCACAGGATCAGAGACCTAGAACTGGAATGGATGGCAGAGTCTGTATGGTATGAATCAATAGTCGTTGTTGTTACTACAGATCTAGAGCTGGAAGTGACCCTAGAGGCCCTTGGACCCTAGTCCAACTCCTTCATTTTGCTCATGGAAAATGGCTTCTCACAGAGGGTAAAGGACTTTCTCAAGGTCACACAGGTGGGAATTATCAGAAGTGGGATTTGATCCTTGGTCCTCTGGCTCCAAAGACAGTATTCTCTCCACCATACCACTTGGAAGGGATCTTGGTAACCACTTAATCCAACCTCAATATGAATCCCCTCTCCAACAGCCCCCAACAAGTGGTCATTCAACTTTTGCTTGAAGGCCTCCAGAGAGGGTGAACTCACTACCTCCCTAGACAACCCTTTTCTACTTTTGCACAGCTCTAATTGTTAACAGATTTTTCTGGACACTAAGCCTAAATCACCTTGCAATCTCATCATTGCTACTGCTTCTGCCTTCTGGGTTCAAACTGAAGAAGGTAAATTCCTCTTCCACTGGATAGCTTTCAAGTAAAGCTATATTGTTTCACTTGAATCTTTTCTACAGGCAAAATATATATAGTTCCTTTAACCGATCCTCATTTGGCATGGACTCAAGACTTTTCATTCTTCCTATCACCTTCCTCTGGATACTTTCTATTCTATCATCGCCCTTCTTAACTTGTGGTGCCTAAAACTAAATCCGATACTCCAGATGTGGTCTGACTAGGGCGGAGTGGAGTGGAACTCAGAAGGGTGTAGGATAATGTAGAGTTCAACTGGCCAACCATAGAGTCAAGTCTATGAAGAAAGAAAGTGATGTCAGAGTAGATTTGAATGACTGGGACATGAGAGAAATGTAAGGACAAGCAGGTATAGTAAAAATAAAAGCTAAGTCAAAAAATGGGTGAGAAAGAGGGAGAGATAAAAGGCTAGGATACTGTGATCAGAGAAATCTTTCAGTACTTATTACTGCAATGGGCATTAAGTGCCAAGGTGATGAATTGATATTTGATCTGAGAGTCAATAGGGAATCCTCGAAGATTCTTGAGGAAGGGAGTAACATAGTCACACTTGTATTTTAGGAAGATTATTTTGGCAGCTGTGGACAGGAGCAGGGAGATCAATTAGAAAGCTATTACAATAGTCTGGGTGAGGAGGTGATAGAGGCCTGAAATAGGGTAGTAGTAGCCTTCTGAGTGGAGAGAGGTTGTGGAGGAAGAATTGAGGAGATCTGGATGCTGACTGGGTATGATGAGCTAGGGATGAGGGAGAAAAAAAAGGCAAGAATAACTCTTAAGTTGCAAACCTGGGTGACGCCATCTTGAATTTCAGCAAAAACATGCATTTCAACAGACCACATGGCTCTATGTAACAGCCGATTAGCCACCTGGTGACAGTGTACCCAAACCAGTGACTGCTGTTGAATACTAGAAAATGAACCCCTTATGTGCAAAAACAAACTACAAAATAAAAGTCATGAGGTGATTGAGTTTTGCTGTCCCCAAGAGGCCTTTTAGAAGGGTGGATAAAAGTGACTGTTTGTATGACTAGCACTCCCTGAAAAATCATGTGGAAATAGAATGAAGTATTTATGTACGGGGAGGGGTGGAGATGGTGGAGGGCATGGGATTAAACAAAGAACACTTCTGAATAGTGCCAATAATACTGCTCTCCTGAAACTGTGGGATAATACCAACACCTTCCATTTTTGCTCTAGCCTTCGGAGCTTTAAAAAAACACTCCTGGCATAAGATCATAGGATCATAGATTCTGAGACAGATGGGACTTTAGAAGCTGTTTCATCCAATCCTTTCATTTAATGGAGAAGGAAACTGAG
Source organism: Potorous gilbertii (assembly GCA_028658325.1). Classification (NCBI taxonomy): domain Eukaryota; kingdom Metazoa; phylum Chordata; class Mammalia; order Diprotodontia; family Potoroidae; genus Potorous; species Potorous gilbertii. The sequence goes on along the minus strand of CM053775.1, from coordinate 32,397,745 downwards.
GCCCAGAGAGGGGAAGTGATTTGTCCAAGGTCACACATACATTCTCACATTTGATCTTCATGACCTCCTTGGGGAGTCATGGTATTGATCCCATTTTTGGAGGGGGAAACTGAGCCTCAATGAGGTTGTGATTTCCATGAGGTCATACATATAGTTAGCAGACCAGATCTCATCCAATGTTCATTTCTTTCATTTTCTTTTTAAAACCACATTCTACTGGCAACTCAGAAACATCCAACGCAAGGCCTTATAAAACTGGAAAGACTTCTGAAACCCAGTTGAGTGACTTGAGCTCCTTTGAAGTGGTTACTTAAAAGGAAAATGGCAAGGTGTGACAAGGAGGATGGTTGTGCCTGGGGGTGCCTGGCTATGAAATAGGTCACCCACTAAAAGGCTTTGGCTTTATTTGGGTATGTGCCTGTTCCAGGGCATAGAGTCCAGGCGCTGCCATCGCTGACCTGATTCTTCGGTTTCTAGACCTAATTGAATTGAATTGAATTGAATCCACATGGATCAAGGGCAGAGCCTGGTGCTAGGCACTGGGAGAATTACGAGGTTTAGCTAAGACAGGGTCCCAGCCCTTAGGGAGTTTATAGTCTGAGTGGATTTAAACAAATAAAAAAGATGTAGCAGTGAGATAGAGCAGCCTAGAAGCCTGGAGATTTGAGCCTGAGGCCCATTTCTGCCATTAATTCACTGAGTGACTTCAAGCAAGTCATTGAACCTTTCCTGGTTTGCAGGGGGAAGGGAATCTCCATGTCATAGGATAATATAATGACAGTTGTTATTTAAAAAGTGCTTTACTGGGTTAAATGCTATGATTCCCCTCATTTTGCAGATGCAGAAACTGAGGCTGAGGGAGCTTAAGAAACATGTCCTTGGTCACACAAATAGTACGTGTTTGAGGCTGCATTCAGAGGGAGGCCTTTCAGACTCCATCCTCTATGGCAAATTGGATTATAGGATTAGAGTTGGGAGAGAAGTCATCTAGTCTAACCCCCTCCTTTTACAGAGGAGGAAACTGAGGCCCAGAGAAGGAAAAGGACTTGCCTCAAATCGCACATAAGATCTTAGATGAAGGAACCTTAGCTGGTCCAACCTCCTCATTCCATAGAGGAAGAAACTGTGACCCAGAATCCCCACAGGTAGTAAATGTTAGAGGTGAAATTTGAACCCAAGTCCTCTGGCGGCAGAGTCAATGCTCTTTCATCTCTAGTGCCTCTAAATTTCAGTTTGGGGATACAGATAATACCTGTGCCTCAGAAGGTGGGCCACCTACTAGCCTGCCTGGGGTCGCTTCATTCATGGGTGGAGGGACCCCTCTTTTAGCAAAGGGACAAATAGCGAACTCCACATTGCCAGGTCCCATCCTCATCCCCCACTCCCCAGGTCTTCTGGCAATGGTTATCCAGCTGCTCTCCCAGGGCCTGCTGATACTTGACCAGGCTCTGGGGCCTGGAGCCCATTGGAACGCTGGGTCTGTGTAACGGAACTGTGGTGGGAATATGTCTCTTCCAGTCGTGGTCCTGGCAGGATGGACAGACGGTGCATTCAGAGCTGGGGGAGCGATCAGCTCTTAGCTTCACCACAGTTCAATTGGACTTTTCATTTTGAACTGTAATCGTCTGTTTGGTGTGTGAAGGGAGGCTTATTGGCCTGCTCTCTGGGCTCAGATTCCCTGGAATGCTCGCCCAGGTTTCAGAATTAATACGCACTCTGGATCTGGGGCCCTTTGAAGGGCAGCTTTGACTTCATCATTCATTGCCATTTAACTCATACTTTGGAGCCCTGAATACTGCCTGAGATCCAGCTGGAGTCAGGAAGCCTGGGTTCAAATCTTGCTTCAGACACTGGCTGACTATGTGACCTTGGGTCAATCATTTCCCTCTGTGAGCCTCAGGTTCCCCCTATGTAAAATCATAGGATCATAAAGAGTTGGCCAGGACCTCAGAAGCCATCAATCCACACCCCTCCTCTGAGAGGCAAGGAAAGAGAAGCTCGGCAATCAAATATTTGTCATGAGGAAAGTATTTGTAAAGTTTAAAGTATTATGGACATCTGAGTGGCTATTTTCCTTTCTTACTTCATGACACCCTCTGATTTTAGAAATTGTATTGGCAATTCCAAGGAAAAAAACAAACCCCATAACATATTAGAAATATGAGGCTATTATGCCAAATCCCAAATTTCAACCTGACTTCTTGACTCAATTCAATCCAAGAAGCATTTATTAAGCTCCTGCTGTACAGAGATCCAGAGAAAAAGAAGATGTAATTCCTGACCTTAAGGGCTTATGTTCTATGGCATGAGGTGAGCAGGAGAAGGGGAGAGGATGCTACTCCTCCATGCCCAGAGAGAATGAAATATAAAGTCAGTACAAAATAAATATGAAGTGATTTCAGGGGGGAGGAGAACACTATGAAAAATGAAGAATTCATAAAACTTTTGTAGAAAGTGGTACCTGAGCTGAATCTTGGGGTAAAGATAAGAAGGGGGAGCATTCCAAGCATGAGGGGAAGATTGTGCAAGGACATGGAGGCTGGAAATGGAATTCCAAGTTTAGAGAACAACTAGGAGGTCCCTTTGGTGAGAACACAGTGTACAATAGAGAAAAAGTTAACCAATCACTCCCACCAGAAGTCAAATTCGGACAAAGAATGCTTTCAGAGATCAATGAATTCCACAATTCACTTCCCCTTATCTCACCTCACTTTATTTCACCCTAATTGAATTAAGTTGTCATTTCTTTGTCTGTCTTCTTAATTCCCCTGAGTATGACAGCACCCTCTATAGCAAGGTATGTCTGGAAGAGAAATGCACTGATCACTTGGGAAAGGTCAGATGTCCATGAACAATGGGTATGTCTCTGGCTAAAGCAGCATTAATTCACAGCCTGCAACTGCCAACAGACTTCACATTGAGGGGTGAGGCACCGGTGGGAAGTAGAGTGAGAAGATAAGCATTCAGAAGAAAATCGCCATCCATGGGCCCATCGGATCATTGAATCAGGCATGCCATTTCTTTGTAGATGTGGGAAATGTTTTAGCAGGATGGTCTAGGGGACTGACTGCACACTGAATAAGCAACAGTTGTACCTGTTCCAGAATTGTGTTGATCCTCTCGACTTCACAGTCAATCAAGTATCGTTTCTCCTGGCGCCTGTCCATTTCCTCAATGATTCGCCGAAATTCCTGCACATCCTTGATGCTTCCCACAGACCTTGCTGTCACTTGCCAATTATTTTGCACGGCAGCCTCCATAATTGCCTGGAGGATTGAGAATCCTAGAGGAAAAAAAATGGTAATTATTTAATTGAAAATACCTCTTACTTAGGCATCTGTAGACATAGTAACCATTCACTCAACTTTGGGAATCATCATCTTCAGAGACAGACAGGTTTTTGAATCCATTTGTGGGCCTGTTGAAAAGCTCTGGACACTAGGCATAGCTTCCATCTTATTCTTGAATAGTCTGGGCAAAAGCACTTCCGTCTTGTTTTTAAGTTGACAAGTTTGGTAGTTAGAGAGCATTAGCTGCCATCTTGTATATATGAATGAATTTTACCAGGCATATATTTCACATTTTACACTGCAACCAACAAGTTGAGGAATACACATACATTAGGTCATGTGTACCACTTCTACAAACTGCAAACTAAGAATGATACAACCCATATAGTTTAGTTTTTTCTAATTTTCCTACATTTTTGTTATGTATATGTAGGGAGGTCTGAAGGATTGTAAATTCATTTTTAATAAAGTTTAAAAATCATATATTTTATGATAAAGGGCCTTTAATTCACGACAGTCAAAACACTGACATTATATATTTGCTATAAAGAGAATTATGCGTTTTATTTTACTGCGATTCAAAGTTGCTTCTTAAAGACTTGTTTCCATTTCTGAGTTATTGTTCATAAAGTGATGAGATGATCTAATTATCCAGTCAATATAGGCAGTCACCCTGATTTTACTTCATTGATACATTTTTTATCGGCCTGTATTGCTGAGGTTCTAGACATAGCCTCATCCTGAGCAAGTTCTCTTTAAATCTGGTCTTGATCTTCCTGGAGTCTTTCTTTCATCCCCTTCTAGAATTGAAAATAGCCATTGCTAACTTCATTGCTCTATGACGTTCTTCATAGAAGGTCAGATCATGGCACCTATACATACAGAGACATAAAACACACACTATAAACCTAAGACAAACAGTCTACGACCAAAATTGATTCATTGATTGATATTAAGTCGCCTGCTTAGTTACTGTCTCTTCTCACACGTACTGGGAATTCTTTATTGATTTTGAATTAATTCGTATCTGATTGGTCAAGGCTCAATAACTACTTGCAACTTCATTCTTTTATATTCTAGATCTACCAGGATGGAATGAAAAAGAGGAGAGTATTTGGATGGTCTAAGGTGAGTGGGAATGATTTTCTGTCCTTTTGAGGTCAAGAATTAAGTCCCATAAATATTTTTTTTTGTCATGAAGTTATTATGTGTCAATATACTAATAAAATATCAACATCATCAAATTGGTAAAAGAGATTGAATGAAACTGCTAAGGACCCCTTTCACTCGGACATCCTGTGCCATACGTTCTCAGGGTCCTGACAACTCTACCAGTCTATGTTCTATGTTGTGAAGTCTCTCTCAGCTCTGACATTCTCTGTTCTGTGCTCTATGATCCATTTTAGTTCCAACAGCCTGTATTTTATGTTCTAAGGTCCTCTCCAATGCATTCCGTGTTCAAAGTTTACTGCCAGCTCTGATAATCTGTATTCTGAGGTCCCTTAAAGCCTTGGCATTTTGGTTTGCATGTTCTAAGGGATATTGCAGCTCAATGTTCTACAATTCAAGATTCCTTCTAGCTCCAGTATTCTCTGCTCTGATTCCTTTTACCTCTGACATTTTGTTTTCTATGTTCTAAGACCATCCCTCTCTGGTTCTAACATTCTATGTTGCATGTTTTAAGATCCTTATTGTAACTTTCTCTCTTCCAAGGTCTCTATCAGCTCACACACTCTATATCCTGTGTTCTAAGGTCTTTCTAGATCTGATGTTTTGTGTTGTAAGGTCACTTCCAACTTTGACATTCTGTGTTCTAATGTCTAACTCTATTCTGTCTTCTGAGGGCCCTTTGTGCTGCAACATTTAAATCATCTTCTTCTCACTAACTTCAGTGTGTAAGTCTGGTGGGGGCGGAGCAAGAGCTGAAGAATACTCAACCTGCAAGTTGAACAAGTTCCTCAGTTCCCAAGGATGAGAGTGGAAGGAGGGGACCATTGCTCTTTGAAAAGAGTCAGGTTGCTGTCCAGCTCTCTGGGCCTCACACTGCACTGCAGGGAGACTCTGGTCAACAATATTGACTCCTGATCTAAAGATAATGTGTCCAACAATTGGAGTGCCTACTTGAGGAGATGGCAGCAGAGTGGTGACTCAAATGGCCCTCATGTTGTGATTGTATGCTGGGCATGCAGAGATGCACATCACAAATGAGGCCCAAGCACTGGGTAATTTTCAAATGAGCCATTTCAGTACCAGACCTCAAAATCACAGATCAGAGTCAATTACCCAACTCAGAAATGTTCATCTTTGCTCCGTATTAACCGGGCACACATATTTATTTCTCTTATTTCCATTTTCCCATAGGCCTGAGGTACCTGCTGAGTTTTACTGGGAATATATATAGGTCAAAGAAAGGGATCATAAAGTTAACATAGAAAGGAAGTGATGGAAATGTTTCAAAATCTTTCCTGAATGAGTCACATGTCCAGAATCTGGAAATAGGGACATAGTGTGGTACAGTGAAGAGGGTACTGGCTTTGGAGAGGGAGGATTGGGGTTCTCATCTGCCTCTGATGCTCACTTACTACCTGTGTGAACTCCCAGGGGTCATTTAACCAAGTTCCTCATCTTACAGAGGAAGAGACTACAGCTCTAAGAGGTAACTTGCCTGAGGTCGCACGAGTAGTCTGACTTGAGAGGCATTGAAATTCAGGACCTTGAGCCACTGTTTCATTCTGCCTCCAAAGAAATTTGACTTCTTCCCCATAAAATTCAATATTGAAATTTTTAACATCGGCAAGGACCTCAGAGATCATTTAGCACAGCATGGGCACCTCTCTGGCAACATCCCTGATGGATGGGTATCCAGACTCTGTTTGGGTACCAATGTGCAGTAGAAAGATCCCTCCATGATGATTCTAGAGGCATGGGTCTCAGCTCTGCCGATAACTAGCCATGTGACACTGCCCAAGTCCCTTCCTTCTCCCTTTCCCTCATTTTCCTCCTTTGTAGAATAACGGGGTTGGGCTATCAGGGGTGGGGAACTTTCTGCCTTGAGGCCACATGTGGCCCTCTAGGTCCTCAAGTGTGGCCCTTTGATTGAATCTGGATTCGTGTGGCCTCGAGGCCAAAGGTTTCCCACCCCTGTACTGTGCTGGGTTGTTATGAGGCAAAATGCATTGTAAAACTTAAAACTTCAGAGAAATGTGAGCTCTTAGCATTCTTACAAGATACAGCCCCTTTCCTCTAGGAGCTGATTGTCTATGAGGGGGAACAAATCATGTGCACCAATAACTAGCATAGAAAGTGAATGTAAGAACAGAAGAGAGAAAGAAGGAGCTGTGCAAGGTCTCAAAACGTTTTATGACCGTGATTACTTTTAATTGAAGCCATGAAAAATGGAGAGAATTTTGGCATACAGAGATGGAGTGGGTGGAGCCACAATTCCTGGATGTGAAGCCCAGAGTGAAGGCTGGGGAGAATCCCTGGTAGGTGGAACCTAAGGCACATGGTGGGGCAGAGAGGGACACAAGACTGCAAAAGTCACATGATCTTAGATAGAGGCTTGGAAGGCACTTCAAAGGCCATTTAATTCAATCCCCTCATTTTACAGAGAAGAAATGTGAATTCCAGGAAAGTGAAATGACTTGCCTAAGGTCATACAAGTAGCAAATGTCAAAGGAAGGATCTGAACCCAAGTTCTCTGATTCTAGGTAGGTTAAGGCCAGGTTGTGAATGGTGATGAATGCCTGGCAAAAGAGTCTGGATCGAATATGAAAGGAAGCCAGGAACCATACAGATGTTCTTCCAAAGCCCCATAGCAGTCCAAAAAGTGAGGGTAAAGAGGGTAGGATCAATTCTGTGGCAGTTGGGATGGTTCTTTCTATCCCAATGCATTTCTGGGATACATTTAAACAATAATGACAACAAAACCACAAACCAACTGAAAAACTAAAGGGAGCTGAACAAGCTGAAGAGTCGCTGGGGAAGCTTGCCCAGCAATAAACAGGATATTGACATATGGAAGTTGCTAATGAAGAATCACAGGAAAGCAGAGCTGGGGCTCATTTGCCTCCTTTGGCTTTTGATCATTCCGGCAGGGGCTCTCTGCTAGGAGCACGAGCAGTGCAGTGAAAAGAATTGATTCTGAGCAATGAGAAAACTCAACTTTGAGTATCAGTGGGGCTATCAGCTATGTGACTTTGAGTAAGTCACTTCTCCTGGGCTTCTGTTTCCTTTTTTGAGAAATCAGAGAAAATCCTCAGACATCCTATGAGCCTACATTCTCCCCATCCGATATCCTTCAATCACACAGCACCCAGGCTACTTGTAGTGGCCACAATTATCCCTGGGGGATCCATAGTTACAAATCAAAATTGTGTCCTGCCCCTGGCTCTGGGCCTTGGTCTGAGAGAGATATTGTTACCATGGGAGCCTGAGAGAGGTCTTGTCCACACGTTGGTCATACATAGGATCATAGACCTGGAACTGGAAAGGTCCATTTTACAGATGAGAAAACTGAAGCCCAGAAGGTAAAGCAACTTGCCTAAGGGTTGCATAGTGACATGTGGGGTCAAAGACAGGATTTGAACCCAAGTCCTCAAAATCCAGAGCCAGTGATTTCCCATTGTTCCACAAAATGTTCTTAACTGGAATGACATTTTTCTATATGGAACATTTCTGTAGTGTGTGGGGTGTGGGCTGAGGAAGCAATTTTTGGTACTTTCCTAGTAAGAAGAAGGGACCAAATCAGAGGTCCATAGGACCTGGGAACTCTGCCCAATGATCTAGAATCTCAGATTTTGGAAGACATACGTTAGCACCGTGGGGGAGGTAGGGAAGTGGAGCTCTGGGGAAGAAGGCAGAAGCTGCTGCCAACAGTGCTGGGGACACCAGTCTCTCTCCCATCAGGTACCTGGGGTTGCTCACAACTTAAAGCGAGGAGAGCCCAGGCATCTGGGGTGGTGGAAGACTGATTCTTCCATTGCAGTTTGAGGAGGCAGAGAGAAAGCAAAGGTGCCAGGGGAGACCTGAATGTGTTGTAGCAGCAGGGAGGCCATCCACCTGTGGGGTCTTGACCTCTGAGCCTGTGTCACTTTTGCTTTGGGTGAGACTGGGGAAAATCTTGCAGATTAGGATGTGCTATGGAGCCCCTGGAGGTCTTGGGCAGCAGAATACACCAAGGGCTGGGAGATAATGACTTTGTCACAAAGTCAATAACACTTTCTGAACCTTTCCCTATTCTCTTGGGTGTGACTATGTTGGAGCTCATGGGACCCTGGCAGACAGAGGACATGAGGCTACTGCAACAACATCTTAGAACTGGAAAGAATCTTGTATCATAATGATAGTGACAATGATAGGCAAATGCAATAATAAAAATGAAAAGACTGGCAGAGAAGCTTTGGGTACTCCTTGGTGACCCTGGCCCAGGTATAAATGGGTTCCAAGTGTAGAGTTACAGGGGAGAGCTCTCTCCCCAACATGAGTATGTAAAATCTGGTTGTTAGGCTAGTATAAGGACCCCTTAGGCAAAATAGGGTTAAAAAAAGTCTTGTGATCATATATTTTATGTGACTGGGTAAGTATCTGGAATAAAGACAAGAGATTAGCAAACACACTTGGGAGGTAGCCTGATATAGTATATAGCGTGTCACCCTTAGAGCTAGGGGGACCAGGACTCAAATTCAAGTCTGCTTCCAATATATTAGCTGTTCATCTGGGCAAGTTCACCTGGAAACTCTTAGGATGACAAATTATGTACAAATTGCTGCTCTGTATTGGTGGAGGCAGTTACCACACTGGAAGTTCCATGTTCCATACTAATGAAACATAACACCTGGACCAAAAGAAAAAGACAAAAAGCCTCATATGTTATTTGGCTTTATAGGAAAGCTTAATCTTAAGAATCCTATGAAGAGGAATTGCTTAATCTGATGAACTAGAAATAAAGGCAGCAAGGTAGAGTGGAAAGAATGTTAGATTGGGCGTTAGAGAAGCCTTGTTCAGATGCCAGCTTTTATGATTTCTACTTATCTGACCTTAGAGAAGTTCCTGAGCCTCCTTCCCCATCTGTAAAGTGAGGGGATTGCTTACACACTGACCCCACAGTGGGCTTCACACAGAGGGGCAAATGAATTGGTGCCACATGCTTATGTTATGAAGTTCTAAAGCGTGACCACAGAGCCTGTACTAGTAGGTGTTAAATAAGTGCTTGTTGATCCACAATCTTTCTCCTCTCTTCATTGCCTCAGCCCACTGGACAGATAGAGAAACTAAGGCTGTCTCAATCTCTGTCTCCTGGCTGCTGAACTGTACAGCTCCACCCTCTCCAAAGCAAGTCAAGACAACATACACCGACAGATAGGTCAACTTTGTGGAGAATGTGGTTCTTTTTTTTATTTTTTATTTTATTTTTACATTTATTTTCACAAAATTTTGGGTTCCAAAATTTTCTCCCCATTTGTCCCCTCCCCCCACCCCAGTACACTGAGCATTCTAATTTCCCCTATCACCAGTCTGCC
>CM053775.1:32370147-32387434 GCA_028658325.1 Potorous gilbertii | reverse complement strand
CTTGACTTCTGAGATTCCTTTGCACCCCCGCCTAGATCTGCCCAGCTAGTGCTTGGGGTCTGAGATTCAAATGCTGCTCCCCAGCCTCAGGGATTTCGGCGGCTGGCATGGCTGCTATTCAGGGTAAGATTAAATCAGGTTCTCAGGTGGGGGCAGGGCCGCCTCCCAGGCTCAGTTGCCTCAGGGGGTTTATGCAGAGACCTTCTGTAATGGAGCTCCTGCAGAGCTCCTGCCTGCTCTGGGAGCCTCTGGCCGCCTGCTGCCTCTGCTGCTGCCTCCCAAGGGGGCCCAAGTCATGGAGACACCCCACTCCCCTCTCAGCCCATCTAGACATCTCTCTCACTGACCTGTGCATCTGTGGGTGAAGGGAACTTTTGCGGCCACTGGAGATTCTGTCCCTGAAGCCTGTTCGGATCTGCTTGCTCCTCTCTGTGATGCGGCCAGGGCAGGGCTGGGCTCCGCTCCCATCCGGTGTGTGATGGACCTTTGGGATCGGTTTTTCAGGGCTCTCTGTTCTCCTTCACTCTGTTTCTGCGAGACTTGCCCTTCTCCAGAATTTGTTGGGAGTTCTTTTTACAGGAGATCCATGGGCTGTGGGTTTGGAGCTAGCATATGTGAGTCTTTCTACTCCGCCATCTTGGCTCTGCCCAGGAGCATGAGGTTCTTGGCTTTACGTTGTCAGATGAAAGGCGATTTAGACCATCTGGAGTAGATTTGTTCAACGTGAGAGAACAGCTTTCTGATCCACTCCAGGTCAGCCTTACAGTGGTAAAAACCAAGAATACCTGGGACAGGGATTTCAAAGTGTTTGCTGAGGATCCCTTGGTGAACCTATTGAATGTGGGCAGCCTGGCTTGGCTGCCTGTGCAGGCAAGGCTCCTGCCCAAGTGGCTCTGGGTAATATTCCATCATTTTATAGATGCCATCAGATAGTTGATTGTTCTCATCTTTAGTATTAATGATGAGCCCCATTTTCTCTAGTGACTTTAAGCTTTCCAAAGAACTTTATTCACAACCAGATTGTGAGGTAGGCAGCCCAAGTGTGACAATATTCATCTTTCTAAGGGAAAAACTGAGGCTCAGAGTGGGAGGGTGACTTACCCAAGGTCACTCAAGAAGTGTCAGGGACTGTGATTTGATCCTAGGCCAGTGTTATTCTTGTATCCACAGATTTAGAATGGGAAGGGATTTTAGAGGCCATCAAGTCCAACCTCCTCATTTTATAAAAGGGGAAACTGAGGCCCAAAGAGGAACATAGACCCAGAGCTGGAAGAGCTATCAAGTTTAAGTCCTTCATTTTACAGATGAAGAAACTGAGACAGAGAACAGTCAAGTGACTTGCCCAGGGTCATACAACTTTTAAGTAAATATTCGGGATGGAATCTGAGCCCAAGGCCCACCAAGTCCCAGCCCAGTGCCCTATCCACTACTCTGAACTCTGGCTTGTAACTTCAATGATTTTAGGACCTGTGACTCCTCAGTATGGGACTTCCCTCTATTGGTGATGATTTTGACCCCCTGATGATTTCATGTATGGTCCTTGAAGCCTTTCCAGCTTGGTGGAATCTTCCTAAACCCATGCCTCACTGGCAGAGCCTTTTGCATGTTGGGATCACCTCTATGACACAGTAGGAGGCATGGCTGCCTAATTCATCCACTGGAAATGAGTCAGTGCATCATGGATCTCTGGGCCAGAACTCTTTAGGGAGCTATATTTCAAAGCCAGAAGTAGCCCTAGAAGGCAGGGGAGGCAGAAAGAGCACTAGATATGGAATCTTCTGAGACCCATTGGCTGTGTGACTTTGGGCAAGTCACATTTTCTCTCTGCTTCTTCAGTTTCTTCATCTGTAAAACAGGGATCTAATAATAGCACTTACTTCCTCAGGGCAATTGGAAAGAAAAGAACTTTGCAAACTGTAAATGGGAGACAATATCTAAGGTGGGAAATCCTTTGTAATTGTGAGATGTGATATAAAGGCATGATATAAGCCCCTGCTAGTCTCCAGGTATTAGTCAAGAGCCTTCTTTCCCCTCCCAGTTTTGATCATTCCAAAGGGATTAGAAGACCAGCAAACTTACCCCCTGGAGCCAGATGTGTGCTTTGAGAGCTTCCTTTTGGTAGGGCCAATTAAGTCTGCCGAACTCCTTCCCCTCGATGAACCAATACTGATTGGAACTCATAGGCTCATTGATTTAGAACAGGAGGGGACCTTGGAAGTCTTTCAGTCGATTTCCTTCTTTTTGTAGATGAAGAACCCAAGGGGGAGAGTGGTAAAGGGAGTTTCCTAAGGTCACACACAGGACCATCAGCCTCTAAGTGCCATGTCCTTCCCACCGTACCACACTATCTCTTAGCTCAGACCATGACTGCAATGAACATGTGAGTAGGTGGGGAGGTATGGTTTCTTCATGAGAGGGAACCTGTGCTGTGGACCATCCAGATGAAGACTCATTGAAAGAAATGGGGATGTTGAGGCTGGAGAGGAGAAGGCTTGTGGAGCTATGAGAGCTATCTTTCAGTTTTTGAAGGAAGAGAGAAAAGTCTCATTCTTCTTGGCCCAAGTAGGGTAGAAGGAGGAGTGCTAGGTAGAAAGTGATGAATCCTATTTTGGCTTGATGTTTCAGTGTCAATGACAGTTGTCCCAAAGTGGAATCAGACACCTGAGGAGGTAGTGAGGTTCTCATCTTTAAGTCATTTGTCAAAGATATTATAAAGGCGATCTTGGTGCAAATTCTTGTTGAAATGTGGGTGCAGCTGGGAGGTGTGAGGGGCAGGTTTCACTGATGACAGCAGATGGCTAAGCATAAAGGGCAGTATTTGAGCTAGGCTTAAAAGATTGAGTAGGAATAGACAAAGAGGGGGATACATGGCATTGTAGATGAAGGAAATATCTTGAATAAAGCTAAGGAGATACAGGTTGCATGGGGAACCCCACTTGGCCAGAGCATAGAGGGTGTGGAGGACAGAAATGTGAGATAAAATTGGAGAACTGGGTGGAGTCGGATAATGGAGGATCTTAAATGTCAGGCAAAGGAATTGGAATTTTTTTCTTCCCAGTTTGGAAGGGCTTGTCAGACAGACTATTTGTTTCCTACCATTTTCCTAAGGTTGTGCTTTGGGTCTGGAGGAAGAGGGAGGGGGCATGGACTACCCAAGGGGATGAAAGAAGAGGGGAGAAAGTCTGGTTCCCAGTCACTGATAATGGGAGACAGGACAGAGGGCTAATAGGCCTTGGTGGTTCATCTGTACAGGCCTGTGACTTACTTTGCCTCTCTTCCTGCCAAGAATGGCATGGTCTCTTGATCCTGATTCTATCAGAAGGCTGTCACAAAGAATATTGAAGACAGACTCTAGGAAAGAAGACTGGGGGAGGGTGCTGAGGGACTGATGAGGAAGTCCTAAGGATAGTGGAGGAGGAGTTTTCCCCTTGAAAAGATCTATGCAAAGATTTGGGCCTTCCATCTCACTGCTCTGCTCAGAAATTCTCCCTGTGGCCTATCAAGTGGAGGTGGCATTCGAAGTCCTCCACCATCTGCTACCACCTGACCTCTTCATATACCATTTCTTGACTTTCCTCTGGGCAATAGTTTTCCCTATTAAATGAATTTTTCCTGGGGGGAAGGGGATTTTTGGGGGGTCAAGTATATGGATGGATCCATACTCATGTGTCCCTGCTACTAGAAAAATAACTCAAGAGATTGTCTTACTTCCTGACAGCGAGAAACAAGTTTACCAAGCATGTGTGATGGGCAAATGGCTACCGAGATTGCCAGGGTGAAAGATGAGAGTTCTCAAGGAGCTTATAATCTAGTATTGAGGAAGGGACATAAAAATAGGTAACATTTCTCTAGCTACTTAAAATTTGCAAGATGCTTTCTGGGTATTATCTTCATTTGAACCGTACAATAGTCTTGTGAAGCAGGCACTGCAGTTAACATTACCACTGATTTACAGCTGAGGAAACTGGCTCAAGGTATTAAGTGACTTACCTAGGGTCACAAAGCTGGTAAATGCATGAGGTGGGATTTGAGGCCAGCCTTCCTGAGTCTGTTCACTCTACCACGCTGCCTCTCACATATATACAAATAAACACCCTCTTAATTAGACTATATATCTAATGCATAGGAAAGATCCAAGGGGAAGTTTTGGTGGGGAAGTCCACTGAAGAGATGGCACCAGATTAGGATCTAGCAGAAAGAGAGGTATGTCACCAGGCAGAGATGGAGGGGGAGGCTTATAGCTGTAGAGTGGTGGAAGGGACTTGAGGTCAGCTTGTCCAAGCCCCTCTTTTCCCCTCAAATCTCCCTGACTTTGACTTCCTTGCTCTGATATACCAGTTGGCTACAGCTAAGAGCAGCCCCTAAACCTGAAATGTTGGCTCAGGAACAGAATGAGGGGTCCTTGGAGCTGCAAAACATGGAGGTAAAATATTTATTGGCTTGGCTAGGAGTGCAGCTTGAGACTAAAATCTCAAGGCCAGGCAAACACTGCAGTTCTGGCAGAGTCTCTGTTTGCAGAAAATAAAGATTCTCGTTAGGAATCTTAGAACTGGTTGCTTGTTACCACAGTGATAGACTTAGTAAACGAACAGGTCTGTTGTGGCCACAGCCTCATAAGCAGTGTGGTTCAGGGGGAAGGATGCTGAATTTGGAGTCAGAGGATCTGAGTTCAAATACTGGCCCTGCCACTTCCTACTTTTGTGACTCTGGGTAAGTCCCTTCCCCTCCCTGGGCCTCAGCCTCCTCCTCTGTAAAATGAGAGAGTTAGACTAGAGGGCCTCTAAGGACCCTCCCACCTCAAAATCTAGGATGCTATGATTTTATGTATCTCTCTCTATATATCTATATATATATAGATAGATATATATATGACCTTGGGCAAGTCACTTCCCTTACTCTGTACCTAGATTTCCTCATCTGTAAAAAGAAGTTGCTGGACTAGATGCTCTCCAAGATCCCTTCCAACTCTAGATCTAGGATCCAATGATGCATGCTTACTCAGGCCAAGTGCCTAGCAGAGGGACCTAACCAAATGTCTGCTCTTGGCTTGCAATTTGTTCCTCCCAGGCTGGTGAGAAGGCAGGTGCCAAAGGGTGCCAGTGAATTTTCCAGGAGGTTGGTGCAATCGGACTGCAAGCAAGTGCAAGAAAGTAGGTGGCAGGAAACCAGGGAATTATTGATTGTTTTTCCCCAATTTCCTCAGTGGGCCAATGACATCAGTTGCTTCCTGCCTGCAGCATGGAAAAGCCAGAAAACAAACCCCAAAATGGGCTGCTTGGGATTGTCACATTGGCTGATTTTGAAAACTGCCTTACATTTTCCAGTATGTTTCCAAACACTGTTTGACAATCCCTTTAGGCCATAAAACATGTTTATATATCAGATGGAAATGACATAATCAGATGCTCCAGGATCTTCTTAGGGGAGCCTTCCCATCTGTGAACAGCTCTTGGCTTAGCTCAGTTCAGTTCAGCAAATACCCATGTAATGGGGCAGCCCTGAAACCAAAGATGATTGGTCTTTAAGGTTTAATAGCTATTTCAAGTGAAGGATACAGTCAGGAACAGAATAAAAGATGTAAGGACGCTGGAATTACCACATGAAGAAAGTGAGAAGATCATTTTTTCCACCTGTCTTTTTTCTGACAACCCTCAAAGCAGAATGCATCATTTCTGGCCATCGCCAGTATGCTAATGGAAACAGAAAGTTCTTGGGGCAAGGACGGAAGGCTCCCTCTGGAAGAGTGGAGTGGCAAGTCTTGAACTGGAGTCTATCTTCGACTTTTTCAATGACTCACTGTGTGACCTTGGGCAAGTCATTCCCCTTCTGGACTTTAGTCTGCCCATTTGCAAGCAGAGAGAAGAGTTGGCCCCCTGAGGGGTCACTGAGGATGTGATGGCTGTCATGGAGAAGAGGGAATAGGTTCAGAATCACAGCATCATAGATTCAAAGTGAGAAAGGCTCTCAGAAGCTGCTGGGTTCAACCCTCTTATTTTACAGATGAGGAAGAAAAGTTTAAGCAGCTTGCTCAGAGTGCCATGGCCAGTAAGCGCCAAAGGCAGCTGTTGAACCCAGGTTGTTCCAACTCAAAGGTTATCCACTCTACCATATTGCATCTGGGGCCATCTCCAGTCATCCTGATCTACACCTGGCCACTGGACCCAAATGGATCAGGAAGAGAAAGTGAGACTGGTGACTTTGTCCAGCCCTCCCTCACATCCTATTCACTTGCATATCCTGGTGTCACCTCCTTGATGTAATAATCCTCTTTCAGAACAAGGACAAACTACAACAACCATACTGCACTTAGCCTCAGAGGGTGGAACAAAGAATGATGGGTGGAAGATGCAAAGAAGCTTGATGTAAGGAAAAGCTTCCAATGATGACAGCTATCTCTAAATGCAACAAGGTGCCTCAGCAGGTAGTAAACTCTCTAGAAATAGAAGTTTTCAAGTGGAGGCTGAATGAACAATTGTCGGGGATGTTGTAGCCAGCATTCTGTTTAGGTCTGGGTTACACTGGATGACCTCTGAGGTCTCCTCCAATATTAAAGTGTTAGGAAACTCCAGAGCTCAAATCTGAGCCACAGAAAGAATGTTTCTGCCAATTTCCCAAACATTCACTAAGTTCCTACTATGTGCCAAGCACTGTGCTAGGCACTGGGAACACAGAGACTAAATTGATAGTCCCTACACCTAACATGTACACTAGCAGTACAAAATGTACACAAATACATACAAAGGCATTTTGATGGGTGGAGGAGATCACTACCAAGGAGGTTCATCAAAGGCCTAGTGTAGGAGACGGGGCTTAACTTGAACTGGACCTGAGACTGAAGGAGAGGGACTAGAGTCAAGGATAGAACTAGTCCTCTGGGGCTTCCAGGAAACAGAGGAAAGGAGGGAGCACCTTCCCAGCTTGGAGGACAGACTTGCAAAGGTACAGAGGTGGCAAATGGCTGAAATGAAGGGGGAAGTAAATGACATGAAACAAGTCAAGAATGGAAGTTAGAATCATATTGTGACAATCTTTAAATGCCAAATGGGGTGGGGGAGTTACGTTTTATCCTGAAGCTTTTTAAGAAGGGAAGTGATATAGTCAGACATGATGTTTAGGAAAATCAATTTGTTAGGTGTGAGGAGGAAGGATTAGATAAGGGAGAGATTTCAGGCAGGGAGACCAATCAGGAGACTGGTACCATAGTTCAGATGAGAAGTGATAAAGGCTTGATCTAGGGTGGTGGCCAATGTGAATTGCCAGAAGCTGTGAGTAATTTGTAGAGGGAGAAATGATGAAACCTAGCAACTGATTGGAGATGGAGGGTGAGGGAAAGCTTGGGCCTTGAGATATCCCAGATGTCCCAGAGTCTCAGTTCATGTCTGGTGTCTTTCTCTCCTGCTGTGCTGGTGATCTTTCTCACTTTGGTTTTGTGTCCCAAGATGTGAGATATCTCTCTGAGGTCTCTATCCACTTCCTGCAACAACTGAATTCATCTTAAAAATTTGATCTGAGGGCATCTTTCATGTTACATATCCAGGGCAGCATTTTGCTTTGCTTCTCTGAGTCTCTGGATACTAAAATTGCTAGTTATAGCTCTGTTGCCATGCAGCAGTGAGGACCCACTTGAGATCAGCAGACATTGGCAATAGAACTACATGACATTTTCCAGTAGAGTTTGGTAGCATGGAGGTAGGAATAGCAGTTAATCCAGGGTTAGGAGTTCAAAAGTGATGAGCCAAGGACAAGGGACCAAAGAATTTGAGGGTTGAAGACATGAAATGGAATTGGTTGACTTTAGTGTCTATGGCATTGATTTCCTGCAACTTTAAGCTGTTGTGAGAGGGTTATGCGGCTACACTTGGACCATGGTCAGGTCTCTAGGTGTTAAATGAACAGATTGTGATCCAGCTGATCCTGTCCATTCAGTCATCTGCTGATGCAGATCACTGAGTGAGGGATTTGAAAAAAGTGTCCATCTCTAGCAAGTGGAAAGATGGTACACTGGGACCCTGATCTGGTGTGTCCCCACATGTGCTGTTTCTAGAAGCAGGAATGGTACCTAGAAATACTTGATCCTGTGGCAGCATCATGATATTTGGTCCCCATCCCCAAAAGACCTTGCTGCTGTGCTGAGAACAGAGGCTGCTCTGAAGGATGCTCATAGTTTTCGAATCTGATGGGGATTCCCCCACAGAGCTCCATCCAAGGCAGCCTTATAGCTTGGGTGGGGTTGTCTCACCAGTCTGCTCATGATAGGATGACTTAGCCTCATACCTTCCCATGGTTTTGGGGTTCTCTAATCAGCCACCAAATTTCTTATAGTTCAGTGGTCCAGGAGCTCTTGACAGCAAGGGCCCTGAGTCCAAGAAGTGAGCACCCAGGAAGTGGGAAAGATCCAAAGAGGTGGGAAGGTTTCCAGAAGGTTGGAGGGACCCTAGGAAGTTGCCATACTAAGAAAGGCCAGACAGTTGATCTGGGGGGTATCTGGGAATGGAAAGGAGCAGTCAGCAGGTGTGAGGAGGTTTTGAAGGAGGTGGCACTAGCCTCTTTCCTGTTCTGTGGTGGTCTGTAGGCAATAGATGAAAGCTGGGAGAGCCGGGGCTTCTGGGCTAATGTTTATGAGGCTAATTTATTGGATTGCTGATACAAAGTTATATGTCTGAGAAAGAAGGGGAAGCATTATTTTTGGTTAGGGGTATAAGGAAAGACTTTAAACTCCAAGCAAGACATGGCACATGAGTGGGCACATAATATCTGAACCAGTCCTGGGCTGCTTTGAAAAGATGCTCTCTGCCCCCTAGAGCTTGACTATGGAAATGATCCCACTAAGCTCTAAATTAAAAGTGAAATGGTAACTGGATCATTCTACCACTTTGGGAACCTAACACACCTTCCTAGACTTTGCCATTCCATCCAATGAGACCATTAGTTGGCAAGGTTATACTTTGCCATCAGAATTCTAGCCTGAATCTGGCTCAGGGGGATATTAATTGCCAAATGATAACTGTTAGAGTCTCCAGGATCATGACCTCCTGGACTGGATCTTGGACACTATCTAGTCCAATCCCTTTATTCTGTAGAAGGAAATAGAGTCTCAGAGTGAGGGGAAATGACTTGCCTAGGGTCACAGAGGTGGAAACTTGTGAGTCCCAGTCCAGCAATCATAGATCATTAATTTAGGCTGAGATTAGGAAGGGATCATAGGATCACAGATCTAGAGTTGAAAGAGACCCCAGAGGCCATTTGGTCCAACAGAGGAGGAAACTGGGGCCTAGGGAGGGACATTGACTTGCTAGCTAGGCCAACCCCTTCATTGAAAGCATGAGGAAAATGAGGCCCAGAGAGGGCAAAGACCTTGCTCAGAATCACACAGGTAGTAAGAGTCAAAGGCAAAATTTGAATCCAGGTCCTCTACTGAAAGCCAGTGCTCTTTCCACTGTACTATGATCAACCCTAGAGGCATTCTAATTCAAACTCCCTCATTTTTTCACTCAAAGAAATGGAGGCCCAGAAAGACAATGTGACTGGAGTCACCCAGACAATAACTGGAAGATCTGGGATTTGAGCCAGCTCCCTTGATTCCAGAGCCAGCATTTGGTCCAGTACTGCATTGCTTCCAATATTCCCACTATGCTTTACTGGAGTGCTGTTGACTGACTTTTCACATCTAGACCCTGTGGTATCATTTTTCCCCAATTACTGATGTGGCACTGAGATCACTTCCCTGCATGGCTGAAGGATCCTTGAAACACTTTCTCCTCCCATCCCCACCTCCCCCCAACAAAGCCAAACACCCAAATGAAGCACTGAGTCTGAAAATTGTCCCTTTGAAACCTCAGTAGGCCACAAGAACCAAATCCAGGCCAGGAATTGTCTCCAGACTGAAGCAAGCTCACTCTTCCAAGGCTCATGCTGGGCCTGGGGACTTAGCAAACCTGATGGATTCCTGGCTCTTCTCATCAAATGACATACCCTAATGCAAAACCCTTTGCAAACCTTAAAAAATGTTGTAATTGGTAGCTATCATTGTTATTAGTAACTCTGGGGTAGGAACAGGATAGAGGAAATGCAATTAATTGTTTGGTATCTATACCTCAGGGACCCTTTTTCTCTCTCTCCTTTTCTTTTCTCCCTTTATAACTGTGGACACCTTCCCTTCCCCACCTCATTTAAGCCTTTGAGGAGAAGAGGAGGGGCAGAGGGGCAAAGGGTTGGATGGATAAAGGGAAATAAGAGAGTGAGGAATAGGAGAGATATACACTGGAACGGATTGCTCTGGAACAAGGCTACCTAGATTCCCCCTCTTCCCCCGCCACCATCTATTACCTTCAGTCACACTGTCTTTGAGTTCAATCTTCTGATTTATTTTTTTCTGGAATGTTTGGCTCTAGGGATAACCCAGGAAGGCAATTCTCTCCAAATCTTTTGTCAAATTCTACCAACCAAAATCAACTCCATTTTCTCTTGGACTCTCTATTAAACAAGGAGATAAGTGCTGTTCGCTAGGCTGAAGTTATAGGTTCCCAGCTCCAGAGCTGGCAAGGCCTTCTGAGGCCACCTAACCTAAAACTCTCATTTTACAGAAGAGGAAACTGAGGTCCAGGGAGGTCAAGTGACTTATCCAAACTTACCCATTGGATCCTAGCTCTAGGGCTGGAAGGGATTTCAGAGGCTGCCTAGTCCAATTGCCTCATTTTAGACATGTGGAAACTGAGGCCCCGGAAGGGAAATTCCAAGGTCACACAAGTAATAAACAACACAGATAAAAGTGGAACCTAGCACCACGGATTCCAAATCTCTTGCCCTTTCTGCTTGCAGCATGTTGAATGTGCCATTTTCCAGCTGTGTCCTCAGCAGCTAGCACGGTGTCTGATATGTAGGAATTAGCTAGTACATTTTTGGTAATTGTTGTTTCTTGGATTGAAATTGGATCGATATTAGAGAAAGACTCACACAATGCCAGAACTGTAAAGGGTCATGGTAATCATCTCGTCTAAGCCCCTCATTTCTAGTCCTAACCTCCTGGGAAGAAACAGGAGCCCAGAGAGGGTACAGAATTTGCCCAAGGTCACCCAGTAAGCCAGGGTCAGAGCCAAGAATTAAGGCCAGGTTTCTTGACTTCCAGTCTGGTGCTCTTTTCACTACAGCATGGATATTGGGATACTTATATAAAATGGAGCATCAGAACACCCCCCCACCCCCCAGCTCACCCCAAGGTCGTATCAAGGCAGAAGTCACTTTGCAGCAATGGTCTGGCTGCTGCAGGATGCAGATAAAAGGCTTTCAACCTACTTCTGGTCCCCTGAGCCTGGCAGGCCCCCTAGGCCCGTTTTAATTTGAGCTTTCAGGATGGCAAGAGAAGAAGTGAGCAAGGGAGGTTAATTATCCTAATTAGAAAAGAAGCAGAGGCTGGCCCTTCTAGGTCAGGGAGTGGGGCTAGTTTCCCCCCAAGCTGCTGGCTTCGGACATTAGCCAGTCATTGAATGCCAGAGGATAGACAAAGAGCTCTCCTTGCTTTGCTTCCAAAGTTCCTCCCTCTGTCCCCTAGCCACCTCCATCCACAGATTCTTTTCAAGAAGAGTCATGTGACTGGGAAGGGCCACTAGAACCAAAGTGTGGGGCATCCAGAGCTGAATGACACTCCAGTGTAGACACAGACTCAGCTGGAAGAGTCCCCCATGCATATGTAGACATAGGAGGATGAATCTCCCAGGCTTATCTCATCTTGCCCTCAGCCCCTGACTGTGAAGACAGACTGTGATAGGCCATGGCACAGGTCTGTCAGCATAAATCTACAGAAATGTTGCCCACCCAGAGACTCAACCACATCAACACTGCCTACTGTTTTAAATATATGGGCAAAACTTGGAAAGTATGGTTCTGATGAATGCTGTTTTACCATTGTTAAAGCAATATAAACAAACCTCATTGCAAGGTTGCAAACCACTACTGTGCCATCATTGGACCAAGTGCCCATTTAGAAAACTGTTCCGGTGGCACCAATGCCCCCTAGATCATTGTAACACACACACACACACACACACATACACACACACACCCAGTGAGAATGTCCTTCTATAAATTCAGGCCCTCATCAGTCTTAGAGCGTCACCTAGACCAGTAGTATCAAATTCAAATAGAAATGAGATCACTTAACTATACATAAGGATCCTTGCAGGCAGCATCTTGACTGAGAAAACCACAAATTAATATTATCTATATTGTATTTTTCATTTGTTTTATTCACTACATCTCAATGATGCTTGGCAAGCACTTGGGCATGTACAGTTTAAGGCCTCTGGCCTACATCGTGGAGATGTTCAAGTTCTCTCCCAGTGTCTTCTAGGCAGTAAAGAAGAGAAGCAGGACTTGAATCTGGGTCTTTCTGAGCCCAAGGGCAGCTCTCTAGCTGTGCTGTCCTACTGCCTCACTTCTACATTATATGTTAGAGCTTAGAACTTCAGGAGAAACTCCTTTGAACTCATGGAGTATGTATTTGGGGGCCCCATTATATTTTTTGAAAAGAGCAGGCTGTCTCTTTTGCAGTTTACTTTTTTATACCTACATGTTGGACGCTTTGAGTTGTTAAATATACTCATTCATCAATAAAGATCAAATGAGTTAATATTCGTAAAGCGCTTAGCACAGTCCTTGGCACACAGTGGGTGCTTTTTCCTTCCCTCTCTCATTATACAGATAAGAAGAGATGAGTGGTTTGAGTGACACAATGACTCTCTGGGGATTGCGAAAAGCCAGAGGGAGGGCTTAGTTTGTTGGATGACTCCTCAAAGGTGGCTTCATGGGAGGAAGTAGATGAGAATTCCAGAGGACTATTGCCAATGGCTTTCTGGACTGTGGATGTCCCCTTGGGCATCTTGCCCCCACCCTACTGAGATTATATGGTTGCAAAGTAGCAGGGCTGGGGCTCCAAGTTGTCTCCAGGCCCCCAGGTCAGTGTTCTCACCACTGTTCTGTACTGGACCATACTGCCTCACTCTCCAAAGAGCTCATTCTTTCTCCCTTTCTACGAGGCAGACTTGATACAAGGAAAATAAACAGGGTTTTAGATGACAAAGCAAGTCATTAAGAGGAGATACTGTCAATAAACTCAAAAGTGATGCCTGTTAGGTGGATAATTTAGCCTGAGGTAACTGAGTGCTGACCTGTAGTAACCCCTTCGGCCATTCAGGGGGCTCTTTTCTAGCCTTAAAGGTTGCTGGGGGAGGGGCACTTTTGGGTTCCCCATGCATGACCTGGACCTGGGGGAGGTGTCCCTGCTAGAACACAGTCTGTACATGCAGAGTTGTTTGTGCAGCTCCTAAAGCCCAAAGGGGAAAAGGCAGTAACAGCCAGGAGAGTGAACTTGGGGCCCAGCATGCTGGCAGCAGGCCTGAAATCAGGTCAGCTGCTTGGAGATCTAGCACTTCTAATGGAAAGGGAAGATTTCCTGAGACTCAGTAGTTCATAGCCTAAGTTAGGCAAGGAGTCAAGATTTGATGCATAGATCAGGTTGGGATGGCAAGAGAGAGCTCATGAGACTAAATCAAAGATCTGTGTGATCTTGGACAAGTCCCTTCCCTTCTCTGGGCTTCAGTTTCCTCAAATGGAATTCCTTAAACTAGGGGACCTTAACTTTTTTGGAGTTCCAGACCCCTTGGGCCATCTGGTAAAGCCCATGACCCCCTTCTCAGGATGCTTTTAAAAGCACAAAATATATTGGATTTCTATATGACCACACTGTGTAGGACAGACATCAACTAGGGACAGAAGACAGTAGTGGTGAGGAAGGTGGAGAACTGGGAGGCCAAGGAGCTTGATAGGGACAAAGATTGGGGTAGAGGGGAAGTCTGTGAATCAGGTTCTAAAATGATTGTGGAGGAGGGAGTGTGACCCAGAGGAGCCTGGGTGCGAGTGAGCTCAACAGGAGTCAACAGATTGGATAGAACTTTGAAAGAGAAATGGTTGCTGAAGAATGGTAGCCTTGGGAAGGTCTGAGGGTAGCAGCAGGGAGTGGGAGTGCACCAGGGGGTTTGTGGGAGACAGAAGGAGCAGTCAGCCTTGGAGACAGGGCCAGTAATGATGTGGCATCTTCTGGAGAAAGGCAGGCTTCAGTGAGAACAGGAAGACAGAAGGAATGGGAGAGGATGAGATCGCAGATGAAAGGGAGTTTGTTAATGATCCGGGGGTACAAGGGAAGGGAGGGCTCAGGAGGAGAGTGGGGGCTAGTGGGGGCAGGGCGGGGTGGAGAGAGAACAGAGGCAAAACCGCAGGGATCGGAGCAACAGGAGGGAGGAATTTGCTAGCCTTGGCGCATTGGGAGGATCAAATATATGGGAGCCGTTAAATCAGCTCCCAGCTTCTAATTAGAATGCAGTACAGGGGCCTCTGCAGATCCGGACTCTAGGAAGGGGGGCTCTCCCTCCCCACTTGGATGCAGCAGAGAAGGAGGGGTGCTGATGGATTGTTTGTTTGACAGCAAATAGATCCATTGTTATTGCTGTCAGTGACGGCCATTTATTGACCACTTACTTCGTGCAGGCGCTGTGCCCAGACCACAGAGCAGTTAGCAGAGGAAGTTCCCTGCCTTCAAAGAGTTTCCTGGGGGAGGGAGAGAGAGGCAGTGGCTGGCACATGCCACCTTCACTGATGATCTTGTCTTGGCTTTCTAAGCCGGCTGGTACGATGAGGGGCAGTTTGCCTGGCTCCATCACTCCAGGCTAATTTAGATCTAGGAAATGCCTCCCACTGTAGGTACTTTGGGTAGCAGCAAATGCTTAGCTTCTGTCTTTGGGTAACACACATATACACTCAGATACATACACACAGAGATACATACACATACACACACAGATATATGCACACACAGACACATAGAGATAGATACACACACATGCACACACACAGATACATACATACAGAGATACATACATACATACAGATATACACACAGAGACACATACACAGATATACACACAGAGACACATACACAGATATACAAACACAGACACACAGAGATACATACACATACATACACACACGCACGCATACATACACACACGCACGCATACACACACACACACACACACACACACGTACACACACATTTTTCAGCCTGCTAAGAGCAAGCCAGAGAAATCTTTGCTAAGAGCCTTACAGAATCTCCAGAATGCCCAGGACAGCAAGTAAAATCATCTCTTTATTTATTTTATCTGATTTATTCCAAGACTCTCCTCTTGCCTTTCAATTAATAATACAAACTTAATTTCCAACAGAGCCCCAGGCTAGCCAGCCAAGTGCCATGCAATAGCAGCCCAGCCTTCATGTTTTAAACAGCTACCCCTCCATGGATGGGGAAAGAGCTTAGGACACAGGGAGTCAGCAAGCACTGATTAAGTACCTACTATGTGCCTCCAAAGAGGAGACTTGTCCCTCTTTAGTCTAGGCTAATACCCTGCACCCTGGCCTTTTGACATCAGTGAAAGCCAAGGCCCAAGATGAGAGCAGTGAGCAGGGGTCTCGCTTTTTCTTTTTCTTAGTACACTCTGCTAGGATTACCCCAAACATAGAAGCCATAAGGAGAACCAAGGAGTCATGGACCCTAGAATACTGGAATGAAATACCAGAATATCAAGAACTGGAAAGGCCCTTAGAAGAGAGACAAAGAAGATGGCAATCTCAAGAGAGTCACCGGTGTGTCATGACATGGTGGCCAAGAAAGTCAAAGCCATCTTACACTGCATTAAGAGGACCAGGACAGGTCACGCCCTAGTCAGACCTTGCCTGGAGTGTTGGGGTCAGTTCTGTGCACCTCATTTTAGGAGGGGCTTTGACGCACTGGAGAAATGACCAGAGGAGAGCAACAAATGTGGTGAAGGACCAGTGAGAATCGATGGAAGGAAACGAGGCTGACAGAAGAAAAGACCTTGGGGGATGGAGGAGGGACACAAGAGTATGTGGAGAGAGATGAGTCTTGTTTGATTTGGCCCCAGAGTGCAGGACTGGGGGCAATGAGAAGTGACAAAGAGTCCAATCGAAGTGTGACATCAGAAATAACTTCCTAATATTTAGAGTTGGCCCCAAGTGCAAAGAGCTGCCTTGAGAAGTGGGTAGGTAGGTAAGGGGAGGCAAGGCTTGCCCTGGAAGTCTTTAAGCAAACATCACGATATGGAGATATGGAGAGGACATCTTTCAATGAAAAAGCTAAAAGTTTTATCGGCACTTTTAAAACAATCATATTAACTTCCCAATATCCAGTCCATCTTTGTCTTTGTTCTAAGAACCCTCCCTTATAAGAAGACAGAGTAAAGGAAAACAAATCCAGACAGAATGCACTTCATCTGTATTTGGTTTGCCTATCCCCAATCTTGAGAGGGCCTTAGAACTTAGACACCAGAGGTGGCAGGGCCTGGAAGAGAGATTATCTCTGAGTCATGAGGGCCTCGGGACAAAGGATCACAGATATAGAGCTGAAAGGGGTCTTAGAGGACACTTAGACCTCCCTCATTTTACCAAAGAGGAAACTGAGAAATATCAGAGCTGGGAGGGATCTTAGAACATAGAAAATGTTAGAACTGAGAGCGACCTTAGAAAATAGAATAGGAAAACCTTGGCAATCATTTAGCCTTACCTCTCTCATCTTACAGAGGAAGCAACTGAGATTCAGAGTTATACTCCTGGTTCCCAGGCCTCAAAATGAGACCCAGTCAAGTGTGGTCTATTTCTGAGGCATTCCCCTCTCCAGCAGGATTCCTTCCTCCAGCACAAATCCCCTTCTGCACTGGTGCTAAATGTACCACTCAAATGTACCACAGGACTAGGATGGCCAAGCAATACCAAGAGGGTGTGTAACTTTTCTACTGAAGTCAGTAGAGAGTATTTCCATCTTCTCAGTACCTGGAAATGGAAACCACTTGGGGATAAGACCTTCCCTCAGAGCTTTAACTAGGGCTTTGCTCCAGGGCACAGAAATAGAGAGATTTGCATTCCTTCAACAACAGTCTCTCCCAGCTGCTGTACCCCAGGTGAGCTTCCTCCTTTCATCCTCTTGACCTTGTTGTATCCCAGCGTCTCTGACTCCTTACTTCTGAACGAGACTGTCATATAAAGGCCAACTTCATGCCTCATTTCAGGGTACTTTCCTCAAGGGAAAAGGCTAGAGATAGCTGTGACCTCACTCCAGACAGTCCAAGGGTGCCCATGTCTACTGTGCCCTCATCCTGCATCCCAGTGAGGTGACTCAGTGGCTGTAAATACCAAACCTGCCAGGCCTGGCTTCTTTTCAAAAGCC
>CM053775.1:32347444-32369647 GCA_028658325.1 Potorous gilbertii | reverse complement strand
CAAATGGGGAGAAAATTTGGAACCCAAAATTTTGAGAAAATGAATGTAAAAAGTTAAATAAATAAATTTATATTAAAAAGAAAAAAAAACCAAACCCAACAATTTGCTTCATACAAAAACTTCATTTAAAACATAAAAAAAAATTGAGTAAAAATGAGGGAACAGAAAAATCTATTATGTTTCAGGTGCCTAAAAATAGTGGATTTGCAATAACGATCTCAGATAAGGCAACAATAAAAAATTGATAAAGTCAAGAGAAACAGGCAGGAAGACTGCATTATGTTTAAAGGCACCCAGCCTCAACAATAAAAAATAACAACACAAAATGTATATATATATATATATATATATATATATATATATATATATATACCAAATGTACTAGCAACTGAGTTCTTAAAAGACAAGCTAGGAAATTGCAAAAAAAAAAGATATTGATAGTAACACAGTGATAGTAAGAGACTTTAATATTCTTGTCTGAAAGCTGAATTAACCAACAAAGATAAACAAGAAAGAAAATACAGAACTGAATACATTTCAGGATAAACTAGACATGATTGACATATGCCAATGCCTGAATAGGAGTTTTTAAAATTATGTATATTTCTCAGCATCCCATGGTATTTTGATAAAATTGATCACAAAGGAATGATAAACAAATGTAAAAGGCAGATATGATAAAGGTTCTTTACAGATAATGCAGCAAAAATAATAGTATAGCAAATATGAGCAAAAGATACAGGTCTAAATGGATACTAAGTAATGTCATCCTGCCTAATGAATGAATCCAAGAACAAATCATAGAAACACTACACAGTTATTTTAGATATAATGATAATGAAACATCATGACAAAACTTAAGGGATGTAGCTTAAACAGTCCTCTGAGGAAAATTTCTCTCTCTGAAAACATGGTAGCAAAATGGAAAAAGAGAATATTAATGAACGATGGCTGTGATTTCAAAGACTAAAAAATATACAAATTTAGTGGTCCCGAAGCAAACACAAAAGAAGAAAACTTGAAAATCAGAGGAGAAATAGAAAAACCTGAAGATAAAAAACTATAGAACTAATTCATTAAGTGGAGAGGCTAGGCTAAATTAGTAAAATGGTTTATGAAAGGATAGACTTTTAAAATTGTGTTCTACTACTTTCAGGTATATGGTAACTCAAATCAGACAAATAAAAATATTGCCTTAATAGAGGTCCCTAGGAGATCTACTTTAATGAAAAGATGAAAATGGTTTATAATTATCATATCGTTTTGCCGTTCAATAGACGGAGTGCTGGGCCTAGAGCCAGTGAAACCTGAGTTCAAATCTGACTTTAGACACTAGCTGTGTGACCCTGGGCAAGTCACTTAGCCTCTGTTTGCCTCAGTTTTCTCATCTGTAAAATGAGGATACCAATATCATTTATCTCCCAGGGTTGTGGTAAGGATCAAGTGAGCTAATAATTACAAAAGTGTTTAGCACAATAGCATGATGTAAATGTTATTAATATCATGATAGCGATGATAATGTTTATTCATTCATTGAACAGCTATTTCTTAAGTATCTGTTATTAGAAAAGTATTGCGATCAATGCTAATGACACAAAGATGAAAAAATGAGATCCGGTTCAAGAAGCTTACATCCTACAAGAAAGGATGCATGTACACAAATAAGTACTATGACAGGTAGAATGTGTTGGAGACAATAGCATTTCAAGCTCTCTCGATTGACGGAGATTTAGGAGTTTACCTAATCCCACCCATTCTTGAAGCATGAATCCCTTTGGCAAAGGCCCTGACAAGTGATCACCCAGCCTCTGCTTGGAGGATTCCAGTGACACAACCTCCCGAGGCCTCCCATTCCATTTGAGGACAGCTGTAATTGTCAAGAACTTCACTGTATAGAGCTGAAATTGACCTCCCTGTGATTTCTACCTACTTTTTGTTTCCTTTAGATCCAATCCAAGTCAACAAACATTCATTATCTCCTATGCGTAAGGCCCTGTGCTTGACTGGACAGCAGATGCATTTGAAGTGCTTGAAAGTCTTGTGTTCTCTTAAGTAAACTAAGCCTTCCCCTTGTGTAATTTTGCTTAGGCTCTTCAGTGGCTTAGCTAACCCTGTTATTTTGAACAGCTAGTGTTAAAATTCAACTCAACATGGCTGAATTAGCACAAACTCCAAACTGGTGTGGTCCATGCTAACAAGGTTTTGTTGTTGTGTGAGGGAAATGTGACATTCCAGACACTAGACTGTATCCTAAAACAGAGACAAACTGCTCAGAAGTAGCTGAATTGTTTTCTCTAATGTTTTCCCCTCCATGCACAAGTATGCACACACATACACACACACACACACACACACACACACACACACATACACTCACTCCCTCCTCCCCCTGCCTTCTCAGGACACCTTCAAAGAGCATTTCACTGAGCCTACCAGATACATTCACTTGATGTATGTACATCATTCCAAACACTCTCTTTCCACAAAAAACGAGTCCTTTCCTTACTGCCAGAACTCGGGTGTCTTCATTCACCTTCTCCTCCAGTGACTCTGCACTACCTACTTCCTTCCTGCCTAAGTAAAGGAACAAAGCCAACAGCCACAACATAATGGAGCTGGAGGTGTTTAGCCTGGAGAACAGAACACTTAGAAGGGGCAAGAGAGTTATCTTCAAGTACCTGAAGGGTTGCCATGGGGAGGAATGACTCACCTTGTTCTGCGTGACCCCAGAGGAAAGAAATGGGGGCAATGTGTGGGAGTTGCATTTGAAGTCAATTTAGGAATAATATCCAGAAAAACTTCCTACCAATGAGATCTGTCCCAAAGAAGAAGGGATTGCCCAGGTTTCCTTTTCACCTGAGGTCTTCAGGCAAAGGCTAGGTGAGTACTTTTCCAAGAAGTAGAGAAGATTGAATTAGATGAGGTGGCTACCCAAACCCAGAAATTCTACATGTCTGTTTCTCCTCTGATAAGAAATATCAAGGTCCCCAGAAATAGTCATTCTACACCATGCCTTAGGTATTCATCCACTAGTGAACAAACCCCTCTTCCCCTTACCAAAAAGCTCCCTAATGTGTGACATCTGTCTTCTTGAATGTAGCAGAAGTTCATTACTTCTTCTGACTTGCCTGACAGCTTGTCACTTTTGATAAGTGATAAAAAAAATATTTCATCCTTCCATACTAGGGAAACGAGACACATTCTTTTTTCTTTGAAACTAAGTACTCTGCTCCTACACACCAAATGAGTAATGTGAGTGGGTAATGATAATGGCTTAGCTTTATGGAGCACCTTTCATCCAAAACACACCAGTGCACCTTGAGAAATGTGGAAAGAAACTGTTCTACCTGTCTCAATCAGAATCACTTAGAGCACAGAGTGGCAGGTTAACCCCCTCTTTTTAGGAGTTGTGAAAGAGAGACACAGATCAGGGAAGAGACTTCCTTGTGGTCACAAAGTGGCAGTGCTAGGACTAGAACACAGGTCTCCTAGATCCAAGGTTACTAACCTTTCCATCACACTATGCTCCTTGCTAGCTCACAACGCTGAGAATAATCACAGAAACATTGGGGAAGTCATTTGTCCCAACTCTTCAAAGCCCTGCTCTCTCTAGAGAGAAAATGGATGGTAAGGAGTTAATTCATCAGAAAAATGAATCCCCACCAAAGGAAATGTGTTATTCCTTCCAAGTAACAGAGTTTCAAAGAATCGCCCAATCTCAGAGTGGAAAGGAACTCCAGAGGCCCACTAGGCTAACTCAGACCTGAACAAGAATTCACTCTGCCAGCTGTTAACCAACTCCAAGACTTCACTAGTCCCTGAGGTGGCCCATTCCATTTTTGGACAACTGAATGAGATCCCCCTCTCATCGAGCTCAAATCTGCCTCTCAGATACTTATACCCACTATTCCTAGTCCTGTCCTTTGGGACCAAGAAGAATCACGAGAATCCCTCTTTCAAATGCCTTAGAGCAGTTATCACATCGTCTCCCCACTGAGTGAGTGAGTTTTCTCACTGAAACATCCCCAGTTCCTTTACCTGGTTCTCAAGTGCCAGTCACCAGTCCTCTCACTGTCCTGGTCATCCTTCTCTGGCTCATTCTTGCTTTTCCATTTCCTCCCTAAGATGCAGTCTGACCAGGACAGAGGACAGTGAGACTATCTGTCACCCTTCCCATTTGGGACATTCCACCTTTCTTAATGAAGTCCAAGTTCACATCAGTGTTTTGACCTACCATTTCACACTGTTGTCTCATATTGAGTTTGTAGCTCACTAAGACCTCTGGTCCTTGCTCACCTTAACTGTTGTCTAGCTATGTCTCTCCACACTTTGTGTACCTGAATTTTGGGGGGCCACATGTAGGACTTTATATCTAGCTTCTTTTTCTAGACTCAAGATCTTTCGAGAGACAAAGGAATCCTGATTTCAGTCATCCAACTTATTATCCATATTTCCCAACTCCAAGTAATCTGCAAATCTGACAATCACACCATTTATGCTATCATCCAAGCCATTTATAAAAAAAAAACTGGACAAGACACACCATCCTAAAGTGACATTGGTCTATTAATGACAGTCATTTGACACCGGTATTTTACCAGCTCTAAACCCACCCAACATACAGCCCACCCCTCTCTATCTTTTCCACAAGAATAGCAGGAGAAAAGTGATCAGATATTGAACTAAACCCAGGGTAAGCTCTAGCTAATACCTTTCCTGATACTGCAAATTAGAAGCCCAGTCAAAAAAGGAAATATTTAGTCCAGCGTTCCCTGATCTTGATGAAGCCATAGTCCCTGGCTCTATTTGATTCTTGCTTTCTTTTTTAGAAGTGCACTAAGCATCCCTTTAATAACACACTCAAATTTCAAGTCAGGTGCACTAGCTTTCAGGCTCCTCTATCATCTGTTGATTTTTTTTTTTGAAAATCAGGACATTGATGTTTCTCTGGTCCTCAGAACCTCTTCTATCTGGTATGGATTTCCAAAGATCAACAATCACAACTGTATGTTCTTTCAGTACCCTAGAATGTAGCTCGTGAGGACCTGATAACTCACTGTTTTTATCATCTCCTCACTCATATTGGGCCTTAGACTGGTTTAAATTATGGTTCTCAGAAGGATCTTGCACAGAGATTCATAGTGTGAATTTCATGCATGGGACTAGGGAAGGTCATTGTCTAATTACATAATGTAGGTGGTCACCTACTCTGTCTATCTATGAGATCACAGAAAAGTATGTAACACTTCTCAGTGGAAAGACCTGACACCTAGAAAATCTCAAGAAGCAGTTGATGATTCCAGCTGTAGAGACCATAAGTAGACCATTCAAACAGGTAGCACAGTGGATAGAGTGCCAGGCTTGAAGTCAGGAATACTCATCTTTCTGAACTGATATCTGGCCTCAGACACTTACTATGTGAACCTGGACAAGTCACTTAAGCCTGATTACCTCAGTTTCCTCATCTGTAAAATGAGCTGGAGAAGGAAATGACAAATCACTCCAGTGTCTTTACCAAGAAAATCACAAATGGGGTCATGGAGAGTCAGACACAACTGAACAACAAATTATTCAAAATGGAATTTCTCCAAGTAAACCAGAATTGATCATACCCCTAGTGACCTACTCATGCCATCATACAAAAAAGGCAATAATGCTTCATTATTTAAATATTCTCTCTGTCTGTCTCTCTTTCCTTTCTCTCTCCCCCTTTCCCCACTCAGGTCCAAGTACAAGGAATGACTGGAAATATCCAATTTGATACTTATGGACGACGTACAAATTATACAATTGATGTGTATGAAATGAAAGTCACTGGCTCTCGGAAAGTAAGTGGGCAAACTATGCATGACATCAAAGAAAATGGGCCACATGTTACCTCAGATGCACAAAGACAAACATAATTGAACACCATGGGGAGGAAGACTATTCATTGGGTTGCTTCTATTATCAAAGTGGTATATCCACATATTTGAAGAGGGAATTATTTTCCCCTTAAGATCATCCCTACTCAAGCACAGCAAAGCAATAGGTTTAAGATGACACAAGCTGCTATGAGACAATTGAAAAATAGCTGTTCTGTCAATATTGCAAAATATGCCTCGGGATCTTTTCACTGGGAATTGGCACCCCTGAGAACGTCACAACCAATGGAAGCACCTCTTCTCTAGAGGTGAACTCTATGACTACTAATAGACATAGAATGTCAGAACCAGATGGACCAGTTGAACATGGACTACAGAATAGCAAAGCCAGGAGAACATAAACCACGGACTGCCAGAGCCAAGAAAACAGAGAATGCCAGAGCTGGGCAGGGCCTACAAACAACTCCCACTAGATATATCTTTTGACAGGTGATTTGCCTCAGTCATGGCCCCTTAATTCTCACCACATTTCTTAACTGAGCAGGGGGTGGTCATAAGCATCCTCTTGCAAGCACATCAACAGGTCCATTAAGCAGTAGGTACCGTATCTTGTGCCATTTCTGCAGGAAGTCCACTACCTTCTCACAGTTGTTCAATGAGAGTGTTAAAGGAAGAGTAGGAAAAAAGAAAAGCTCTTCACACTTTAGCGAGATGACGTATTTTATAAGATATAAGGAGGTGTGAGAATCCCCAGAGTGAGGAGATACCACACCTTTGTGTGTGTGTATGTGTGTGTATGTGTATATATGTGTGTGTATGGGGGGGAGCAGGGAGGGCAGAAACCAAACACATCTATCCTGTGTGTGGGTAAATTTCAGTCACCTTTTTTCTATTTAAATGGCTTTGCTGCAGCCATGGAATTCCAGCCATCACTTAGAATGATAAAGAGGTAAGCAAATAACTTGTCTGCTCTTTGCAGGCTGGCTATTGGAATGAATATGAAAGGTTCGTTCCTTTCTTGGATCAGCAAGTCAGCAATGACAGTTCGTCCTCTGAGAACAGGACTATAGTGGTGACTACCATCCTGGTAAGTTATCGAGGGAGGGGCTATTTTTTCTTTTTTAAAAAAAATAAATAATTTATTTTTTTTTTCAGTTTTCAACATTCAATTCCACAAGAATTTGAATTCCAAATTTTCTCCCCATCTCTTCCCACCACCTACCCTGGACAGCGTGCATCCCATCCACCCCTTCCCCAGTCTGTCTTCCCTTCTATCACCCCACTTCTCCCATCCTCCTCCCCTCTCTTTTCCTATAGGGCAAAATAGATTTCTATACTCCATTGCCTGTACATCTTATTTCCCAGTTGCATGCGAAAATAATTTTTAACATTCATTTTTAAAGCTTTGAGTTCCATATTTTCTCTCTTCCTTCCTCTCCACCCACCCTCATTGAGAAAGCAAGCAATTTGATGTAGGTCATACATGTGTGGGCTATTTTTTCTTTCTAGTGAAACCAAGTCCTTGTTTGAAAACTTTCAGTTGAGTGGCTCCAGGTCAAGGAGAAAGTGTGACTCTAAGCTCCCTCTCACTGTAATCTTGCCACACTCCAGTACATAAGAGAGCTCACCAATGTGGCTACTCCCTCTATTGGAACCCCCACTTTTCCTCCTGGTGTCTATGTCTTGCCATCAATCCTCCACAGCAGAGCCACTTCTGCTGCTAGATATCTCCCTGTACATCTCTTGATATTACATGGCTATCAATGAAAGTTGGCCTATCTCTCAATAAATGATGGTGATGATCATTGTTGACATTTCTATGCGACTTGAAGCACTTATTAGCAAAATCTCATGAGTCTCACAACTCTGGGAGGGCAGGTACTATTACACCCATTTTACAGATAAAGAAATTGAGGCTCACACAACTAAAAGGTATTCAAGATTAGAGATTAGAACTTGAGGCTTCTTGACTTTATCCACTCCGTCATGTTGCCCATCTCCTCTGTTATTGATTTGATAATATCTTTTGCACAAACTGGTTATGTGACCCTGAATAAATCCCTTAATCTTTTGGTACTCTAGGAGGCTCTTAAAGACTATAAATTGTAGAGAAGCTGCATTGATAGAAGAAATTTCCTCTCCTGGGAGTTCCCTATGCCAATGGAAATACAGCTCCATTCTCTATCCCTGATACCCTTTTCATGGTCTTTATGCCCACTGAGCAAGTCTGCATGTAGTTGGGGGTTTGGTTTCATTGATTTCATTCTGCCAGTACCTATCAGCAACTGTCTGTCCACCAATGCCCAGAGCTCTCTGAGGACCTGGAGGGCGGGGACTTGCCCAGCTGACGCAGCCAGGATGGGTCAGATGGGGTCCTTGAACTCAGGGTTTCCTGACCCTGAGGCTCACTCTCTGCTCACTCCACCATGCTGCCTCTTGGTATGTTTAAAATGTCAAAATAATGAATAAGAAGTCCCATTTATCACATCAGCTGGTCCCACCCACTCACTCACTCCCACCTATTTGCGACCTTTCCCTAAAGTTAGACTTAGATTCTTTTCTTTTCGAGAAACAACATGGTCTTTGGGGAAAGGCCATGGATGTAAAGGCAGTAAGCCTGGGTTTTGATCCCAGCTCTGCTTCGTCCTAGATTTGGGCTCTTGGGAAAGTCACCTAAGCCATGCCCCTCCCCCATAGTTTTCACCTCTGTTGAATGGGGAGAACAACCCCTTGCCTTCCTCCTAGGGTTAAAACAACACGAAAGCCTTAAAAAAAAAAAAACACCACTTCCCACATGTCAAGTATGATTATTCATTCAATGCTTGCTCTAAAAGGATTCCACAAGGGCTTTTCAAAAATCCATTTGGTTCATTTGGAGTGAGCAGAAGACAAATCGATTTCATAGAGCTTGAGGAAGATTATAGAGTCCAGGCAAAACTCATTCATTTAAACTCCACTAATGCCAAATTGGGGAACATTCCTGAGGACAAGGGCAGGCAGGACTAGGGCTTTGTTAGGGTTTTCCTTTGGACTTTTTGGAAAGAAATCCTAACCCATTTATAAACTGTTCATTTAGAAGCTAACCAGAAGTCACCCAATTATCCTTGTCTATTTCTTAAAGCAAGTCTAAGGACTCTTACTCATGAACACTCATAAACACATATCTAGTAACTAGGAGCATTCCAATTCATTAGAATTTTATTTTCTTCCAAATAATCCTATAATCCAGACTTTCTGCCAGCTGACTTTCTCCCCAGATAGTGTGGATTAGTGAGTGCCGGTTGACTTTCTTCTTCCACCTCAGAAAATCAATTTTTTTTCTTAGCCCTACAAATCCCTGAGCCATCAAGGGCTATTAGCCTCTGCATGACTGAGGGCTATACATGTGGACAGTTGGTCTAGCTCCAGGATTCCACATGTAGAAACCTCCTCTATGGATTTTGAAACTTTCACAGAGCAGCTGCTGAGTGCCTAGAATAATGGTCCAGCCCAGTGAAGTGTAGTTTGAGGGACTTTTGCCTATGGATTCAGGGTAATGACAACTACATGAGCACTAAGCCTTCCCAGTTTGAAACTAAGAAAGCCCACACTTCTAGATTAGGTGTTTCTCTCTCTTAGGATCATTTGCTTGAGTTAACTTTGGATCTTCCTTTTTATCTCAAAGGAATCTCCCTACGTAATGTACAAGAAGAACCATGAACAACTAGAAGGTAATGAACGCTATGAAGGCTATTGCGTTGACTTAGCCTATGAAATAGCCAAGCATGTGAGGATCAAATACAAGTTGTCCATCGTGGGAGATGGGAAATATGGCGCAAGGGATCCTGAGACAAAGATCTGGAATGGCATGGTTGGGGAACTTGTCTATGGGGTAAGTTTACATTCAGCTTTCTTACCCCATGCTTTCCATTTCAATCCATCAATCAAATTTGATTCAATAGGCATTTGTTAAAGCTTGTTACATATACAAGGCTTGGTTTGCAAACAAAACAGTTCCTGCCCTCAGGAGCTTACTTTTTGTTGGGGGGGGGTGAGGGGGGGAAGGGAAGGAGCATGTGAACATAGATAGGCAAATGGAAGATATTTTATACAAAGTAGCTAAAAAGATAGTGGAGGGGGTGGATGTAACCACTAGGAGAGATGAGACTTAAACATCTTAGAGGTGGTACTAAGCTAAGCCTTGAAGGAAGCTAGGGATTCTAAGGGAGGAAAACCATTTCAGGCAAAGGCATGGAGGACAGAAATGGAATGTCACATGCCAGGAATGAGAATGCCAGTTCAACTGGAAAATAGCATACATTACTGGGAGGATCTGAGTTGAAATCTCACTTATATCACTACCTGTGTGATCTTAGGTAAGTCACTAAATCTCTCTGGGCCTCAGTGTCCACATCTATAAAATAAGTGGGTTGGACTGGATGACTTTTAAGGTCCCTTCTGTCTCTATATCTACGGTATTTATGATACTATGACTTCACCATTCAATCAATCAGCAAACATTTATGTGCTGGGAACTGTACTAGGTGCAGGGGATCCAACAACAAAACTGGAAAACACAGACCCTCAAGAGTGTTGGCCCTTTGTGGGTCTTATAAAAAGGCTTCTTGATGCACTCACTGGATCTCTCTGGCCAGGAAGGAAGCTCAATTTGAAGTCAGGGCTAATTTTATGTGCTTTCCAAGTCAATAATAATCTTTGAGGGTATCCTAGGACCCTGAGAGGTTGAGTGACTTGCCCAGGGTCACACAGTCAGGATGAGTCAGAGGTAGAACTTGAACCCAGGTCTTTGAATCCCCCCAGAGAAGGGCCAGGCTATGGCAGATAACTAACTTGCTAATAGGCTAATCATGCCTAAGTGATTAAAGCCTTTGGCCATAAAACCCTGGCCTCCTGTAGTATAAGACCTCTTACAGAAGGTGGTGTCACAGGACCTGCTCCGGTCCCTTCATTTCACAGAGGAGGAAACTGAGGCCCAGTGAACTTGAGTGACTTGGCCAAGGTCACACAGTAAGTAGCAGAGCCAGTATTGGAACCTGGATTTCGTGGTGTTGAGGCCTGTGGTTTTCTCCGTGCTCCACACATCCTCAAAGGTC
This sequence comes from Potorous gilbertii, assembly GCA_028658325.1. NCBI lineage: Eukaryota > Metazoa > Chordata > Mammalia > Diprotodontia > Potoroidae > Potorous > Potorous gilbertii. The sequence goes on along the minus strand of CM053775.1, from coordinate 32,358,690 downwards.
AATGTTTCCTTCCCTCCTTCCCTCTAAGCTGTTCCTTTGGGAACATCTCTTGGCCAAAGTAGCACTGTGGAGATAGAGTGGCTGCTGGGGGAGAGGGAGGTAGTGGGGGACTCAGAGACACAGCGAAAAAGGCAGATGATGTGCATATACACTTGGGCCTCTGAGTTCTACTAGGAGGCAAGCCACCTGAGAAAAGGACAGGTAGCTCCCCTTCCACCCCCTCTCCACCGCCCCTGCCCCAACAGTATAATTTCCAGACTAGAGAGAGGAAGAGATAACATGTGTGGGAGGGAAGGAGTCACCTTGCTGACATGAGCATGACACTGGTGGATTTGAGGAGGCCTCCATGTCATGACCTGTCCCGTCCCACAAGGCAGCCTGCCAACCAAGAGCTGCTTCATTGAAGTCTGAGGAAGAGATAAGGTAGGCACCACCTGGCACTCTGGATGAACCTGTGGAGACACTGAGATAGTCTGAGGCAGAGGCCCTCAAGGACCAGGATTCCTGGCTCTGTTCTGTGCAATTAGGGCCTTGGCAACATTTACTAGGCACCAACTTTATACAGAATGCTGTGCTGCATTGTCCAGTGCCGTGGGTTGGGCCTGGCCCTCTCAGGGCCTTGATTCCCCATCCACAAATAAAGGGGTTGGACTCAAAGTATAGTGGAAAGAACCCTGGCTCTGGAGTCACAAGACCTGGGTTTAAATCCAACCTCTTACATTTCCTACCTGTGCGACTTCAAGCAAGTCCCTTCCCCTCCCTGGGCCTCAGTTTTCTCATCTGTAAAATGAAGATATAGGACTAAATAGCCTTTGAGGTCCCTTCCCATATAAATTCATGATCTTGTGACCCAATGTATGACCTCGGACAAGTCCCTTCCCCTTCCCGCGGTCTCAGTCTCCTCCTCTGTAAAATGAGTGGGTGGGACTAGGGGGTCTCTGAGGTCTCTTCTAGCTCTGGATCTTGGAGCCTTATGAGCCTGGGTCATCTGGAAGGTTCTGTCCAATTCCAAGTCCTACAGTAGGCTGAGTAGAGCCAGGTTGTGCCTTGGGGATGAGTCTACAAGGAGACAGGAGGATGCAGGCAGGGTTTGAGTTCCACTGAAGTAGCTTTGGTACAACAGGGGCAATCTGTGCCCCACAGCAGAAATCCCCTTTGGGGGTTGGCAGAGAGCCTTGCCTTCAGCTTGGCTGCAGCATGTGGCCCTCCAGGGGAGGGGACGCATAGCCATGCCCACCTTTCCTTCTCCCTCCATAGATTGTTTCATACCCTGCCCTGGGTCAGCTCCCTCTGAACTTTGAGCATGTGATGGAGAGCACCAAGGACACCAGTGGTGGAATGCAGACTCAAAGAAAGCTTTTAAAGAGGTCTCAGGGCCTGTGCTAGGGAAGGAGTGAGAAGGAGTGATTCCAAGGGGATTGAATTTGCCTTCCAAAATGGTTCCTTCTTTTCCAAAGAAATTATAGTCAAGGTTGATATTTGGGGCACTCAGGAGCTATTTTTAAAAAACAAACGTCAACGCCACCCAACGGGCCCCATTATGTAAACTCTTCAGAGCGTTATGGCCTTAGAAACAGCCACCTGCTTTCAGCAGCTTGTGTTGGGAGTTGACTCTTAGGCATCTGCCACCACCACCTAGGCCCTGTCCCAGCCCTTCTGGACCACCTGTTTCCCTGGCAATTCATGCCATGCATGTTCCCAGGAGAACAACAGGGTTCTAAGACTTCATGCTGGCAGGAACCTCAAAGGTCATGTAGTCCCGTCCCCTTATTTATCAAATGGGGAAACTGAGGTATAGAGAGGTGCAATGATTTACCCATGCTTACATAAGTGAGTCAGTGGCAAAATGAGAGCAGGAGTCTTTTGGTCTAGAATTCTTCATGCTATACCATGCTAGATCAGCTAACCAAGCAAGGAAAGAAAGGGGAATGCAGTAGCTTTGACCTCTGACCTCCCCCCTTTCCTGGAAAAATCATTGAGATGCTCACAGTGACTTTGTAAAGTACAATATGAGTCCAGTTTCTTTTCTCTTTTGTCTTTGTCTTCCTGGTACCTGCCTGGCCTTGCACACAGTAGGTTCTTGATAAATATTAGCTGAATTAAAACATAAAATGCTGATATTATTAGTCAGAATTCCCAGTTCAGTGACCCTTCTTGACCTCCACAGTACAGGAATAACAGGTTTACAGTGACAGCCTTAAGTTCTCAAGAAGAAAGTATGATCTACTCGATTTTCTTGTTAAATGTACTTAATTTATTCCAATTATTAGCCCATCTATGATACAGATGTGTCCCTTAATATCTCCAATTTGATGCTTAATAGCTCTTTGTGACTTAATGTTTGCTGACTTGGATACTTAACATCCGTGAGGCTTCAGGCAATCCCTTCTCTGGCCACAGTTTCCCTATCTATAAATCTAGGGGCTTAGACTAAGTAGCCTCTAAAGGTCCTTCAAACTTTAGAGCTGGGATCCTATGTATGACCTTGGCTAAGTCATTCCCCTCACCCAACCTCCATTTCCTAATGTGTAAAATGAGTGTGCTGGGCCTAGTGGCCTCTGAGGTCCCTTCAAACTCTGAAATTTTGTTATCTGGGATCTGTAAAGATAGACAGAAATCTTTGATTACCCAGAACCTCCCCCCACTCCCAATATCAACTGTGCCAGATCAGGTCAGTGTTTGGAGCAAGAAAGCAAAATGCCTAAGTCTTTAGGAAATTGTGCCCTTTGGGAACCTGGAATCAGTGGAGTATGGGGGAAGGAGGAGAAATGCCATGGCATGGGGTTAAACTTTCTCACCAGGAAGCAGCAACTCCCATTTCTTTGTTTTCCAAATTTACAACTCACAACAGAATTTCCTCCTAGCACCTGGGTAAGGCAGGTGATATGAGTGAATAAAAGGAAGAATGAATGAAAACGTATTTCTTAAGCTCTTACTATGTGCAGAGCAGTGTGGAAAGTGCCAGGGACACGACAGAAGGAAGACAGAGTTAGTGCCAAAGGAGCTCCCATGATCCTTCGGGAGGCAGATGATATGGAAAGGAGGGCAACAGAGAGGCAGATCTTGATGCTGTTTCTCTGATGTCATTTGTGCTGATAAAACCATATCCATTCCTGATGTTGAACCACTGGACAGCACCAAGAACACCAACGCAGGAGAGCGTAGCCTTGGCTGCTGGAGCAGGTGGCAGGACATGTCTCCACACAGGTTGCTTCCCTGTATGTGGGGTATTATATTTTCACTTTTTTCAATGTACGGAACTCCCTGTGCAGAAACTATTTCTACCAACATAGATCATCACCTGCTCTTCGGCTTAAATGGCAATAACAGTAACAGAAATCCTAATAAAAAGCCAGCATTTATATAGTGCTTTAGGGTTGGCAAAACACTTTACAAATATTATCTCGTGTATCCTCACAACAATCCTGGGAAGTAGGTACTATTACCCCTATTTTACAGATGAACAAACTGAGGCTGGAGAGGTTTGGAGACTTGTCAGGGATCAGATGGCTAGTAAGTACCTGAGGCCAGATTTGACTGACTCCAGGTTCAGCTCTCTATCCAAGGTACCACTCAACTACCTTAGAAAACAAGAGGTTAAGTCACTTGCACAATATCCAGTGACCTGGACAGAGCAGTACCTATCAGGGGTGGGACCTGAAGCCAGGCTTTCTCTGAGGCTACGTGCTCTCACCAGCATCAGACCCAGATCCCAGTAGTGGCTCATGCCCCCCAGTCCCAGACCTCTCAAAGCTTTGTGCTGGCTTAGCAGGTGAGACAGATCCCTTTCCGAGAGACAACGGTGCACACCTCTAAGCTTAAACATCTGCACCAGATTGGAAGTTCCTCATCTCTTTCAAAACACACAACAACATTATAGAATATTGCAGACTCTGGCAATCCAACTATTAAAAAATTGACAAATGCTGGCTTGATTCTCTTGCGCAAGTGCATTTGCACCAAAGCTAACAAAAAAAATCAAACTTGATTTGGTCCCTTTTGTGGGCTCGCTCTGCTGCCTGTAAGTGACTTGATGGAAAATGTCAGGCAGTGAAGCCTCGAGCCCTAGCTATGCCTCCTCTTCCTTAATACCTATGGTCTTAGCTCTTCTGAAACCATGGCATGGCACCCATCTCTCCTCTACCTCCCCCAAAATACACACACACACACACACACACACACACACACACACACACACACACAGATGAACATAATATGTATGCACATAACATGTACACACATGTGTTGTTCAATCGTTTTAGTCATATCTGACTCTTTGGGACCCCATTTAGAGTCTTCCTGACTCTGGCCTGGCACCTTATCCATTGCAGTGCCACCCAGCTGTAAGAAGGTTGTTTAGAACAACCTGCTTCCAACAAAGCATAACCCAAGGCATAGGCCCTAAAGATCTTACCAGGGACTTCTGATAAAGGGCAGCCTCACAAGATGTACCCAAGGAAGGCATCATGGTATAGTGGAGCCCCACAACCCAGGTTCAAATTGTACCCGTGGGAAACTGATAGCTTCCTGAAAGTAGAAGCTGTTTGGTTTTTGTCCTGTGTCCCAGGTCCTAGTATAGTTCCTGGCTTTTCATAAGTACTTGTTGATTAATTGATTGATTGTGTGATCTTGGGCAAGTCACTCAACTTCTCTCAGACTCAGTTTCCTCCTCTGTAAAATAAAGGAACTGAGATATCTTCTAGCTCTAGGTGTAGGTAATCCCATGGGACCTTGGGTCCCAGAAGAGAAGGCAAAAAAGTGACTCTGTAGGGAGACTAAACACCTCATCTGTGAGTTCCCTCTGTACCCATCATTCCAACAGTAAAATGGAGGGGATAACAAATGTAACTGAAGGATTCTGGGAACCATGAAAGTGTTAAAATTGCAATCTCCACCCGCAGCAGCCCCATGCACTCCAGAAGTGATGTGCCTTCAGTTCCTTACTCTGCCCACAATTCAGTGCTGGGTACTTCAGTGGACAGCTTAGGCTCTGTCCTGGAAATGAAAAGAATCATAGGGAAGGGACTTGTCCAAGGTCACACAGAGGATCATACACTAGAGCCGGAAGGGCCTTCAGAAGTCACCTTGTCCAGCCCCCTCACTTTACAGATGGGGAAACTAAGGCTCAGGGAAGCATGCCAAGGTAATAAATGGCAAAACCAGTATTCAAACCCAGATCATCTGATTCCAGAGTCAGTGTTCTTTCTTCTCTTCCACTCTCATGAATATTCCCTTGAAATATCCTCTCCCAGCTCAGCTGAGCCTCAGTCTGGTGACAGGCCTGGTTACAGACAGGACCCCCTTTCTGGGGCATCCCAGTGGAAGAGCTGAGAACTGGTTTCTGCCTAGCCCCTATTTGCTTCCTGCAGTGCAGATAAATGGTGGAGAGAGTAACTTAGTTCTCTCACCTCCCTGACTGCCCTCCTCCTGCCTGATGGCTAAGTTGCTTCATGCTCACCTTTCGGGGCTCTTCTCCCTTTATTCAACTGTACCACACTTCTTCTGGATGCTTTTGAAGGCTCCTCTGGAAGACTTCACCCCTCTCTGGGCCAGATCTGCTTTCCACATCACTGTGGCTTAATTGACAGCAAGTTTAATATATTTCTTCATTAGGAAGATACCACATTCCGAGAAAGAACAGTCCTGCCCTGACTTTTTTAAAAGAAGCTCCTCGGGAATAGAAAAGCAGATCGAAAGAAATGCCAAGTGGAGGAGAGAACCCCAGTGCCTGAGGGGAAAAGAGCTGTCTTCTAGCTGTTCTTCTGGGATTGCTAGAGCACCGCAGGCCAGGGATGCTTCTGGGGGCACCTAGAAGTCCCTGGGGATGGCTTCCTCTTTGTGAGCAGGCAGATATCTGCAGATAAGATGCCTGTATGACTCTTAGAGGGGATGTTTCTTCAGCTCTAAGATGGGGATAAAATAGTAGAACAGTGGATAGAGTGGTGGCCCCAGTTTCCTTCTCTATAAAACAAAGGGGAATGAACTATACAATCTGTAGTATCTCTCACCAACCCTAAAATCTTATTCATGTGTTGTCTATTACCTGTGTGACCTTGGGCAAGTTCCTTCCCCTCCCTGAGCCTCAGTTTCCCTATCTATAAAATTAAGGTAGTCTAGAGGGCCTCTGAGGTCCCTTCTAGCTCTAGTTCTGTGATCCCATAACCATGAACCTTCTGGCCTATTGAGGGGAACAAGACAGGTTAGACAGCAGGGCAGGTTAGTAAGGGGCTGGCATGCCAAAGTAGGAGCTCAGGGTTTGATCCAGTGGGCTTTAAGAGAACCACTGCAGGTTCTTATAAGAGCCCTGCTATTCCTGAGTACAGCTTGCAATAGTAACTTATAACCAAGTCATAGAACTAAGTCAGAGCCAAGTTGACCCTTGCCAATATTCAGGTCCAATGATGTGAAAAGGACCCTTTGTCCCTGTGGTCTAGACACCCCCCCTTCCCCATTCAGCTTGAATGGAGGTCTTTGAAAGAGAGGGAGTTTTATGGCTAGGGCCCAGAGACTAAACATAAAGCCCTTTAAGGATTATGAAGGATCAAAGCCACCAGAGGAGAGAGGTAGTGTAAGAATCATTATCCCCATTTTTTAGATAAGGAAACTGAGGCTCCAAGAGGAGATATGATTTGTCCAGGATCCCTCTAAGGGGTAGGCTCTTGTGCTCAACAAGCAATTACTCATTGAACTGGAAAGAACTGAGGCACCACCCCACCCCTCCCCCATGGCCTCCAGATATTTGAATGAAGCCCTGTATGACAGCAGACCTGGCTTTGTCTAAGTCTGTCTAGGTCAGGGCTTCCCCGCCTTTCCCCACCTGTCCTAGACCCTTCTGGCAGTCTGGGGAGGACCATGGACCCGTTCTCAGAATAGTGTTATTAACTGCAAAAAAGTAAAACACATAAGATGAGAAAAGAAGCCAAAGGCTAGTAAAAATAAAGATGCCACTTTTTTCGTACTAAAGTTCATGGGTCGAGGGGCTCGCCTGAAACTGGGTTTGAAGGGCTACTGGCTACAGAAGATAGAATGACAGGCTTCAGCTAAGGGAGACAGGGGTTGAAATCTTACTTTGGACATTCACCAACTATGTGAACCCTGGGCAAGTCTTTTCACATCCCTGGACCTCAGTTTCCTCCTCTGTCAAATAAGAAATTGAATTATTTGGGTCCTTTCAGCTCTGACATTGTGTGATTTTTTTTTTTGCCCCATGCTATCAATATGTCCTAGTACAGAATGACATTTTCCAATGCTTCATTCTGCCATAGAAATGACCCTGTGGTCTTAGACAAGTCTGGGCCCTGTTCCAGCAGGGCCCAAGCTTTGGGAGGATCTACCAAGAGGGGAAGACTTCCATGCGCTGGCAAACGAGACTTAAGGACCAGCCTCCCTTAGCACAGACAGGTTCTTAGCCAAAGGGCTGACCACTAGGGAATGACTGGGGAACCCAAAGCAATTCATAAAGCCTTCTCTGAAGGTATGGAAGAGTTGCGTTCTTCATCAGTAAAGACAATGTCCATACACTGAGGATATCAGGGATCCTTGAAGTTCATTCTTTCACACATTCAGATGAGTCACAGATTAAAGCATGCGACCCCAAACGTAAGTCCACATGGTAAAAGTTTGACATATGGGCTATGATACCAATCCAGATGCCAACATTACAAAGAGATTGTAGGCTCTCTAGTCCAACCCTTTCATTTTATAGAGGAGGAAACTGAGAATTAATATTTGGGACAGGGGAAGAGGGGAAAGGACTTGCCCAAGGTCACACAGCCAAGTCGAGCATTTTACATTTGTTCTTCCACTGTTCTCACCCTGCATTTCCCTTTTTATCACCAAGTTTATAATTGTACTTGTAAAATCAATTAACCCTCACATACCTACTGAACAGGAACAATATGCAGAGAGAGCCCCTGTGCCTGGTACTGGGGAGGGAGCAGGGAAAGGGGGAAGGACACAAAGACAAAGATGTAGTACCTGTCTTCAAGGTACTTATAGTCCCAATGTGGGTGATAACACCCCCTTGGTGCCATTGGAGCAATGGGGGGGGGGGTAATTTTTTTTTTAATGATACAAGTTTCCAAGAAAAAAAAATCATTCAAGGGTTAAAGAAAGTAGATTTCCAAGGAGATGCGGAGCAATTTTTCTTTGAAAAGGGGGTAATAGGCCAAAGAAGTTTGGGAACCTCTGTAAAAGCCAAGGCACAAACCCATGAGCCAGTCAATAGTGGCTCAGGAGTTAAGCACCAGACTCTGAGAGCTCTCCGTGTTGTTATATTAATAATTCCCAAAAAGTAGAACCATAGAACGTCCAAGCTGGAAGGGCCTTTTGAGATCTTCCTGTCTAACTTCTTTTTACAGAGGAGAAATCTGAGATGGAAAATAGCCAACTGAAGGACACAGGCCTAGTGAAAGGGGGAATTCCAAGTCTCCTAAACGATGTCACATCATCATCTCTCTCCACTATACCAAACTGCTTCTTTTGAATGGCAAGTGACAAATGGAAATGTGATCTCTAAGTCATTTGTTTTCTTGATTTTTCAGAGAGCAGATATAGCGGTCGCCCCTCTCACTATAACACTGGTCCGTGAAGAAGTGATAGACTTTTCCAAGCCCTTCATGAGTCTGGGCATCTCGATCATGATTAAGAAACCTCAGAAATCAAAGCCGGGAGTATTCTCTTTCCTGGACCCGTTGGCCTATGAGATCTGGATGTGCATCGTCTTTGCCTACATTGGAGTCAGTGTTGTTCTTTTCCTGGTCAGCAGATTCAGTCCTTATGAGTGGCACTTGGAAGATAACACCGAAGAACCTCGGGACCCCCAGAGCCCTCCTGACCCACCTAATGAATTTGGAATCTTTAATAGCCTCTGGTTTTCCCTGGGTGCCTTTATGCAGCAAGGATGTGATATTTCTCCAAGGTTTGTTTCCACATCGTTCTCATCACCTTCTTGCATTTTACAAGTCATACAAAAGGGCCATGATGGACATATGTTATGCTCCCAAGCATCTTGACCGCAAATTTCTTTTATTTACCACTCCATCTAAGGCAAAGCATCATCAGATCGTTTAGCTTGCTAGCATCCTTCAAGCAAGTTGTGCGAATACATTTCTGCTATAGTATCTACATTTACATATGTTATAGCTAATATACAAACTCTGGCTAAAGTCAATTTTGACCAGCTAGTCTTATGTTTATCAGACAAGTCTAAGTAATGTAGTCTTAAGTCAAACAATGAGGGTTTCCTATTTAGCCAAGCTGAGAGAGGTATCAGTGGGGTGAGCTCTAGACAAACATATGGAATAGGAGAAGCTTGTCTTTGGTACCCACTCATTTCTCTTTATGTATCATCTATCTCTCTGTATCCCTGTGCCCTCTGGGTGCTCAAAGCTGTGCTCTACTATGGTGCCTCATGTTATTCTCCCTTGATAATTTACCGAAGAAACCTTTCCTTCCATCCTTTCCCCTATAAACACTAACCTAACTGTTTTTCCATTCCTCTTCAGCTAACCGTCTAGTTGATAACTAGACTAGCGTCACTAAGGTATTTTTAACAGTTAAAGACTCAGCAAGTTGGTCCTCCAGAATACTTGTTCTTTGATAAGGGACTCCTGGAGATAATTCCTTAATCTAAGGAAATTCCCCTCAACCATGAAGTGTCCCCAACTCATGCTGCGGTAGAATATCAGGCATCTCAATGGTCCAGAGAAGGAAGTATTTAGGACTCGCCAAGCGTAACATATAACTGAACACTCATTACACTTCATAAGCTAAATTTTCAGTCTCATTCCCACACTTGCGGTACTATTACTAAGATGAGACTAGAACCTCATTTAGCGATAAAGACATCATGGCGGCAGAAGGAGGACAAAACTGATCGTCATCCACATTATCAATGACCACTGAGACATTGAGCAGAGTTTGGACTCAGCCATGACATAGATATAACCTAAAGTTAAGTCTCACCCCTGTGGAGGTTGGAAAAACAGCAAGGTCTTTCAGTTGAAACAATACTCAGAGAGTTACCATGGCATAGACCATTTGCAATAATCCAGTTGACTCATAAAGCCCCCTGAAATACATTCTGGTAATGCTGCCTTCTCTTGTTTGAAAATCGTAGTCACCAGGGCTTGAATGCAACATGTCCTGGCTAACTACAACTCAGACAGGCCTTAGGTCTCATACTTTCCTCAGTCCCCCAAAATGGGTCATTCCTTATCTCTTTGGCACTTAACAATGTATGGCATCTGGGCCTCATTTGTTGGGCAAATAATTATTTGCATGTGTCTATCTGTTGCAAATCAAGAAAGTGAGACTCCGAATGACTATTAATAGAGACTATTGGAACACAGCCACCACTCTGTGGTGAGACGATAGTGTACACTCGTTAAGACTGATGGTTTTAAGAGTTTTACATAAGTAAAGCTCTCCAAATTGGATTGATGATCTCACCATCAGAGCTGAGCATGCTTTACACAGGACTCTTTTAAAGGACCATTTGTTTTAGGTAGATTTCCCCAAATCACTTTAAGAAATATTAACTTTAAAGTAGACTGATGACCTGTAACTGGCAGACCAGGCAGGTTTTGAAAGTTTGGTAGCAATATTTATGGGGCGACACTTAAGTGGCAGAGGAATGTAACAGGTTATTATCCCCATGGCAAAGACCGAATTCTCTGCAAAGACAAAGATACCAGGGGCGATTTGTGAGCAAGCAGCCATTTGCTTCTTCAGAGTATATAATTACTGTCTTTAGAAGCCCTGTGTTTTCTACTAGGCATGTGATCCTTTCCAGGAACAGAACACACCCACCCTCTCTGGTTTTCGCCCATCAAAAAAGAGAGCGTCCTTGGATTTCAAATAGCATTTCATACTCCATACCACTGGAGTCATCTCTGCAAAATGAGTCAGATCTAACCTCAGTGCCCAAATTTTACTATTTGGTTGGCTGGTTGTTTTTTAACTGTTCCAGCATTCTTTGTATGACATACATTTGAATATTCCCTAGGTCAGGGGATGATAGATAAGAGAATTGGAAGAGGCCTCAGAAGGTATCCAGTCCAGCCCCTCAGAAGCTAGTAGAGTCACAGATTTAGAACTAGAAGAGACCTTGGAGGCTGAGTTCAACCACTTCATTTTAATTAAGGCCAAAGGAAGTTAAGGAACTTGCCTATGGTCACACAGGTAACAGGGGTTGGAGGGAAGCTTTGAAGCCAACTCCTGTGATTGTAAATCCAATGTGCTTC
>CM053775.1:32322167-32346944 GCA_028658325.1 Potorous gilbertii | reverse complement strand
CATGTCCAGCACTTGGAGGCTTCCAATGGGTTTTCCTCCCAGCAGCCCTTGGAGGAGTATTATCACGTCCTTTTTATAGATGAGAAAACCAACACACTGAGAGGCTAAAAGGAAGTGCAGGGTCAAACAGCTAGTAAGTGTCAGAGCTAGAAACTGAGCTCAGATCTCTCAGCTCAGAGTCCATCTTTTCTGCCCCTGTACCAGACGGATGTAACCGGTTGGCCTTTCAAGGTCCCAGGACAACAGATGCTTTGTTTTAAACAGTTGCCATTTGAAACAAGCTCCCCAGACAGTTCAGATCTATGCATCTGCAATTAACTTTCCCCAAATGCCTTTATACAGCAATGGTAAATGGAGGAACTGTGAAACATTGTTTTCCCACAGTGCTTAGAATATGGAACATAAAACCCTAGAATATCGTACCAGGGAAAAGACCTTAGAACATAGAACGTTAGTGTCAGGAGGATTCAGAGAACAGAAAACAGAAGTTAGGCCAATGGCATCCAACTTAAATAAAAAATGGATTCCTGTGGGCTACATCTTGACTGAGAAAACTACAAATGCATAATATCTGTGCTGCATTTTCATTTATTTTGTTAAACATTTTCCGATGACATTTTAATCTGGTTCAGAGAGCATTAGGGAGTTTTCCCCTTTAGACCGTGAGTTCAACACCCATGTCTTAGAACATAGACTGTAAGATGTTAGAACTGGGAAGGCCCTTGGAACAGAAAATGGCAGGCATAGGAGAGAGCTTAGAACAGAGAAAGGCAGATGTAGGAGAGACCTTAGAACAGAGAATAGTAGACATAGGAATGAGCTTAGAACAGAGAATTTCAGAGCTGGGAGGGACCAAAGAATAAAGAATGACAAAGTTAGAGAAGAACTTTAAGAAAGAGAGTGTCTGAGTTGGGGAGGAACTTTAGAAATAATCTATCTGAACTCTTCACTTGACAGAGGAAGGAAGTGAGGACTTGAGAGAGGGACTTGAGAGAGGGCAGAGCTAGGCTGAGAATGGCATCTCCACAGGCCCCATGGGCCAGCCCTGCTTCCTTCCTTCCTTCCCCTGTTCTGGGTTGCCATACACCCAGATGTTACCCCCACTTAGGTTTGCTTTGTCTCTCTCCTCCAGTTGATGCCCAGTGTTTGTGTTATGCTTTCCCAATCTCTAATGAGCCTGTGCCTTGGCTCGGCCTGTTAACAAACATAAGCCCTGAGAGCATTTCAAATGCTATTGACCATGTGTTCACCCAAATTAATGGGGCCAGGAAACAAGCGCCGGGCCATCACAAGGAGAGCTGTGTGCATCATTCCATGTCAGCCAGATTGAGCTATTGACAGTGTCCTGAGGGCTTGGAGAGTCTGGGCAAATGTTAAGTTGGACACTTTTAACTCCCTTGACTAAACACAGTGAATGAGTTTGCTCTATATCAAACTGCATAGAGAGGCAAATATGAAAAAAGGTAACCCTTACCCAAACACTGAGCCTGCTTCTACATTTACCAACCAGTCACAGGGTGCTAAAGGAGAAATGGAAATCAAATGCTCTGAGCCTCAGTTTCCTCTTCTGTTAAGTGAAAATGTTGGATTAGATGATCCCTAAGGTCCCTTCCAGCTCTGACAGCCTATATGATTCCATAAACCCCTTCTTCTTTCTCAGTCTCAGTTTCTCTTTCTGGCAAATGAAGTTAGATTACATGACCTCTAATGTTCCTTCCAGTTCCATTAGACTATGAGCTTCTTGAGGGCAGAGGCAGTTTTTTTTGCCTTTCTTTGTATCCCCAGCCCTTAGCACAGTGCCTGACACTTCATAAATGCCTGTTGCCTCTGACAGCCTGTGATCCCATGAGCCTCCCCTCCTTTCTCTTTCTAGGCCTCATTTGGCTGTTCCAGCTCTGACATTCAATTCAGTCGCTCCATGACTGGGTCCTGTCTGAAATCACCTGATTTCTTTCCGGACCAGTTTGTGAGTGTGGGCTTAGCTAGTAAAAACTGGGTATTTGAAAAAATTATTCCACCCTTTGCCTTCCAAATATGAAGCATTTCCATCACTATTTCTTAGCAACAGGGGCGAATGTGTGCCTTCTCAAGGCCTCAGTCATGCATCCTCTCCCCCCACCTCACATGGCCTTCTTAATGCCCTTCACATTTTCTCAACCCTGCCAGGAGCCCACAGCTTTGTCTTGTTCCCCAGAAGGGATGTCTTTGAAGGAGTTTGACAAGCAGACAGACTCGCACAGACAGACAGAGCTGCCGCAGCCCTTAACAGCAGGAGCAGTCTGGAAGGAAGCCAGACTGTTGTTCCCCACTGCATGGAAAGTGCTCCCCCTGCTGGTTATATGCAGAGCTGCTGCAGGGTTAGCCAAGGGCTAGCTAGCTGGGCATCAAACTGGTCCCGTCCAACCATGTCTTTGCTGTCCTTGGTACTAAGAAAGATGAGATGGATCTTGAATCAGGTAACACTGACTTCTTGGGATCAGCTAACCTCCCCTTTGTTCTAAAACCATTCTTCTCTCCCTTTCTCTAGGTAGAGAGATGGGCAGGGGGGAAATCTAGTGACACACAGATTAATGAACCTCTTTATGCAGAGCAATAAACATGACAATAAAGACAGCAGGGATGGGAGAGGAGGGTTTTTTTCTTTTTTGCTCACCTTAAGTAACATCCTTTCATCTTCTGATATATAACCAGCACCTCTTCTTCCTGCTGCAAATTCACTTTAGGGGAGCCAGGGTAATAAAGAGATGATGTAATAGCAAAATTTTTATTACAACTATTTCACAAGGTCTGTGGCTAAAAGCCAACATTTTCCATCCCAGAGACACGGTTCTTTTTTCTGATCAGGGAGAGCCATAAGAGCTGATGATTGATTCTGCACCTTTTGGTTTTGGGGTGTTTTGCTTTGGTTTTTTTCCTTTCCTCAGTCGGTCACAGTCGTAGAACAGTGAGCAGTGTGAAAATGGAGTATACTTTTGGAAAAAGGAGATTTTAAAAAAAAAGAAATCACCAAAAGTCTATGTAAAAGAGAAATGGATTTACAATTTGGGCACTTCTTTGTTAGCAAACTGGAGATTTATATAGTTTCTATGGGAGGAAGGCAAAGGGCCCATCCCTCACTTTTAGCACCCTATCAGAGGTTATAAAATACATTTTATGATTAACTTGGAAATCATAGTTCCTTGTGCTCAACAGATAACAAGTACAGTGTTTGTTATTGGCTCAATCTTCCAGAATTTTTTGTTTGGCTGCCTCTCCTTTCTCTTGCTTCTAATTTGCTTTAACTTCCTGCTACTTCAATCCTCCCAAGTATGATCCACTGATTAGAATGCCCCATCACAGGTGCAGGAAGTGCCAGTGTTGGGAAGCCGTTTCATTATAGTAACCTCAAGATCTGTCTCATGCACAAAAACTTGGTCTGAAATAAACATTAAGCAACGTGCCAATTTAGTAAAGGGGGGAAATGACATTTTGAAAGGTGACAGGCCTTTTAGCGCAACTCCGTGGTTTTGTCTGCTTTTAATAGAGCCTTTGTCAAAAGTGACAGGACTCGCCCATCAGTGTTGCTTTGTCTAGCTATGGCTGCCATTTGAGATGTGGTCATAATCATTTGCAATGAGGAAAGTAACTTAACATGCAAATGGATATGCAGCTCATTCCTCTCATAGAAGCTCAACTCCCATCCCCCATATCTCCCTCCAATGAGCTGATGGCCCTTTACAAGTGTATAGGGAGAAAGTAGTGAGAATGTCAATAAGGAGTCCTTACCAGAGCTGCTTAGGTGGAAGGGGGATGTGGAAACTACAACTTCTAAATCTCCTAGAGATTCCAAATAAGAGGCATTATCAACATGATGGCCAAAATCAATAGCCTACTGGATATAGGTACTCATGACCACCTTAGTGGACATTTTCCAGTGGACTGGATTATTTTTGGTCATATCAGATCCTTGATCACTCTATACCGGAATCCAATGTAGCAAGGAATTTGTCATTAGAGACTGGCAATGACTGCTGTAGTTTTTGGTATGTAGGTACAAAGAAATGCAGAAAATAATTATCCTCATAATTGTCAAATTCAATACCAAAGTAGACATAGACATTCATGGTCACTTTGATGACTATTTTCCAATGGATTTGGATGTTTTGCCTGGTCATTTGGATCAACCATCTCTGAATCAACTGTGGAGCTGGTCAAAAGAACCATGCATAATCCTCGTTTGGGAGAGCATCTTGGCACCAATCCATTCATGCTATGTGCCATATCTTCCAAAAGATCCTCTCTGTTCCCTTCCCTCTATCACAAGTGGGTCATATGGAACCACCTGTGAGTTTGCACCCTGGTTCCCAGGGGCAGAATGTTCACCTTTCTGGGTCCCAATGAAAGCCTCCCAAATATGTCCTCCCTTAAGACTGTCAAAGTCCATTCCTCCCAATGACAATTTCACTCTCCTGCCCATCCCATCCATTCTCAGAGTGGCTCTGGCTCTCCTGTACCTTTAAGTGAATTTTCAGTGTGAATAGAAAATGGCATCTTTCAGAAATCACTCACCATTCCCATTTCTCTCCTCTTGGAACCACAAAGGAGAGATATTTTCTTGCTGATTAACAAAGCAAAGCTACTTATAGGGATTAATCCCTTATACACTAATAATTGTTTCCAAAGTCATCCAGATCAGTCAGGAACTAATTAAAATGCACACATATCACCAACCCCTCCCCCCAAAAGAAGAAATAGCTTATAGAAGGTCCAGCTTTATAAAAGAAACAGTCTGTGTATTTTTGGTGTCCAGAAGTGTAACATTCATCTCTGAGTCATCCAGATGTTTTTCTTCCCTGCAAGGGAAATGCTCTCCCACTGCAACCCTGAGAGAGAATAATTATTAGTTGGCAAAAACCTGTTAGCAAAGTGCTTTTAATGTTGGAGGGGCTTGAAGTACTTGTGTTCAGGAAAGAATTAAATAAATAATCCATTTTGTATAGCCAGAGAACAAAGCTAAACAGCGGGAATAGAGGCCTTGAAAAATAGAGTGGGTTTTGTAACCATGATTCAGTGTTAAGATGGATCTCTATCCATCCAACATGGGCACTACTTTCATGGGGATAGATTACAACCCCTTCAAGCCCTCTCATCCATAGTGGGCCTCTCTCTCACACATGAAGGTGGTGTGGACTTGTGATTTCATCAATATAAGGAACTACTTGGTGGGAAACTCCATCCACCAATGAAGACTGGCAATTCATCCTCAACTTAGAGTTGTTGAGAGTCACCCAGGACCTTGAGAGGTTAAGTGACTTGGCCAGAGTCACATAGAAGAAGGACTTGAGCCCAGATCTTTAGATCTTCAAAGCCAGTCCTCCACCTTCTATGCTGTGGTACCAGTTATAGACTTTTGGCATCTGCCATAGAGGGTCTGCCCAACCTTCCAGAGGCCTTAGTCAATAAACATTTATTAAGCACCTATTAAGTGCCAGGCACTGTGCTAAGGGTTGGGGATACAAATAGAAAGAAAGAAAGCAGTCCCTGCCCTCAAGAAGCTTGCAATCTAATAGAGGAAGACAAAACACAAAAATCCAAAATGTGGGGGAGAAGGAAGAGGAGCTATCCATTGGGGGAGCATGGTGGAGAGTAAGTCCCAAAGTAGTGCAGCCGGATGAGAAATAAGATGTTTGAGCTGAACTCTCTCCTTAAATGGAGGTTTGGAGTTCATGGCCCCGCCTCCAATCAGAGGGACAGAGTATGGTAAGGAAGTAGAGTACCAAGGGTGAGATTCACTAAATATGTGTTGCAAAACTCCAATAGTAATAGGAGCGACTAACCTATACATAAAGATCATTGTAGACTGCACGGTGACTTCGTTTTAAAATGCATTATTATTTGTTTTATCGCATTTTTATTTATTTTGTTAAATATTTCTCAATTACATTTTAATCTGGTTCAGGCCTCTTTTGGGAGTGTTGTGGACCACACATGCCTAAAGACCTTGTGTTTAACACCTCTGAGCAAAGGGACCTTAGAGATCATCTAGTCCAAGGCTTCTTAAGTTTTTTCTACTCATGATCCCTTCAGCGTTTCTTAAACTGTAGGTCACAACCTTGTATGGGTTTGAGTCAAACCTCTGCGTTTTACAGATGGGGAAACTGAGATCCAGATTGAGGAAGAGATTTACCAAATGTAGAAAGTAGAAAAAGTGGTATTCAAATCTGGGGCATCCAAAGTTCTTTCCACTGTTTCATATCCTCCCCATGAGCCTTTTTCTTGAACTTTATCGCAATTCACCCTCTTCCTGTACTCTTTTGTGGGCAATTTCTTCCCTGGGCTCTCCACCAGTGGGCAATAATTTCATTCATGTGTTTCCATTCCTCTTCTAGTAAGGAAAGCTATTGCTTCTTTCTTGTCTCTGCCACAATCTCTTCTTAAAAGATCACAGAGAAATATCGAGCTGGAAGAGATGTCAGAATTCATACATTCCCTACCCTTCATTTTACAGAGGGAGAAACAGAGGCCCAGAGAAGGGAAGGGACTTGCCCAAGGTCACACATAGGATCCTAGATCTAGAACTGGAAGGGGCCTCCAAGTGCATCAAATCTCACTCCCACATTTTACAGATGAGGAAACTGAGGCCCAGAAAGATTAAGAGGTTAAGTTGCCTCGGGTCACACAGTTAATAAGTGTCTGAAAACCCACATCTTCCTGATTCCAAATCCAGCACCCAGTCCTGTAGACCAAAAGGGCTTTTACCCCTGGATATGGCAGACAATGTGATGCTCACTGGCCAAGGTTCCATGGCTGGGGACAAACAGTATAGGTAAGAAAGCCTTTCCTAAATAAAAAACAAACCCCTATATTTTGGTTCCCAAAATAAGCATCTATTCTGGCATCATGCTATTTCAGGCAAAGACTTTCTCACATGTCTACCTTCATATCACCTGCCCCCTTTGATGAATTGTAATTGGGTTAACCAGAAGTAATTCCATGGATTTATCAACCCCTCTGGGTTGGGGTTTGTCTTGGCTTTTATTTTGCAGATCTCTCTCGGGCAGAATTGTCGGAGGAGTTTGGTGGTTCTTTACCCTCATCATCATCTCCTCCTACACCGCCAACCTCGCTGCCTTCCTAACTGTGGAGAGGATGGTATCGCCCATAGAGAGTGCGGAGGATCTGGCCAAGCAGACTGAGATTGCCTATGGAACCCTGGACTCGGGCTCGACCAAAGAATTCTTCCGGGTAAGTGATCTTTCACTTGTTTGGGCCTGCTTCTTTTGATTTGTATTGTTTCATTCAAATCATTAAATCATTTTTCTTTAAAAATATATAGTATTTCCAAAGGAGAAGAGGCAAAGGAGAGAAACTGGTCTTTGAGGTAGCAGTGTTTTGCCAGTACCTGAAGTTCTGACCTTAAAAATGGGACCAATCCCAACTGGTGCCTGAGTGCACTCCACTTCTCACAGTTGAAATGCCACATTGCTACAGAAATATAAGTATGGTTCAGTCACTGAAAGGTTACAGGAAAACAAGTTATTCCTTGCTGGAAATGGATTTTCTTTTCCACTGTATGTAGATGTCCCTTTGAATTGGTCTAAATAGTCAGATCTAGACACAGATATTGAAATAGATATAGACACAGGTACAGATGAAGTTGTTGGGGCGTTTTTAAACTAGTCATATGATTTCATTGGTTTAAGAAACTCCCAGGGGAAAAACCAACAATACTAGTAAAACTCATTCTTCTGGCCAGTCTCCCTTGAGGACTCAGCCTTGATGCTGGCACCAATGGAAGAAGAAATAGCCAGTAGGTCCCAGGAACAGGAGCTCATTCTTGTTGGAGTAAACTTTCCTCTCAGTTGTATGATTTGTATTGTTTCAGGCATTATCACAACTTCTTATTATACCTAAAACAGAGATGGAACTTAAACTTAGATAGATACAGATATGTCTGAGATTACCTTCCATTTACATTGTGTATATCTTGTATGTACATATTTATTTGCATATTGTCCCCTCATTAGATAGTTAGGTGATGCAGTGGATAGAGCAATGGTCCTGAATTCAGGAAGACCTGAGTTCAAATCCAGTCTCAGACACTAGTTGTGTCTTAACCCCTGTCTGCCTCAGATTCCACAGCTGTAATATAGTGATAACTTACCTCCCAAGGTTGTTTTAAGGACAAATGAGATCACATTTGTAAAGCATGGGTACTTAATAAATTCTTCTTCCTTTCACTCCTTCCCATTAGAATATGAGTTCCTTGAAGGTAGGGGCTGTTTTTTTCTTTTTATTATATCCCCATCACTCAGTACAATGCCTGGAACATAGTAAATGCTTAATAAATTCTTGTTGACTGACTGACATAAATGCAGCTAGTTATGGATTATATATGCTGATCCTTAATATTCCGAGACAATTTTTCAGATTATCTCCCCATGGCTGCATTTGTATTATTCGGGAGAGTATATGTATTTGATTCTGGGGAGAGATATTCTCCACTGGGTCTAAGACCCCAACTTTAGTGGGAAAAGCAGAATGGAATGCAAAGAGCTGTCATCTGTGCCTTTAACAGAATTGACAGAGAGGAGGGGGTGACAGCTGGGAGAGACGAGAGAGGGACGATCTACTTTGATTTTCACTGCAGTCTTCTTTGTCATTGAGTAATTGGACCGAATGCAATGATGCTAAGAGAGTTGACTTGCCTTGAGTCATGCTCAGGTGATCTGAGAAGGAAAGTGTGTTTGTCTAGGAGGTGGGATATGGACTTAATTGTCACTCTGTAGTATGAGATCCAGAGGACCCTAGGATTGAGACCTAAAAGGTACCTTAGAAATTGCTCTGAGCACAGCACATTAGATAAGGAAAGACATCTGGCAAAAAGGAAAAGATAAGGCGTCCTCTCTCATGGTGCGGGAATCAGGTCCCTTATGGTGATGATTATCAGAGCTGACATTCAAGGTTTGCAAAGCACTTTACCAACATCATCTCATTTGGATCCTAGATAAAGGGCCTAACTGCTTGCTTTGATACTGACCATTCAAAGTAAATCAGCATTGGAATTAAAGCAACCTATATGAGTAAATCAGTTAGAAGTGAATTCTTAAATGTGCTACAGCAAGGTTTGGCCAATTGCTGCATGGGAAATAGGATGGGGGAAGCATGTTTCTTGAATTTACAACAATGAACTTTAAAAAAAGACAACCTTTTCTCAGTTTCTTATGCAGAGGCCATCCTGTAAGGCCTTCATTGGGCAGATTAGACTCTTACACCTTGGGCAGGTCCCTTTCCCCCTCTAGACTTCAGTTTCCTTCTCTATAAAATGAAGGGATTAGACTAAATGATCTTTAAGGTCCCTGACAGCTCTAACTCTATGAACCCATGAAACGAAGGCATTTTTGTAGGGGCCTCAGTTTCCCCTTTTATAAAATGAGGGAATTAGACTAACTGGTCTTTAAGGTCCCTGACAGCTCTAACTCTATGAACCCATGAACTGAAGGCATTTTCACAGGTGCCTCCATTTTCCCCTCTATCAAATGAAGGATGTTGCACTAAATAACCTCTAAGACTCCTCCCAGCTGTAATAGTCTCTGTCTCTGAGCCAGAGCTTTCCAGTTGCTCACTAGGAGCTGGGGAAAGAGGGAATATGCAGCCCACTCTCCTCTGTGCTGCCTAAACTGACCTCCAAACCTCTCTATTCCACTCCTACCACCAAGAGTGTGGAATGATCAAGCATCCTTTGGGAATAGTACCATTCTAGCCCTTTCTCAATCTGTTAAAACTAGAACCATAGAATTTAGAGCCGGATAGGACCTGAGAAACACCAGAGTTATTGTCCAAACAACTCTGGCCAAAAAAAGCCCTTTTGTCTGCCACATCTAGCATACACATCTGAAAATAAGTTTCTTTGTCTAGACAAAAACCTAAATGCTCTGAGATTTGTTCTATATATGGAGAGATCCGACCACAGATGGCTGCAAACCACAGGACCATGGGATTTAGACCAAAAAGGCCCAATCCTTTCATTATACAGATGGATAAACTGAGGCCCCCAAGAGGGACAATGACTTGCCTAAGATCACACAGCTCTTATGTGGCTGAGAGGCAACATGATGTAGTAGAGCACTGACCTTTGAGTCAGGAAGTCCTCAGTTCAAGTCTCGTGACCATGAGTAAGACATTTAACATCTCTCAGACTCAGTTTACTCACCTATAAAATGAAAGAGTTGGCCTAGATGACCTCTAGATCCATGCTGCTACATGTGAACAGCATGGGAGAACCCAAGAGGCAGCTAGATTTTGACACAGGAAGACCTGAGTTCACATCCTGTCTTAGCTACTTACTAGGTTTATGGCCCAGAGAAGTACTTTCCTTCCCTGGGCCTGTTTCCTCTATGAAGTGAGCAGAGGTAGACTTAATCATCTCAAAGTTCCCTCCCAGTTCTACATCTATGATCCTACAATCATGAGTCACTTTATCTTCCTGGGCCTCAGTTTCCTCATTTGTAAAATGAAAAGATTAGACTAGCTAGTGGCTAAGGTCTCTTCCGTCTCTAAGCCTACAATTCTACTGTCCTAACAGAGCTGAGATTTGAACCCAGGCACTCTGACTGCAAAGCCCATGCTACCTCTGCTAGGCCATGCAGGACCCTGGCATGTCTGGTCACTGAGAGCAGATGACATAGTCATCAGCCCAAGTCTCACTGCATTGATGCCCAAAGGCATTTGCCACCCAAGATTATCCCAGTAAAAGAACTAGATTCCATGGTCACCAACAACTGGGATGCACTGCAAATATTCCCCTTTCTGTAGCAATTAGACTTTGGAAAGTTGTGTGTGCTTTAAATGAAGTGATGACCTTGGAGAGGAGGCATCCATATGGATGGGGAAAGGGAGGTACTCCAGTGAGACTCCTCAGCCCAAAGCCTGGGGAAGGGGGAGTGTCAAAAGGCAGAGGTACAGTCTCGATACCAGATTTGTGTGTTATTAAGGCCTCTTCTCCAGTCAGGCAGACTCTGTAGGGCACTAAACACAAGAAAGGTTGATGCCTCTTTCCAAGAGGCTTGAGAGGCCAGTGGGCTTTCACCAAGTCCAAGTGACCTTTCTGGAGCTGTTCTGAAAGTCGAATTAGAGAAGAAGAGGAAGACTGGACATCACAGAGTGAAGGTCCTTGTTCTCTGTCCTAAGGGGGAACTTTTAGGCAATTTATTACACAAATATTATTTATTAATAATAGTTAGCACTTTACATAGCATTTTAACATTTGCAAAGTGCTTTACAAATATTAACTTATTTAATGCTCACAGCAATCCCAGGAGGGGGTGTCACACAACTAGTCTGAGGCCAGATTGGAACTCAAGGCTTCCTAACTCCAGGCTCAGCATTCTATCCCCTTTCCCCCTAGCTTCCCCTAAACACTAGACAAAGCAGTCACTACCCTCTAGGAGCTTATGTGTAGTAGGGGCAGGAGCAGGGGAAGGGGGAACTAGAATAGGCATGATACACAAAGCAGCCCCTGAGCTGTGCCTTGAAGGAAATGAGAGATTCTGAGATGGAATAGACTGTGGGACACGGAATGGTCGCTGTGAAGAACAATGAGAAGACCAGTTTTTTGCTAAAAATAACTAACATTTCTCTAGCATATACATATCTACAGACATATAGACATAACGTAACAAAAAATATAATGTGTGCGTGTCAGAGCACTTTACATCTCATTTGATCTGCTAGGTGACCTTGGGAGACTCACATCACCTTCCTGGGTTTGCAAAGCCCTTTTACATATAGAGTATCTCATTTGCTTCTTACAATAATCCCATGAGGTAGATGCTATTATAACCCCCATTTTACAGATGAGAGAACTGAGGCTAACCGAGGTTAAATGACTTGCCCAGTGTCACACAGTGGCATATGAGTGTCCTTGGCAGGATTTGAATTCAGAGAGAGAATTCTCTCATTGTCTTTGCCTCTGTCTCTCTCTCGTTCTCTCATAAAACCTTAGTGCAACCTAGAATAGCTGGTGTGTTTCCACTCCCTCCCTCCCATGGCCTACCTCTATATTTTTCCCCTCCAGAGAGATAATTTTAGGGGCATGACCTAAATTAAAGGTGCTTGGTCTTGGTGACATCCATCAAAGAAGTTTATTTTAACTTGTTTTGTCCCGGGAGAGGGAAGGAGAGACAATGTGAAGGAGGAAGAAAGAGGAGAGGAGAGGCGGAAAGAATGAGAAAGACAAAGTGAGAGGAAAAAGGGATGAGGGATAAAGAGAAGGTGAAGGAGAGAGAAAAGAGAGGAAAAGTGAGAAGAGAAAGGATGAAAAGAGACAGAAGGTGAAGGAGAGAGAAAGGACAGGTGCTTTCCTTTCTTCTGCTTCCCCTTGCAGCACCCGCTCACCTACAAGTTCACACACACACACACACAGGTACACACAGGTGCATACACTCACCTACAGTACACACACATGTCTACACGCTCACATACAAATGCATACACACCCACAGGTACACACACACACACACACACAGGTACAAACACTCACCTACAGATGTGTGCACACACACAGGTGCAGGTGCACACACAAACATAAACACTCACCTACAAGTATATATATATACCCACAGGTGCACACAGTCATCCACAGTGTATATAAACACTCACCTACAGGTGTACACACCTAGTCATACACATAGAAGATAGTAAAGCTTCCAGCCTTGCTGCAGTTGTCCATTTTTCCATGACCTGATGCTCTGAGGCCTCACGTGCTTTTCTCGGAGATGCCCTTCAAGACCCCTCAGAGATCCCAAGGCTACAGGAGGGCCAAGAATTGTGTGCCCAAAGTCACCCACCATATGAAATCCATTTACTCATCTCCCAGAGTCCTCCTTGCTAACCTACTTGTTCAGGTGAGCATTTCACCGCCCAGAAAACTCAAGTCCAGTTAAAGCTTCATGAGCACAGCAGAGCTGCCAACTCTCTGGGGCACCATCAGGGCACTTAAGATCAGCTCACTGCTCTTGAAACAGACTGGAGACCTAAGGCTGTGCCCTGGGGGAAGCTCACCTCCCAGGATCTCACATCCTCCCCATCCTCTCCTTATCTGACAAAGTCAAATAATGTATTAGTTTTCTGGCTAGAGGGCTGAGGCCCATCTGTTCAAGCAAGCTTCTGCTATATTCACCAGGTGGGCAAAGCAAGTTAATTATTGAAAGATCTCCTTCATCGCTGGCTAGAGGCCTGCAAACCTTGGCCATAAGGTTTATAGTAGAACTTCAATCAACTGGAACTCAGAGGCTCATAGAATCTAAGAATGTTAAGCTAATAGGGCCTTTTGAGCTCACTCTTCCCCTACCCGCCCCCTCCAAAAAGTAAATTATTGGCCCAAGGTCAAGATATCTGGCTAGTAATGAGATTTGAACTAGAACACAAATCTCCCTAGGCTCATATCCCACCTCCAACACTAACTAGCTGTGTGACTGGGAATGTCACTCATGTAGGCATCAGTTTCCTCGTCTGTAAATGAAGAAGTCAGACATACTGACCTCTACAGTCTCTTCCAGCTCTAGATCTAGGATCCCCTAGATGACCAAAGGAATGTCACTCCTCTTAGCCTCCGTTTCCTCATCTATAAAATGAGGGCTTGAATTCAGTGGCCCACAAGGTCCTTTCTAAGTCTAAATCTGTGAGCCTGTGATCCTACACCTTTTAAGTCCAGTGTGGTTTTTGCTCCCCATCATGCCACCCTTGTTAGTTTATCAGAACTCTCAGTAAACCAGAATTTTTTTTAAACCTGCTTTTAGAAGAAAAAGGCAAATTGCAAGAAAATGAGCCATTTTGTTAATGGCCAGCCTTGGACCTCCTCACTCAAGGCAGGCCAATCCCCTGCACTTTCTCCATCTCCAGCCCTGAACAATAATCCTAGAGGGTCAAAATAAGAACCCTAAGGTCCCCCATATCTGCAGTCAGGATAGCCAGATTCTATCCACTAAGGCACAGAGCAAAACAATTTATAAAATATTTCTGGCAAGAAAGGGGTTTGAGTGAACCCTTCAGTTCCCAAGGAAAATCACTTCCCCCAAACTCCCATTCCAGGACTAGTGTGGTGAATGAAGATTTTCCTTCCTATGTGAAGATGGCAACAATAACGTGTGTGTGAAAAGACCCACAAATGAGCATCACTTGTTGATTTTCCCAGTCCCTCTGAAACCCCGCCATAGATAAGTATGAAAAAACAATCTCACAGTATCGATCTCCTGCCTTCTCAGGCCCAGCCTTCTCCCCCAGATGCCTGACTATCCTGATGCCACAGGAGCCACCACAGACACTGGGGAAGGCTCTTCTGGGTTTCCCTGCTCACTTCCTGCCCAATGCCTCAGACTCCGAGACCTAGTTTATTTAAGTCCAAGATTGATTTCTGTGGGACCTAGGGTCAGGGAGAGCAAGATCCAAGCCACTTCTGGCATCCATGGCTGGCATCCAGGGGTGATAATTAACCTGTCATAACATGCATGGTCTCCTTTAATCCTAATAGCAACCCTGTGAAGTAGGTGCTCTTCTGATCCACATATGATAGGTGGAGAGACTGAGGCCCAGGAAAGGGATGGGATTTGCCCAAAGTCACATAGGCAGCAAGCCACAGAGCCAGGATTTGAACACAGGTCCTGTGACATCATAATTGGTGCCCTTTCTGCTATGCTGGGTTTCCTTCGTTTGGTGAGGGAGACAAGCCTCATGCTTAAACATTTACAGAGTGTTACATATTCAAGGTCAAATCACCATCAAACAGAATCCTTGAGCCTACTTAGATACAGCTCCATAAGGAAAACTCTTGCGGGGAGGGAAGATTGGGGCAAAAGTTTGACAGGGAAAGGTAAAGAGAAGAAGGGAGGGGAGGAAAAGGAAAAGGAGAATAGGAGAGAGAGAGAGAGAGAGAGAGAGAGAGAGAGAGAGAGAGAGAGAGAGAGAACAAGGGGAAAAGATAGGGAGACAGGAGGGCAAGGGGGAGAGGGGAAAAAGAGAAGGAGAAAGAGGAGGCAGGAAGGGATGGAGAGGGGGAGAGGAAGAGACAGGAGGGGAGCTGGGGAAGGGGAAAGATGGGGGAGGGGAAAGGGGGAAGAGGAAGTGTTCTTAGAAGAAAAAAAATACAAATGAAAAGACATTCCCACTTTTGAACTGTATTTGGCTGTTCTATTATGAATCAATCAACCAACTAGTATTAAGCACTTGCTGTGTGCCAAAAGAACTATGTTACGTGCCAGGAATATAAGAAAGGCAAAAATATTATCCCTGGCCTCAAGAAACTCACAAGCTATTTGGAGAGATAACATGCAAATAACTATGTGTGTTTTATATGTGCATGTATACATATATATATAACATGGAAGATAACCTTCGAGGGAAAGACCCTAGAGGGGAGGGAGAGGCGGGGAGAAGGACTCTGAAATAATCAGTGTGGCTAGCAGTCAGAATGCCTTATGCCTCAAGGTGAAGAGATGTAACTAGGATAGAGCAACCAAGACTATCTCAGGGCAGAAAAAATAGTTTTAGAGCTACTTGTGAAAAACAGTGATTGTGTTCCTCTAAGGAAGAAAGCAGGGATAGGGACAGGACCCAGTGATGAAATGATGTGGCAGGAGTGCAGCCTGGTATAAGAGCTAGGAATGGAGCTAAGAAGCTGCCAAAGGGCCTGAGTCTTAGCAGGAGGGAGTGGCTTCATTTTTACCCTCTTAGCTGAGTCTCCCCCTCCACCCTACTCCCACCTCCATGAATTCTCTCTCTCTTTCTCTCTCTCTCTCTCTCTCTCTCTCTCTCTCTCTCTCTCTCTCTCTCTCTTTCACACACACACACACACACACAAATTAAGAATGCCTCTTGCACTTTCTTTGGCCATGGTTTTCAATGCCTCAAAGGCATTGACCTCTAGGTTCTGCCAAGGTACTCCTAATTTCAGACACCTTTCATTCATTCCAAAGGAGCTTTCTCCAGGTTGCCTGAGTTTCCTTTAGCAAGGTCTGGGAAAGCCAGCTAAAGAAAACTGCTTTAGCAATTCAGCATGTAGTAAATCTTTCATAAAAGGTCACCACAAATGGATCTGGCCAATGAAATCCCAGATCAGCCAGGCCAAGCTAAATCTCATTCCTGCCTCACCATACCCCAGCCCACCAACCAGATGGGCTTATCTGCATAAGAAGTCAGGGAGAAAATCAAATGAGCATGACTCTGTGCAGAAGGGGATTGAGATATCTTTGTTTCTTCCTACTCTAGTAGGTCCTCCTCTCTGGAATCCCCAGCCCATTATGATTTTGCTAATTATATCCTGCCAAGCCTCAGGCTTGGACCACTCCCACTGTTCACCACCACCTTCACTCCTATACATGTTACTGAATGAAGGCAGAGAAAATCACTCAACCCTTCTGACTGGGTCCACTGCAAACTTACATTACACAATTCCAACTGGGCCCTCACTGCTGCCAGGCAAACCTTTCCATATTTGCCTTATCAATTCACTATCCCACTCTCCACCGTGGCCCTTCATCCGTCCTTAAACAGCCCATGACTCCCTTTTCCCCACACTGTCAGCTGAGAGCTTTGCTTCATATTTTACAGAAAAATTGAGGCCATTTTCCATGAACTCCCTCTTCTCCCTACTTCCTCATCTCCTAACACCTACCACTCTCTGCTCTCTCCAAAGTTACCAGTGATCTCTGAGCTGCCAAATCCAATGGCCTTTTCTGCAGCCTTTGACATTATGGATCACCTTCCTTCCTCTATACTCTCTTCTGTCTTAGATTTTCAGGACACTCGGCTCTCTCCTGTTTTTCCTCCTACCTCTCTGACTGTTCCTTCTCCGTCTCCTTTGCTGGGTCCTCCTCCAGATCACACCCTCTAAACCCTAAGTGTCCCTCAGAGTCCCTGGGTCCTCTTCTCTTTTCCCTCTATCCTGCTTCACTTGATGAGCTTATCAGCTCCCATGGATTTAATTAGCAGGTCTGATGATTAATCTGTCCCAATCTCTTAAAGTTCCAATCTTGCATTTCCAAGTGACCTGGATGTCCAGTAGACATCTGAAACTCTACCCATCCCAAATAGAATTCATTAGTTTTCCCCCTAAACTCTTCCCCCTCCCCTCCTACCTCCCCTATTCCTGTAGAGAACAACACCATTCCTCTAATCCCTCAGGCTCACAACCTGCTAGGTCATCCTTGACTGCTCACTACTCTCATCCCCCATCTTATCTGTCACCAAGGCCTGTCGATTTCACCTTGGCAGCATCTCTCCAATATGCCCCCTTCTCTCCTCTGACCCCCACCCTAGTGCAGGCCCTCATCACCTCTCACCTGGACTACTGCAGTAATTGCTGGTGAGTTTCCCTGCTTCAAGTCTCTCCCCACTCCAGTCTATCCTCCATTCAGTCACTAGAATGCTTTTCCTAAAGCACAGGTTCAACCACCACCCTCCCCTTCTCAATAAACTCCTTCATCTCCAGGATCAAATGCAACATCCTCGTTTGGCATTCATAGCTCTTCATAAGGTATCCCTCTCCTACCTTTCCAGTGTTCTTACATCTTACTCTCCACCACGTACTCTTCAATCCTGTGACCCTGAGCTCCTGGCTGTTCCACAAACAAGACACTCTATCTCCAGGCTCCATGCATCTGCACTGGAGCCTGAAATATTCTCCCTCTTCATCTCTACTTACTGTCTTCCCTGGCTTCCATTAAATCTTAATGAAAATCTCATCTCTATAGGAAGCCTTCCCAACCCTTCTTAATTTTAGTGCCTTCCCTATATTCAGTATTTTCTATTTATCCTGTATATGCTTGGTTTGTATATATGTGTTTGCTTGTTGTCTCCCCCACTAGACTATGAGCTCCTTGAGGGCAGGGACTGTCTTTTGCCTCTTTTTGTATTCCCAGTACTTAGCACAGTGTCTGGCACATAGTAGGCATTTAATAAATGTTGATCGAGTGATTGCTTACAACCACAAGGCAAGGTGAAATACTGCCATTACTTAGAGAAATCATCATTGGAGTTTGCTAGTTAAATATGAAAGCACTTTGAAGGCTGTGCTGGCTTCCTCCCTAGCTGTAGAGCTGAGCCAGAGACAAGGCTGTGGCTTCCATCATACCTATCTTCTGGGCCTGGAGTTTCAGCCAGTTGTACGTGGGACAGGGGAGGGAATGTGTGTGGGGGGGATGTGTGGGGGTGTGGGGTGTGAGGAATGGGTGTGTGTGAGTGTGGGTTTGGGTATGAGTGTGTGTGTGTGTGCCACACACACACAACTGGCCTGATGGAGAACTGAAATTATTTCTGAAATCATACCATATCAAAGCTGGTCAGGGTCTCAGAACATAGAATAAGCTGAGAGGGGCCCTAGAATACAGAACACCGAGGGTCAGAGCCGTTAAAGATCCTAGAAAATAAAAGATGAAGGCAGGGAGGGACCTTCAAACATCAAATGTCACACTAGGAATTCTTAACCTGAGATCCCTGAATCTTTTTTTAAAAATACATGTATTGGTAGCTATGTTTTAATTTGGCTTGAATTCAGATTTTGATTTGGCAATATTTATGGCCATAAATGCATTATGTTTCCTATCATGCTTTTGAAACATTATTCTGAGAAGTCTGTAAATTTCACCAGCCTGCCAAAGGGGTCAAGGACACAAAAACCATTAAGAACCCCTGTTCAGTTTTTTCATTTTATAGAAGAAACTGAGGCCCCAATGTGACACAGCTAAAATGTGGCCCAGCTGTGACTCTGAACCCAGGTCAACTGGCTCTCAGGGCAGTACTCCTTCTACTGCCCCAAGTTTCTGTGGCAATTAAAAATTTTCTGAGAGACAATGTTTCTGGGTAAATTATAATCGATTTTATTAACTACAGCTAGCAACAAAATTGGCTGTAGTTGTCCTTCTCAGTGATTAAAGCGCTAACCTGTGGAACCTTAAATATTTATAAAGCCTTTGGAAAAGGGGATCCACATTAGGAAGGCATTCAACTCCTATTGGTTAACAAGTAATGAGAGAATGAACATTAAAATGAGAGGTAGGCTTATTCTAATGAGCATCTGGGGAATGTTACTCTGATCACTCAGTCTTGGTCAGTCTATTCCCATGTCACCCCATCTAGGGGAATCTAAACAAAAGAGGGGGATCCACTTTTACCTAGACCTGTCTGACTACAACACAATGGACCAGAATCCATCAATTCACCCAAACTAAAATTTCCTTACCTTTTGCACAGATCTGAGTTTTCCCAGTGGGGTACATCTTCCCAAGATTTCATCTCTTTATCAGCCCTGTCCTTCAAAGGCTGACTGAATAGTCTACAGGGAATGAGGAAATAGAAGGGGAAGAAGTCTTAGTCCTAATTCAATCTTGGTTATTAATATAGGAGAAAGAATCATTTCTCTCCTTTCCAGAGGAGTGTGGATAACTTCGCAAAGAAAGGGAGTTGGTTCCCTCTCTTCTCTGGCTCTCAGGGAGTTGATCTCTCACAAGCCCCACCCTGCTTGCTGACTCCATTGAAGAGTCTGCTGAGCTGTGGGGGCCATGGCACTGATCCCATTAGGTACTTTCACCATATGTTTTTATGAGCTTGTCTCCCATATGGCTGGTAATAGATGCCTTAGGAGGGGGGCATAATAACTGTTTTTAGGTATTGGAGGAACTGTCATGCTGAAGAAGGATTGGCCAGAGGGTATGACCTCCTGGTCATACTTCAGCTAGATGCCAAGAGAGCCTTCCTGGCCTTGCACTAGTCCAGGGGTGTGGAACCTTCAGTCTGGAGGTCACATGTGGCCCTCTAGATCCTCAAGTGTGGCAAAATCCAAACTTCTAAGTCAAAGGGTAGCCTCAAGGCCAAAAGTTCCCTACCCTGTGCTAGCCCAAAGTAGCCTAGGTTGTTCCCAAAGTTACCTGGGGCCTTCAAACAAAAGTCTTAGCCGCCGTATTGTAGAGGGAATCCTCTGTCAAGAAGGGCTTGCGATTAGCCAAACTTCAGGGGCCCTTCCAGCTCTGAGATGCAGTTCATTGCACAAATCTTCTAGGCCTAGTCTGTTGTGGAAAGCACTGTATGCCTGTATCCAGGCAAGCTGTTTGGACCCCATCCCAAGGGCTACACCAAACCTGCTCTAGCCTGGCTGCCCAGCCATAGATGAGAGAGTGGGCCTTGCAGTCAGGAATGAAGGAATGTATAGCTGAATGACTACAACGCATTTATTAAGCACTTACTGTATGCCAGGCACCTTACTGGCTACAAATACAAAGGGGAAGACCTCGTTTCAGATCCCACCTCCAAAATGTACTGACTTTGCAACCTGGACGGATCACTTAAGTTTTTAGTGGCCCAGGTGACTTTCTAAGACCATAAAGTACAGAGCTGAGAACTGAAGCCTGGTGGAGTGGGGTGACTTGTCCCAAATAGACTTCTACAACTGGAACTGGAATAATAACAGTAATTAATTATAGCGTTTATATAGGACTTGCTATGTGCTGGGAACTGAGCTAAGCACATTATACGTATCTCATTTGAACCTCACAACAACTCTAGGAGGTAGGTGCTATTAATATCCCCATTTTACAGTTGAGGAAACTGAGGCAAACAGAGGAAATTTGCCCAGGGTCACACAGCTAGTGTCTGAGGCCAGATTTGAACTCAGGTCTTCCTGACTCCAGGTCCAGTATTCTGTCCACTGCAGTATCACCTAGCTACCTAGGAAGAAACCTTAGAGGCCATTCATTCTGACTCTTTCATTTTGGAAAGAGGAAACTGAATCCCCAAAAGGTGAGATGACTTGTCCCAGGTCCCACATGCACTAAGTGAAAGAGGTGAGATTTGAGCGCAGGTCCTCTGACTTCAAACACAAACGTTCTTTCCATGGTGCCACATTTCCTCTGCAGTCATTGATTTCCTGGGTAAAATTGGCATATTTATGTCATTTTAGCTTATTGGGGGCCCTGTGACTCCCACCTAATGGCTGTGTTTTCAGTCAGTGAGGAGCAAAGAACAAGGCATAGAAGGGATACCCACTTTCCCCACAGAGCATAAGGAGCCATTTCAAGACAGAAGGCAGGGCCACAAAGTGGGAAACTCCAAAGGTTCCAACTTAGAATCAATCAATTAACAAGCATTAAGCACTTTGGATGTGCTGAGCGTTGGAATAGACAAGTGGTATGGGAAATCATAAGTTACCATGAAGAGGCCACTTGATTCTGAGAGAATAGTCACTTTGTTGGCTATGGACAATCAGAATGGACCCTGGAAACCAGACCCATTTGCATACTAAGTGTTCTTCCTATGAAAGACAACTGGGAGAGACATTAGGTAGAACACTGGACTTGGAGTCAGGCAGACCTGGGTTTGAATTCTACCTCAGATACTTTCTATCTGTGACCTTGGGCAACTTACTTAATATTTCTCAGTCTCAGTTTTGTCATCTGTAAAATTGGGGCAATAAGAGCAAAGGCTTGCTGTGAGGAGGAAATAAAATAATGTGTGTAAATCATTTTGCATAATATATGTAAATCACTCTGAGCTGATAATTGGCTTTTCCTATGACTTTACCCAGGGCCCTTAATACTTAGTGAATGAAATTTGGAGTCAGAAGACTTGAGTTCAAATTCCACCTCCCACACTTATTTCTTGAGTTTTTACTCAGTGGTGTCTGACTCTTCATGACCCCATGGACCTTACTACACCAATACTGTCCATAGAGTTTTCTTGGCAAAGATACTGGAATAGTTTGCCATTTCCTTTTCTAGTGATTTTAGGCAAAAAGAAGTTAAGTAACTTGCCCAGAGCCATACAGTTAGTAAATGTCTGAGGCTGGATTTGAACTCAGTCCATCTTTACGACTCCAGGCCCAGCACTCTATCCACTGAACCACCTAGCTGCCTCCTTATTTGTTGAGTGATTACAGGCAAATCCCTTCCCCTCTTCAGGCCTCCTCTGTCAAGTGAGGGAGTTAGACTAAATGATCTCTAAGCTCCCTTCCAGTTCAGAAATGATAGGTTTTCATTACCTACTTGTCCTACAATGTCAACAAACCTTTTTCAAATGCCTACTGTGCACCAGGTACTGACAATACAGAGATAAAAATGAAACAGACCCTACCCTCCAGGAGCTTACATTGTACAGGGGAACACTGCATCGATCTATTAATGAACAAGTATTTGCTTAAGGTCTTACTATGTGCCAGGAACTGGGGATACAAGTACAATTCCCTACCCGCAATGAGCTTACAGTCTAATGGGGAAGATAGCAAATACAAAGCAAATAAGTACAGCATAAATATAAAGTGTGTGTGTGTGAAAGAGAGAGATAGAGTATGTGTGGAGGGGGTTGTGTTTGTGTGTGTGTGACTGTGTGCATGTGTGGGTGAAAGTATGTGTGTGAGTACAAGTGCGTGTATATGAGTGTGGTGGGGGTGGGGGAGTGACCATATTCCAAAGCCAAATAAAGAGAAATGGGGTTGTCTGCTTCTCAGACCCCCACAGATGTTCCATGGGTTTGAACAATTGAAGCCTATCAGCTCAGTTACCTCTCTCTCCCAGGATCCTGGGCTCACTAGAAGGCCCTGGCAGTGAGGCTTTGGTGCTGCAGAAGTTGGCACAGGAACATGGGAGCACTGGAAAAATCCATTTTCCTGTCGCTTTCGCAGCTAGTATGTTTGCCAAACAAAGCCTTAGCCAACTTCTTTCTGTGTATAACTCAAGTGATGCCTATGGAAATGAGCTCTCCCATAATACTCCTAAAACAGCAAGAAGGAGAAAGCTTAAGACTAAGCTCAGCTATTGCATATCAAGGGCCATCAGAGAAGCAAGACATGGAGAAAATTTAACTGGACATTTGGGTGGCCTTACTTGGCTTTAGAAGGTGGTATTTGATCCGTTTCTAAAGAGATAATTCATTTGTGCTGAGAACACAGACACTAAGCTACTGCTGGCATAACTCCCTCCAGCAACACATCACTGTTCTCAAGAAAGACAGAAGGAACAGGATGGGCCCAACATGAAAAACACTAGACAATAAAAGATGTAGACAGTATAAATGGAAGGTGATCTCAGAAGGAAAGGGCACTAGTTGGAGGGGAGGGGTGGAAGCCAGGAAAGGTGAATTTGAGCTGAGTATTGAAAGAAGCCAAGGAGGTCAAGAGGCAAAGACAAGGGAGAACATTTCAGATATGGGGCACAGCCACTGAAAAAGCTTAGAGTTGAAAGGTGGAGTGTCAGATCTCAGAGTACCCATGGATCTCCATGGGTGATACACCCCCGTATGGAGCAGGGCCCCCCCCCATGTCCACACCTGTTCAGATTCTGACTCTCTTCCCTCCATCAAAACTGATCTTTCCTGTGTCCCATTGCCCCAGGATTCTTTCTGTAATATCCAAAATCATGCTAGAATATTGATTAATCACTCAATCAATAAGTATTAAGTAAGCACCTACTATGTGCTACGCACTATGTACTAAAGACACAAAGTCCCTATCCTCAAGAAGTTTACAGTCTAACAGAGCAAACAATATCCCATATAAATATATGCAAATGTATGCAAAATAGATCCAACATAGTTTTGGGAGCAGAAGCAATGACAGCCAGAGAATCAGGAAAGGCCTTAAGTAGAATATGATGGCTGAGTTTCAAAGCAAGCATGGCATTCTAAGGAGCAGACACAAGGAGGAAGAACTGTCCAGACAAGGAGAGGAGAGGTAGGATGTTGTGTGTACAGAGCAGTGAGAATGCCAGTTTGGGCAAACCAGAGAGTAGATGCGTTACTCCAGTTGTTAGGGGCACCCTCCTGGAATCATGGCAGAGGGTGCTAGAGACAGCTCCCCCAGGTTCCCAAGAGCCAATGATCAGATTTTCAATGTCAGGAATCAGCAAATGCTATAAATCAGGCCTCCATTTGTTGTTTTGTTGATTGTCTAGTTTAAGAAAGTGGTGTAGAAAATGGTAACAATGCAGATAAAATGGAAAACTGGGTCCTGCCTTTTCAGAGAGCTGGTTGTTAAACATTTACCAGCACACTCAAAGGACTGATTCAGTAATGATAATATCTTAGGCCCCTCAATAAACTAGCTGGGGGCCTTCTTTCAAAGCCTTCTGTGGGCTCTCATACCATACCAAAAAGTCAGCTCCTTACCTCTGCTTAAACATGGGCTGACCCTGATGAAGGGAAGAAGGGAAAAAGAGAACGCAAAGTTATTTATGCCCAAATAAAAGGATCAGAACTACATCTCCATAATAGCACAGCACATACCCACAATTGCCACAAGCAATTTTTCCTCCCATTGCCTTACTAGGTCAACTGTTTTGGACACCTGGTCTTTGTGAGATCCTAAACTCCAAGAGATTTCTCTCCAGATTTGTTCAATTAGTCCTAGAGGAGACCTTGCCCACAGAGCAGCACTTTGGCACAGGAAGAACCTGGGCTCTTCTCCAAGGGATCTCTGGGCACCAATATCCCTGAGCTTTATGTTCTCCCTACTGTGAGGGCAGCATTGAGCAGAGAGGAGGCAGGACCAGCCTCAGAGTCAGAAAGGCCCAGTTTCAAATCCTGCCTCTGACATGTACAGGCTACGGGATGACCACTCCCTCCTCCCTCCAAACCACTTCCCCTCTCTCACTCACAGCTGGAAAATGGTCTCCTTCTTGGATCCAGGGTGTAAATGCTCACACTGACAATTTCACACTCACTCTAGGACTAGGAACAGCAGAGCAGGTGAGAATTTGTACACCTAGAGAGGAAGCCCTTCATCTGTCTAGATAAGTGAAGTCCCAAGGGTTAGTCCCTGTC
>CM053775.1:32300389-32321667 GCA_028658325.1 Potorous gilbertii | reverse complement strand
CTTCTCCAAGACTAGAAGTTGTGGAGCAGATGCCAATCAGCAGCAGTGGAGAGGGTTATCTCATTGGGATTTCCCTGTTGCAGTGATATCACACACACACACACACACACACACACACACACATCTCAATACTTCAAGGGAAGATTCCAGATGGTCATGATTTCATTAGTACAGGTGCCCCCTCCACCAGTGGTTAACCTATGTTCATGCTGTCTCTCTCATGGAATATAAGCTCCTTGAGGACAGTGACTGTTTCATTTTTGTTTCTATGCCTAGCACTTAGCACAGTGCCTGGTACACAGTAGTCACTTTAAAAATGCTTGTTAGTTGACTGATTTCCATTTCCACTTAGAGATTTCCAACTCAATTTCCAACTCCACTTCCATCACAACCCCCTTCATCCCCTTGGAGATGGGTTCACAAAGTTCCTGTGGCCAAAATCAAAATGATAAGGTAATGGCTAGCATTCTAGTTAAGGGGCTTCTTCTCACCTAGCTGGGCTTGTCCTCCAAGTCCTTCCGCCTCCATAGGACCTGTCCAACCTTGAGCTCCACTGGTATAGCCTGGCAGAGCCCAAGGTTTCTCTCATTCCACAGTGGGGCAATAGAGGCCCACTGGAGTAGAAACCACTGGGAAACACACAAGAGCTCATTCCTACTCTGAGAAGGTGGGGTCCTTGATAGGGCAACTACTTTTCTTATCTTTTCCTTGACTCTGTATCATCAGCCTTGGCATTGGCACTAAAATGACACCATTAGAAACTAGCGAAAGGATTTCATGTCTCCTATAAATGCAATAGTTAAAGAAAATGAAAAGGCAATTGGAAAGTGAAATCAGATAGGCCAAGGATGATGGACTCTGGATTGATGAAGATGAGATTTCATTGAAAAACAGGACTATTGCCACCTGAGGGAAATTACTAGGGAGCAGTCAATAGTGACGGACAGGGGAGAATAAATTCATAGCACAACATTCTGGGAATTAGCAGCTTTGCTATTATTGATAGTTAGAAGGTGTAGTTGACAAAACACCTCCTACCCTGAAACAACTGTCCAAAAGGTAGGGCTCTGAAATGTGACCCATCAGTGAGGATCATAGATTTAAAGCTGAAAGGGGACTCTCTGAGGCCACTTAGTCCAACTCCCTCATTTTACAGAAGAGGAAATTGAGGCTCAAAGTCACACAGGTAACAAGTGTCAGAGATGGGAATATATTTTGCAAAGCTGGCATAAAAGAAGACCACCCAAATTCTGAGATTTAAGGAAGACTAGAAAGGCCTCCCTGACCACAAGTTGATAACCGCAGTCCAACCTTTTGGTGCTGCATTTCTTTAACAGAATGGCTCAGGAACTGGATTTTTCAGTTCACCCAGAGTGCCAAACCCCATCCTCTAAGGCACATACCAGAGTAGGATGAGGAATGCTGGTGATAATCTGGTCGTAATGCTGGAAAACATCCAGTCAATCTTCTATGATATGCAAAAATGGGTTTTGTTCTAAGTCAACATGTGCTCCAGCACTTGGAGGAAACCAATCCCACCCCCAGGATGCCATTGTCAAACATCTCCCCCAAACACCCTGTAAACTAAAATGGGTGCCAGATTTGGAGTCAGGGAACCTGGGTTCAAATCCTAGTTCTGCTACCTTTATTCAATGTGTAACCTTGGGTAAGTCACATCACTTCACTGGGCCTCAGTTTCTCCAACCATAAATGGAAGGCATTGTATTAGATGATCTCCTATGTCCCCTCTGGCTATGCCCCAGATAGTCCTGGACACATTGGCAGACTTCCTCTCTAGCTCACCTCCTTGTAGACACCCTGAAGGACACCATCGTTGGATTTGAACTTGGCATCATATCACATGAGTTTCTAATCAATTACATTTCTGCTCAGCTGCATCCTGATGGCATCAAGGGTGGTCCCTGGATCTCATCAGCCAGCTGTCTCCAAAGCTCGAAATAGGATTTATTGCTTCTGGGAAATTTTCCGGTAGATGGCTAAACTCAGGACATTTGTATGCTGGTCAGCCTTAATGTCAAGGTTTGCCTCACCCTCCTGTCCCCTCACCAAATGGTTTCCTCCTCTTGGCTGCAGTATTTTTCAGAGTATCCGCAGATTAGAGGGAATTTCAGAGGTCACGTAACCCAACTTTTACAGAGAAGGGAACAAAGACTTAGAGATGAAAGGAGACTTGCCCACAGTCACACGAGCAAGGCCAAAGCTGGGAATTCTTATACCCAGAGCAAACTCAGTGAAGGGAGAAGGAGAATTCAAAGACATCAGTTCATCCCAGGTATAGTTGGGCTAAAAGAGGGCTCAGTCCACTCCCAAGAATCTAAGCCTTGCCTCCTCCACGTGCTCACTGACACCAATCCTCCAAACTCTGGACCATGGGGAAAGGCAGGTCTGGGAGAGGAGCACCAGAGCCACAGGAGCCTGGAGGTGGTAGTCTAGGGCTGATGCAGGAGCAGCGGTGGCACAGAGAAGAAATGCACCCACTCGGATGTTGGCATCCTAGAACAAAGAACCAGTTGCCCTTTGCTAGTTTCAGCTCTAACCAGCCCAGTTGGTTAGAAACAGAGTTGGGACAAGAAACCTGAGTCTCTCATTCATTTCAACAAATATTTATTAAACATCTACCGTGTACGCAGCAAAATCTAGACACTAAGAGAGATACAAAGTTCAGAGAGGCATCATGATATTATAGAAAGAGTGCTGGCCTTGAAATCAGGAGAGTACTGGGTTTGAGTCCTACTCTCTGTGTAACCATAGGCAAATCATTCAACTTCCTTGAGCCTCTCTTCATTTATCTGTAAAATGGCTCTGATCATGTATCTACCTCACAAGGTTGCTGGAAGGTAATGTAAGATCATGTCTCTAAAGTTCTTTGCAAACTTAACTGGAAAAATAATCCTTGTAATCATAAGATGACAGGTTGTCAGAGATGGAAGGGGCTCCTAGCAACTGGATGGTTCAACCCTTCCAACAGAGGAGAAACTAAGGTCCAGACAAGGTTAGTAATTACTTGCACAAGGTCATGCAGGTCAGTAGCTGAGGCAGGATTCTAACTCAGGTCCTCTAAACTCTAGATCAAGAACTGTTTCCATAAAGGATAAGCCTGGTCCCCAAAGCCAACTGAGCTAGTTATGTATTATGTAATAGTTAATGTTATATAACAGTTATTATTAGTTAGTATTATGTAACAGTTATGTGTAATGGTATCACTCATTCTTTTGAATAAGTGATACCAGGATAACAGTATACTACAAAATGTTAAAAGGATAACAATGGAAACAGTGAACATGAAGGCTTCCACTTTAGGGTTCACAGAGTCCTTGACAGAGGTGATCTCAGTCAGTCTTCACAACAACCTTGTGAGATAGGTCTGTCATTATACCCATTTTACAGATGTGGAAGCTTGGACTCACAGAAGTTAACTAACTTGGCCAGGGACACACAGTTAGGAAGTGTCTGAAATGGCATTATGACCCAAGTCTTCCCACCTCTGAGTTCAGTACGCTTTCCATTACCCCATGTTCTACCTAGTGTCATCTAATACACCTAGGTCTGTCTTCCCAAGGTGATTTATAATCATTCAGCATTCATACACAAAACTTTCTCAAGCAAGACCTCATTTCCCTCATCTGTTAAGGGACAAGATGATCTCAAAGGGCTCTTCCACATCTACCATTCTAAGATCAAAGAAGGCATTCTCTTTCCTACTTAGAGCTGAGTATGCCATGACTCACATGGGACTTTTTCACCCTTATCTTCACCCCATAGTCAAATCAGCAAGACCTAGGAAGTGATTTCTCTGAACATCTGTTAGTACTGGCTTTGCCCCTACACCCCTCCACTCCTCAACTCCTCCCAACCCTCCACCCCCACCTCGTGGTCCCTGATTGAGCCACAATGAGCCAAAGCTTGGTAAAGTCAGTCTAGGAGGGTGCAGAGTGGCACAGAGCACAGTTTGACTGCCAGCACAAGGAGCCCTCAAAAGGGACATGGTGGGAGCAGGGCCCTAGCAGAGGTACCATGAGCCACCAGATACTGTTGGTATACTGTTGTCTACCACCCTGGTTGTGTGAGGCAAGGACAGACAGCAAGGGAAGAAGCATGTCCTCCTCGGGATGAAATGTATCCTCCCCATCCCCGGGGCAAGGCTCCTGTACTTCACCCTGTGCTAGGCCCCCAGGCCAGACTCCACTGTCCACCACCACCCCAGGACTTCTTTTCAGCCTGAGGTGTTGGTCTGCCAGACAGGAGTCAAACCTAACTGGAAAATTCTCCATTCAGGGGCTGAGAGAAAGCACTTGAAAGGTCCTTGGGAAGGGAATCTGTGATGTCAGCCCTGCCTGGGCCCAGAGAGCAGCCATGGTGTCTGAAATACCTCTCTCTGGGGAATCAGAGGGAGAGCCTCTGAACATGGCTTGGAAATGCCAGGCAAAGACATCCTGGCTGTGGCCTTGAAACATCAGCAGGCAGATGAAGGTGACCTCTCCTGAGGTTATCGGAGAGTCATCCCAAGGAGCCAATCAAAATGCCCACACCGAGAGCCAGGATTTCTGGACCCGCCTCTCAGCTCCTGGCTTTTCAGCGACAGGCAGCAATACAATAGACACAGGTTCTCTAAAGCAAATGGGAGCTGGCAGGTAAAATTGATTCTAAAGGGACAAGGAGTGACTGTCATTGCTGAGTAGACATGTATTTCAGATGCTTCGGGTTCAACCAGCTCTGCCACTCACCAGCAAGGTTACCTCCAATGGCTCCTTTTTCTTCCTCCAGTTTTAGTTTGCTCCTCTGGAAAGGTGAATGTGAGGCAGAATGGGACAGTGGACAGAGTTTGGGTGTGGAGGGGGAGATTCAAATCCTAGCTTCACTACTTGCTATCTGTGCAACCTCGGGTAAGATACCTGGGCTTCATTGCCTCCTCTGGAAATTGAGGGGGTTGGACTAGATGACCTCGGAGGGACCTGCCAGTTCACTGGCACTTACTATTGAATGCCACTTACTAGCAATAGGACCCTGGACAAGTCACTTTCCCTCTGTTGGGTCTCAGTTTCCTCAACTGTCAAATGAGGGATTGGATAGCTGTAAATCAGTGATCCTCTTATGGCAAGCGTTTGGTAACCCCTGAGGCCACTTTCAGTTCTCAGTCCTATGACCTGGTTTGGGGGAGGGGTTGTCTCATCCATCAGCTATTAGAATATAAACAGAATAAATATGCTCCTTCATTTTAGAGAGAGGGCAACTGAGCCACAAGGAGGTTAAGTGATTTGCCCAAAGTCAGGCAGCTAATAAGTGACAGAAGTAGACTTGAACTCAGGTCCTCTGATTCCAGAGTCAGGGCTCTTTCTCCTGTACCAGGCTGCTTCCCACTTCCCCATGGCCCTGGTCACATATTTGTCAATGACTTGGCTAAAGGCATATGTCAATGAATCAGTCAAGAAGTATCAATGAAGTGCCTCCATGCCAGGTACTGTGCTAAGCACTGGGGACACAAAGAAAGGCAAAAATCAGGTCTCTGCCTTCAAAGAGCTTATGTTCTAATGGGAGAGACAACATAGAAATACCTAGGTACCTCCAAGATCCGTGCAAAACAATGAAAGAGAGGAAGGACTGTCTTGAAGGGGACTAGGGA
This sequence comes from Potorous gilbertii, assembly GCA_028658325.1. Taxonomy (NCBI): domain Eukaryota; kingdom Metazoa; phylum Chordata; class Mammalia; order Diprotodontia; family Potoroidae; genus Potorous; species Potorous gilbertii. Next base: position 32,316,026 of record CM053775.1, on the reverse strand, counting down.
AGCCAGGAGACAAAGGTGAGGAGGGAGGGCATTCTAGGCATGGGGCACAGCCAATGCAAAGGCACTGAGTTGGGAGATGGAGCATCCTATTGTAGGAACAGTTAGAAAGTCCGTATAGCTGAACTGTACAGTTTGTGAAGGACAGTAAAGTATAAGAACGTTAGGGAGGTAGGAAGGGGCCCAAATGTGAAACATCTTAAACACAAAACAGATTTTCTGTTTGATCCTAGAGGTAATAGGGAATTACTGGAATTTATTGAATGACAGGATCAGATTCTAGGAAGATCAATTTGACAGTTGAATGGAGGGTGGAACAGAGATTTGAGACAGGCAAACCTGTGCCCCTAGTAGGCTATTGAAACAGCCCAGATATGAGGTGATGAGGGCCTGCACCAGTATGGTGCCAGTGTCAAGGGGGGAAAGGTGCGTGTTCAAGAAATGTTGTAAAAGTAGGAACAAGATGTGGCAACCATTTGAATGTGTAGAGTGAGTGTGAGGAGCCTTGAATGACAGTCAAGATGGGAGTCGAGGTGACTGGGAGCGTGGCAGGACCTCCAGAGTACAGTAATAGGGAAGGTCAAAAGAGGTCAGGGTTTGGGAGTGAATTTGAGATGTTCGGTAGGCTCTTGGCGAGACTGTCACTCACAAGAAAAGTTAGGGCTGGCTTGACAGATATAGGGATCATCTGTATAGAGATAGTCATTTAATCTGTGGCAGCTGATGAGATCAACAAAGGAGCTACCAGAGAAGGGGTAAAGGACCTGGGAGAGAGCCTTGGGGACACCCACAGTGAATGGGCTGGACCTGAGTAAGGTTCCAGCATAGGAGACTGAGAAAGAGCAGTTAGAGAGGTAGGAGGAAGACCAGGAGCATGCAGAGTGACCCAAAAACCTAAAGAAAAGAGAGGATCCCAAGGGAGGTGATCAACAGTGCCAAAGGCTGCACAGAGCTCAGGAGAATGAAAATTGAGAAAAGGGTATTGGATTCGGCAATGAAGAGGTCATTAGCTATTTGGGAGCAGGCTGAGTTTCAGGCAAATGATGAGGTCAGAAGCCAGATTTAGAAGAGATTGAAAGGAGAAGAAGCAGAAGCACCAAGTACACATGGCTTGGTCAAAGAGTTTAGCTGGGAAGGAGAGGAGAGATAGGGGAAATGGGTAGCAGGGTGGGAAGGATCAAATGAGGGGTTTTTAAGGATAGGGGAGACATGGGTCTAAAAAAGACCTAGTCTAAAAAAAGAAAAACCACCAAGTCCTACATTTGGCATGTCCAGACACACCATCACTAGAACAAGATGGGGGAGACCTGGCTAGAAAAACATCATATGACAAAAGATCCCATGGTTCTAATGACCCACAAGCTCTATATGAGTCATCAGTGAAATGGCAGCCAAGGAAACCAGTATGTTTTTAGATTGCATCAATAGTGCCCTGACCAAGGAAGAAGCTAGACATGCTGACCTCTGCTCTGGTCTGGCCATATCTGGAGTCTTATACTTGTTTCTTAGCACTCATTGTTAGAAACCACATTGAGAGATTTAAGTGGGCCTAAAAGAGGGTAAGGAGGATGCAGAAGGGATTGGAGACCAGGCCATGTGAGAATCCATTGAAGGACCTGGGAAAGTTAAGCCTAGAGAAGAGAAAGGGGGTGAGGTGGGGGAGATATGAGAACTGTCAATTTGATGCATGGCCCCAGAGGGCCAAACCAGGAGTTGTGTGGGAAGGTCACAGAGAGTCCAAGGTAGACCTGATACCAAGAAAACCTTCCTACCACCGAGAGCTATCCACACATGGTATGGGCTGCCTGAACTGTAGAGGAGGTACTTAGGTTGAGACTGAATGATCACCTCTTGAGTAGGTTGTAAAGGACATCCTTCTCACATGCCCTCTGAGGGTCCTGTCAATGCTAAAGTTTTGTGATGAAGTAACAGTGTGGCTTTGGAGTCAGACAACCTGGGGTTCAAATCTGACCTGTCAAAGACTACTGTGTGGCCCCGAGTAGGTCACTTCCCCTCCCTGAGCCTCAGTTTCCTTCTTGGTAAAATAAGGGGGTTGGACTGAAGGGCCTCTGAGGTCCTTGCCAACTCTTGATCTATGACACTCCTGTGATATATCCTTAATTGGATATAATTACTCAACAAGCTTTACTAGTATAGCCATATATAGCAATGGTTCTGTCCATAGTCTCCCCACACCTGAGCACCCATGCCCTCTCTCCTTCCCACCTACCCACAGGGTTAGCCCATGAGAAGGAAGGAGAGAAAAAAAACAGGAAAGGAAAAGGAGAAGAGGGAAAGACTAGAGGTTCTCCCAGGCAGAATGAAGCACCCCCCAGGAAGAATCTGATTGTGGCTTCCTAAAGTCCTTCCTTAATGGACAAATCCCATAGCCTCATATTACATTGCCCTGTGTGGGCTGCCTCTTCATAGTCCAAGCATGTGCAAAACACAGTGTGGGAATAATCAAACCCTGAATGAAAGAAAAAGATGGAACTTTCATAACCCTGGGAGGCTTTAAATGCTCCTGTTCCACTGGCTACAAGTCTGCAAATACCCTCTTGGTGTTGGCACCAGCCAGCTGGATCACTAGGGAGTTTCTTAAAAGAAGACTTTTCAGGGAGGGCCACAAGACTAAAGGGGAGAGGGAACAGATTATGGTTTTTAATTATAGGCTTTTAATTAAAGGTGCAATCTAGAGAGGGAAATGAGCACAGTGTTCAACATTAAATGCTTCAGCACATCAAAGATCCAATTCAATTCCACAGGCATTTATTAGGGCATACTATGTGCCAGGTCCTGTGCTTGGCATCAGAGGTACAAGGATGGGAATACAGAGCCCCTGCCCTCATTGGGGAGTATAATGGGGGAGACCCAATAGGGATACAAAAAGGAGAGTGGCATCCAAGGGAGAGACTCAGTTCATAGTAAGTGCTTAATAAATGTTTGTAGAATTAAATAGTCATCATAATAATAGCTGACATCTCATAGCATCAGGATCCTAGATCCCAAGCTGGAAGGGACTGCAGAGGCCTAGATTTAGTCAACCTCCTTCATTTTACAGAAGAGGACATTGAGCCCCAGGGAAGAGAAGTGACTTACCCAAGGCCACACTAAGATCATAGGTCTATTAAAGCAGAAGTTTCTCTGTAAAGTTTTTGGTATAATACACTTCTTTAATTAGAATATGAGATCTCTGAGAGAAGAGGTTCAGATGGAAGGTGGCCCTTGGGTTTCAGCACCATGGACAAAGGATTCTACTTATAAAGACTGGAAAGTGAATGTAAGCATTCCACAACCAAAAATGAAAGGAAAGGGGTTGGCCTTCAATGAGGAAATTCCATTACCTAGAATTTCCCATACCCTGAGAGATCAGATAAGTGGATGATTGATGGCATTAACCTAAACAAACCCTAGATGGCAAGGGGAATGAGAGGGAGAATGGTGCAGCAGAAAGAGTGTTGGACTGTAGGCATGGGACACTTGGGTTTGAATTTCACATCTATCTGCTCCCTCACTGTGTGACCATGGTTGATTTACTTAAACTCAGTTTCCTGATCTATACAATGAGCATACTAATATTCATAGTACTCACCTCATAAGATTCTTATGAGAAGCAAATGAAATATAAGGCCCTTCGCAAACTCTAAAGTACTGAGGAAATGTCATCTATTATGAAATCTACTGGAACTCACCACCACCACCACTACACACACACACACACACACACACACACACACACACACACACATACACACACAATCATGTTGGACAAATAAATGAAGGAATGAACAAATGGGCTTCTATTTCTCTGTGTGCCAAGCACTGTGCTAAGCACTGGAGATCCAAAAGCAAAGTGTCCCTACCCTCAAGGGGCTTACACACATAGGAGGGTGCAGTGACAGGGCAGACAACAAGGCTTGGTGATTCAGAGAATTTAGCAGCAGGGCACATGGCAAGGTCCAGTGGGCCAAGGGCCATAGTGGCTGGGAAGATGAAGAGAACCCGCAGTTCAGAGAGCACATTTGCTAATGTCAAAGTGATGGGGGTTTTTAAAATTCTGTGCAATTTAGAATTATATAAGCTATGAGTTAGTCATTTCATTCATTTGATTCAATGACCATTTATTAAGTCCCCATTATGAGCAGATAACATCCTTGCCCTCATTCCTCCATCAATATGGAAGGTCCAATGTTTATTCTACCTTTCTCCTATGTGAATCTCCTCTGATAATTGCTGAGTAGAAGCCAGTAAGTACTTAATAAATGCCCATTGATCGATTAGCTAAAAGAATTGGTCCATTCAAGCTCTAAGCTTTTCACCATTACCCTTATCATCATCAGCAATTTGTTTGGCCTTGGGCCTGTCCCTTCCCCTCCCTGAACCAGAATTCCTTCCTCTGGAAAATGAGGGAGTTGGCCTAGATTTAGTCTGGGAGCCTCTACATTTCTCTTGGCCATGACTGCACAATCACTGTTTGAACCTTTTCAGCCACAAAATGGCGGGATGAAATCAATGAATCATGGCAGATGGGAAAGGAATTTAACAGGCCATGTGTCCTACCCATCATTCTTGATTTCCCCCAGATGAGTGAGCTGAGATCCAACCCCTTTTTATTGCCTTTAGTAGTTCAGCCAAAATAAGACAGACTGGGAAAAAATGCCCAGGAGTTTATTCCTTGTTTTGGAACAAATGCTGCCCTGTCACTTAAATCCCAGTTAGGGAGATAGATGCTCCAGCTTTGTTTTCCTCACTTCTACACCATTCCCTTTTGCCCTCTGACCTCTCTCATAATTCAGTTGCTGGCCAGGGACTGATCATGTCCACCATTGACTAACTTTTCATTGACTGCATACATCCATTCTTTTTTTCTGCACAGCACCCATCTAATGGCACCTGACAAACGTAACCATTTATTCTCCTTTCTAAGAGGACTAAACCTTTTCACCTGCATCAGTGATCCAAGGGCTAGAGTAAATGATGAAGTAAATGAATCCAAATGGTAGCATCCTTGGAGAGCAATTGAGGGACCCCTCTGCCCTTGGCTAAGACATTTTCCTTTGGAAGCAGAAGTCTGTTTGCAAACCCCAAAAGAAGCAAATTATACTGACCCCTGGAAGGCCTAGGTCTGTGTGAACTAGATAGGATGAGAGAAGACTTAACACATCCTAGTGATTCTTGAGAGCAGGATGTGCCCCAAAGATGGTACTGAGCAGGCCAAATGGCAAACATAGAGGAAGGCATGGTCAAAGAGGCACCTTAAGTGAGAGAAGGAAACCAGATGAATTTAAGGGTCTGAAGAAGCTTTTCATGAGAGTAGTAAAGTAGTACAATGGGTAGAAGATTGGACTTGGAGTCAAAAAGACCTAAGTTCAAATCTTGCCTCAGACACTTACTAGATTGTGACATTGGGCAAGTCACTTCACCTCTCTGTGCCTCAGTTTCCTCATCTGTAAAACGAGGGCAATAATAGCACTTACCTCTCAAGGTTGTTGTGAAGATCAAATGAGATAATATTTGTAAAGCATTTTGCAAACCCTAAAATGTTATATAAGTGTTATCTATAATTATTATGGGAATATTTTTAAATTTTGGACTCTAGCCTGGAATGCTAAAGGCTAAGAAGACATATGATCCAAGTCTATTAAATCAGGAAGGGGATGAGAAGGGGAACGCAATCTTGCCCATTGAAGTAGAGAACTAGAACTATGCGACCTACTCTGACTCCAACCTTGAGCTTGAAAGTTGTAGGATAAACAAAAGGAAATACAAATTCTTCCCTATCATAGACAATGATCTAACTGGCAGGGATGGAATCACCATGATTAAAAGGAAATCAGAATTCACACTAGATTAAAGACTAAGTAGAGGTCACTCAGCTGGTCACTCCTGCTAAAAATGAATTCAGCTCTCCAGGTCCGGATGAATTACACCTGGGGTCCTGAAAGTATCTGCACATAGGGTCACAGAAATGCTAATGTCAATTAGGTAGAGTAGAAGAGACACCAGAAGCCTGAAGGTGGACAAATGGCCCAATTTTTAAAAGGGGGGAGGGTAGAAGGCAGGGGATGGGGAAATTTTGTAATCTATGAACTGGTGAACTTGATTTTGATCCCCAGGGAAATGCTGAAACAGAATAGTAATCAGATTACACCTTCCAATAAGTTCAGCGTTTACTATACCAGAATCACAAGATTTGAGAGTTAAAAGGGATCTGGTCTGACCCATAGACTGCACTGCCTCTTAGAAAGAAACTGGAACTCAGAGAGATGAAGTCATTTGCCCAAGGTTACATGATGAATAAAAAGCAGAGGCTTACTTAAACCCAGGTTTATTCATTTGCCCCATGATCTTCATCTGGGGATGAACTGTGTCCCAATAGAACATGGCCCCTCATCTTTCACAAAGTTCTTGATCATAGACTAAACAATTTCATTCAAAGTCATGCCAGGATTTTCCATCCATCCATTCAATAAACATTTACTAAGTACCCACTATGCGAAACACCTTGTGCTCAATCCAGAGCTTGGAAAGATAGAAACAACATAGACTTTACCCTCAGGAATGATATTATCTTTAATCATGAAGAACACTGCAGTCCACCTACTTAATCCTGTTCAACAATAAGGACCAGGCACTGGCAATTCCATGCTCACCCCAGGCTCTCCATGTTTCTCTGGGAACTGGCTACCTTTATTCAGTAGCTCTGCTCTTTTTTGGGGGGTAGTAGTTCTTGTCTCATTAATCTAATGTGTGTATATTTATCTAATTAGACTCATGTGGTGTTTGCTGTTCCATACATGAGAGACAGTATGAACACAGGCAGAGATGTAAGGAAGGTAGCATTAGAATGGGGGACAAGAGCGTTGGCCCGTTTGTGTAGAATGTGAAGCACAGAAATATGGGTTTGAGTCGGGTGGGAGGGGGCCTCAGCAAATGGTAGGGAGTGTCAAGTTTGAAAGATCCCCCATCCATGATAATCTGGCCCTGATAGCTCATAATTCCTCCAAAAGGACTTAGATCCAAACTAGCTTCCCTGCAACTAAAATGTGCTAGACATGGAAATAGCAGTATTTTTTTACATAAACACTCCAGGATGGTGGAGAGTTTATGATAGAATCCTATATCTAGAGCTGGAAGAGACCTCTTAAGGCCATGTAGTCCAAGTCCCTCATTTTACAGAGGAGTAAACTGAAGCCCATAGAAGTTATGTGGCATGCCTAAGGTTACACAGAGAATCATAGATCTAGAGTTGGAAAGGACCTCAGAAATCAGCTCCCTCATTTTATAGTAGAGGAAACTGAGGCCCAGGGAGGGCAAGCAACCTGCCCAAAATAACAGTGTAATAAATGTCAGAGGCAGGGTTTGACCCCAGGTACTCTAGCTCCAAAGTCAGTGTTCCTTCTACTGTTGAAAAAGGGTTGAGGGAAATGGCCAGATGACTGAAGGGGGGTTGTGATCACGGCTATTTTAATGTTTAAAGGCTATCATCAGGAAGAGGGTCCCGATTTATTCTGCATAAGTAGCTCTAGAAAAGACACTTAGGACCAATGGAGGAAAGTTACAAGGAGGCAGATTCTGAACTAATATAAGGAAAAGCTTCCAACAGAGCTGTCCCAAAACAGAATAGGCCTTCTGGAAAAGCAGTAAACTTTCCATTGCAGAGGTTTTCAAATAGAAGCTATAGGACCACCTGTAGGAGCCGACACAGAGTACTTTTGGTGAGGGATTGGGTTGGATAACCCTTGAGGTCCATTTGAACTATGAAAATCTGATCATCTATGCATTGATCTCTCATTGACTACAGCGATCCAAAATAGCCGTTTACGAGAAAATGTGGTCGTACATGAAATCAGCTGAACCATCGGTGTTTACCAAAACCACAGCTGACGGCGTGGCCAGAGTGCGAAAATCCAAAGGAAAGTTCGCCTTCCTGCTGGAGTCAACCATGAACGAGTATATTGAGCAGAGAAAGCCGTGTGATACCATGAAAGTTGGTGGAAATCTGGATTCCAAAGGCTATGGTGTGGCAACCCCTAAAGGCTCAACATTAAGGTGGGTGGAATAATATAACAATATCCATGTTGTTATAGTATTCCACCTACCCTGATGTACTTTGTTGTCATTTTCTTTCTTGTGGATTTTGAGGTAACTTAACAGTTTAAAAATCTACACTATTCCATGGAGTTAAATAAGACGGTAAATGATGGTTTCATCTATTTAATGCATCCTTTTTTTTTTCAATGTTCTCTCTGTGTTGTCCTCTCTGACTGTTTGTTGCTGTTTTAATTTTACAGTTCAACGGCTTTTTCAATTTAAATGGTAAAAGCCAAGTTATGGTGCCATGTGTGACGAATGTTAATTGCATGGATGTGGCAGTCTAGTTACTTTTTTTCTCAAAGACAATTTCCCCATCCCGCACACTTCAGTTTTGAGCAAACGTTATCCTACATGCCACCTTCCAATATTTAACCCTGTATTTGCTGTACAGACATTTTTCTAGCTCCCCGTTCTGTGCAATTTCGCCAATTTGTCCTCTTGTGCTCCTTTTTTATACGTTAACGATTTCCTAAGCATTTGTGCATTTTCTTACAAGTTATGTTTTATCGTTTCAAGAAATGCTGTTAACCTGGCAGTATTAAAACTGAATGAGCAAGGCCTCTTGGACAAATTGAAAAACAAATGGTGGTACGACAAAGGAGAGTGCGGCAGCGGGGGCGGTGACTCCAAGGTCAGCCTCAATGTCACCACAACCGGGTACCCTTAGTGACGAGTAATCGGCAAGACTGTTATCTTACCACTGAGGAGAGAGTACAGCAAGATGCACCCAAAAGTCCGGAGGCTTTTGAACCCGGACAGTGCTCGTGGCGCTGCTATCGATTTTGATCTAACTGGGTCCCTTCTTAAACTCCCAGACAGACGTTCTCCAACCATATTGGCTTCCTCCCCTTTCCCTTCCTCTTCCCCACCCCCATTAGGATTGACTCGTGAAGGCTATTAGTGGCCTAGGCTGGCAAGAGTCCAGAGATTGCCCCTGAGGCAGTCCCTGTCCACCTTTGCCAAATGGTAATAGCCATGAAAACAGCCCTGGACATTGCAATGACAGCTCATGGGCTTTTTCTCCCAAGACATCATGCTACTAGAGCTTGGTTGGTTGGTTAACCAATCAGGGCTGACTGTTGTGAAGATGAACATGAAGTGATAACATATTGCTCTCTATTTGTGATGACCAATTGAAGACAACCCCCATTTAACTTGACAGCAAAAACAATGGGCTCTGCTTCAAGTTAAGTGGGGGGAGAGTTTCTCTTCAGTGGGCCACCCGGGTTTAGGCTGTGTGAAGCTGTTTGTAGATTTTAGCAGGGATATTGCATAACTCGGTTTGCTGTATGTGGTATCGCTTCCTGATTTGTCCTCTCCTTAGACCCGTTCCTGGCTCAGGTAGGTGCAATCCAGACAGTGATGAGAAGTCCCGTCTTACTTGGCATTCCTTTGATTCAGTAACTTTCATCAGGGCTAGCAGGAATAGCGATCAACGGAACATCAAGGGGTAGGGGGCGAGCTCAGAAGCCACGGGACCAAGTGACCCACTGGTGGAAAAGAATGCTTGGTAAGTAGGAGTGAGAACCTCAACTTGGGCCCCCACCATGGCCCGAGCTATGAGACTCCAATAATTTATGGAAGATCAGTCCTTGTCTAACCAAAATATTACAACTACTCTAAGGTCTATGATACATCCCCCCCACCAAACAAGCTTCAAGATGCCTTTTTCATAACATGCAATCTGTCAAGGCATTGGTTCTAATTTTTGTGGTAAAGCCTCAATTAACCAGAAACTAATCAACAAGTCCTTCAGTCAACAAGAATTGTTCTCCTTGGGATCCACTTAGACAAGACCAACAAATTGTGCAGAAAAAAGAAAATATATAGCCAAGATTTTGTTTTGAGAAAAATCACTTTCCAGGCTCAGCCCAACTCTTCCACCATTCCCATCTCCATCTCCAGTGCCCAGCACAGATCACTGATGATCTGAAGAATAGCCCTGAGGCTCTAGCCCATCTTCAATAAGGAAAAAGTCAGTCTTAGTCACAAAACTGACTTTAGTAAGGAAAAAGGTGAACCCTGAAAAATTAGAGGAAATTCCCAACTGCTAAAAGAAAGAGCGTCAATTGTTGATACTTAGATAACCAGAAAATTCTACTCATGGTAAACATCCCATTCCCAAAGTGTTCTGGTTAATCAAGGTGTTACTATGTGACAAAAGGCAATGACTCCATCTCTACCCCAACGTGAGTGGAAGGCATTAAAAGATGTAGCCCTGTTTCGGGTATGGCTAACCTCTTGCCAAAAGAAACCAACTACCTGGTTACTGATCTTCTCCTGAAACTAATAGGACCCAGGGGCCCTTGTTACACCATTGATGTGAATTGCCAAGTGAAACTCTGGGTAATAACAGACAAAGGGAGTGGCTCTCATGAATGCCTCATTCATGCTGAATGTGAGATGTTGGCACCAGATGACACCTGACACCTTCTGGATGAGAAGACAGAAACTTTAGCCGCTCATTCAAAATGTTTTGTCTATGTGGTCCAAATGTTCAGATCTCACAGACTGCCAGGGACCTTAGAGATCCTCTCTAGCCCAATTCCCACATTTTTAGAATGGGGAAACAGAGGGAAAGGGACTTGATCAAAGTCATATGGTCCATGAGTGACTAAGTCAGGACTAGAACCCACGTCTCCTGCTCTTTCTCCCACTGATATTTCTAAACATACAGCTGTGTGACAAGAGTTAGACAAAACCTCCAAATGGCCATCTTTCTTCTTATCCAGATGTGTTGGCATAATGAAGGTCAACTTGAAAAGAGTACCTTTAAGCTCCACCCTCAAAAACTTTGGGCAGGCTGTGATGATATATCATGTATGTGAAGCACTGCAACCTTTTTTCAGGGAAGGGGGTCATATTTCTTTTAGAAGCTTTTTTCAAGTCGATTTATTATTAGTCCCCTGCCTCCAGGTCATCAAGCCGTGACTGTGCAGCTAGTGACTTTTTAAATCACCATTCTTTCCTACTAAGTCCTAAAAATTTCCACGATCCCCTCCCCGCCCTGAGTTCACAATATTCCTTGTTCAGCAGCTTGGATCAGTTAGTCTTCCATAGAGTTTTGCAAAATTAATCCACCTTTCACATCATGTGTACTGTCACATCTGGACTACTCAGGGTCTGATTATGTAGTCGGTGGATTGTCCATCTGCTTGCCTTCTTTCTCTTTCTGTTTCCCACCTGCTATATTCTGTCATATCAGAGGGTAGGCAAGGCAAGGGACACACAATGAAACAAGTCCATTTTGCCCCCTCCTTAGCAATTGGCATTTAAAAAGATAAATAAAGGTGGAGGCTGAGATTTCCATTGGAGCCCTAATTCAGAAAAGTCAGACAAGAACTGGGCTGAAGTTTGTCTCTGTGCTATCTATGCCTAAAAGACAAGTTTGATATGGAAACTAAATGTAGAAAAAGGAGGTAAAGGAAATGGCTCCTTAAGATAGTTATCTCTTTTCATTAATTTTAACAACAGTTTTTATATCAAATGTTCTCAATCCTTTTGTGCCCCAGACCCCTTGAGTCCTCTGGTAAAGCCTATGGACCCTTCTCAGAATATTTTTAAGTACATAAAATGAAATACATAGCAATATGAAAGAAACCAATTATATTGAAACAAAGATGTAATTTTTCCCCATCTAGCTTCATGGACCTATGATTAAAAATTCCTGCCTTATAAATAAAAAATAAATATACCAGTCGCAAATCTATTCCATAAAGCGGGTCTCCTGAGTCAATGCTGTCAAACTCAGAAACAGGGACCACATATTGACTTAGCTTTTAAAATGTGATGTTATCTACATTTTATTGCATTTTTATTTATTTTTTTAAATATTTCCCAATTACATTTTAGACTGATTCTGAGCCCACTTGGGAGTGTTGCAGGCCATGTGTTTGACATTTCTGCCATAATCATCTTACACTAGGACCCATTTTATTAGAGTTATTTGGGTCCAAACCTGTGATTTCATGACTACAGGAAATTCCCAGTGAGGAAACTCCCTCAATCAATGCAGATTGACACCTTCTCGGCAATTTAAAACTTTAGAAGCTTGCCTGGTGCCCCAAGAGGGTAAGTGATTTGCCCAAGGTCACATAGCCAGTGTAGGTCAGAAGTAGGACTTGAACTCACATCTCCTAACTCTGAGGGACAGCTCCCCATCCACTATTATTATGTCATGCTGTCTCCCTGTTTCAGCTGTAATATGTGTTCACAATTATAGGATCCTAGAATTTTAATACTGAAAAGAAATCTTAGAAAACAGAATGACAGAGATAGAAGTTACCTTAGAACAGGAAATATAGAATCTTAGCCCTGGAAGGGGCTTAAAACTTAGAAAATGGTCTTTTATTCTGTAATGAACAAGGGGTGAGTCTCTAGGTAATGAATCAAGGAAGGATATATTTAGAAATGCAAGTTAGATGAAAATGAAAGAGACCAATAAAAACAATTTAAAGAACATGAAACATAGAAGATCAAAGTTCAAAGCATTCTTAGAACAGACAACAGAGAATTTCAGACCGGAAGAGAACCTTCAAGATCACCCAGACCAACCCAACTCATTTTACAGATGAGGAAACTGAAACTGAAACCCAGAGAGGGGAGATGATAAATCCATATTGTTAAATAGTCAATAATTCAAGCTGCTCATTAATTCAGACTTGCCATCCTCACTCCCCACCCCAGTTAGCCCTAATCCATAAGTCTTCAGTGTATAAGCTAAAATAATTTGAGGACTGTACTAACTATCCCTTTCTATAGTTACCACAAGAATCAAAAAGAATACAATCTTTTGATCTGGATAACGTAAGGCCCAGAGAGGGTGGTGAGTTAGGAGGTGACAAAGCTGACGTGGTAGAAAATTCTGCTGACTTCCAGGGTCACTGCTTATAAAGCCACCTCATAAGGTCAGTTTCTCCTGGGGACCCAGCCAGTGAGTGACTGAACACAATTCAAGTCTACTCTCCCAGGCAAATGGAGCACTAACCCCATTCCAACCTTGGATATTAATGACAAAGAATGACATCACCTGTCTCTGGAGCTTTGCACAGCATTTTCGCATCGATGAATTCCAAAATGAGAAAATAGAGAGTGACATCTGAATTACTTCTCAGCTCTCTCTTTCCTTGGACATGGCTTTGTATTCCAGCTCTAACTTGCCACTTACTACTTCTGTGACCTTGGGCAAGTCAATTCCCCTCTAAAAACAAAAACCACATTGATTACCTCCATAAAGAGGCTTCAACTTAAAAGAAGGAAGCAGAACTGATTGGACAGTTGATATCTGAGGTTTGTCAAACCTGTACCCTCATGTGACTTTCCTGAAATCTGGTCCAGGGCCTGAGAGGCAGCAGTGGGGTGATGGAGAGACTAGGAGCCAGGAGCCCTGCCACTAAACTCACTGTGTGACCTGGAGCTGGTCATTTTCTTTTTCTCCTCTGTAATATGAACAGACTAGACTAGATGATCTCTAGGGTTCCTTCCAGTTCTGACATCCTAGGATTCTACTTAGGAATGCATCACAATACAGATATACCTGGATTTTTCTTGGGGGATAGGAGAAGACAGGTTATTCAATTAACCACCCTCCCCTCGAAAAAAAGAAAAACTTGGACTAGCTTGGACTACAGAGGTAGATGGATAGTGCAGTGGGTAGAGCATTGGATCTGGCATCAAAAAGATCTGAATTCAAATTCAGACTCAGATATTTACTAGCTATGTGACCATGAGTAAAAAACTTAGTCTCTATTTACCTCAGTTTCCTCATATGTTAAATGAGGATGATAGTAACACCTACCTCCCAGGGCTGTGGTGAGCATCAAATGAGATAATATTTGTAAAACGCTTTGCAAGCCTTAAAGTACCATGTAAATGCTAGCTATGATTCTAAAGTATCATGGGAAAAAATGTCGGTTGGGTACCTTCAGATACATAAAGCAGGAACATAACTAGGTTAACCAAAATTTATCTGATTCTTATCGAAGTACTTTAATGAATTTATGAGGAAGTTTGGGATATATAGATATGTACACATTATATATATATATATATATATATATATATATATATATATATATATATATATATGTATATATGTATGTATGTATGTATACACATATTATATATGTACTTATGTATACACACACATACACATATATATAGTATGTATATATGTATGTATGTGTGTACACATACATACATATGCTTCCAAAGTTCTTAAGGATGCTTGAAAACAATTTTTTTTCCTCGCAAAAATCTAACCTTTCCTCCTTCCACCCCACCTCCAATCTTGTTACTCTCATGATGCATTTCCTTATCAAATCCTTTCTTCATAGATAGTACAAAGGCAAATTTTAGCCAAACCCCACCTGAATTAACAAGGATTCCAGCTAAGGAGAATCTGAACTGATGAGGTCAGCCTGGATTTCCCATGTGCATGATTGACTTACAACATATCTCCCATATCTGTCTCCAGTTCCTCCTTCCCATGCCATCTTCTCTCAACTGATTCTCTTCCGCACCCAGAATCTTTTGACATTCTTGGGCCTGGGGTGATGGCTATGACTCCACAGTTGCCTTTTACCTACACCAAGATGGACCTTTAAGTGAGAGGAGCCACTCAAAAGGTAGACTCTTTGGATCCCCAGGGTTGAGATGGATCCGATGCCTCTTTATTGACCCTGTTATCTATGTGTATGGACAAGAATCCCTACGGAAAGATGAGCCCCTCCTCAGGTCTTAGCTGGAGTTCCTGGGAATCTCTAAGACTCTGGTTTGGGATGAAGGAGTGGGGTGAGTATTTTAATGCCCTTCATTAGTTTGTGTGTAGCCATGGTGGCCGCTGGGAAGTTTGTGATGGCCATAAGTGAATGAACTCATCTTTTCTAGGTCTCTGCTTCTAGTAGAATAGCAACAGGACTTGAGGACTCAATCAGTCCAGTGGTAGCCAAAACTTTGGATTTTTCTAGGGATTATAAGAATTTTTTAAAAATTCTACCTAAAAGAAATGACATTTAGCATTTGTGAGCATATATCTACCTAATCTGATTGTGATAAATAATTTCACAAGGTCATTACATATATTGTAATAGATTATCCCCTTGGTGATGCCCACTAACGTCTTGAACCCCATCATGATGTCTTTCAATTGACTGCCCAGGTCACAAATTGTTTCTGTAAACTAATTGTCTGCCATAACATTGTATTGTCTAGTGTCATGTTGTTTGTGAGCCAGAGACAGGCAAAAGTATTAGCCTGAAATTCAAGAAATTGCTGTATTGGTCTCTACTGTGTGGCCTTGAGTGAGTCCCTTCCTTCTCTGTACCTCAGTTGCCTCTATCTGTAAAATGAAGGGGTAGAACTTGATGATCTCTAAGCCCTATGAGCCTATGGGCTACTGGAGTATGACTATATTCTAGTATAATATTGTAGAAGTTGACTGCGTGGTCTTGTGATTATATACTCTGGTGATCCGGAAAAATATTCTTTCCATCTCCCTCAAGGTGTAACTTTAAGACTAGGAAGGTATGGTTTTGACTGGATC
>CM053775.1:32273788-32299889 GCA_028658325.1 Potorous gilbertii | reverse complement strand
AGTCAGGTGAATGAGTGAAGATCTGATTTGCTATAGAAAATCATTTGGAAAAGTATGCTTCTCCCCTTCTTATATTTCCATCAAGATACCCTGAATATGGAGTCATTGTGTAAATCGTTCTCATAGATTTTTCTAACAATGAAGAAGTAGGGGCTGGTAGTTATTGACATCCTATCTATTTCCTCGTTTTCAATGTTTTCATCGTCTGTCATTTTTTTAATATCTTCTCTGCCCTGAGATAGTTTGTAAAATGATCCCTTGATGTTTTGAAGGTTGTTTTGCCTCCAGCCCAGATTTCCTCAGTGTGCATTGATCAGATCCAGTCATTCTTTCCAAGAGCCATTATTAAGTGTCATTTCTCCCTCCAAGACTCAGATGATAGGAATCGAATGTGGTGCTTCCACTTTCATCGATCGTAAAATAAGTTAAAATAACGTTAACAAAACTTGCTGCTTGTCCTCCTACCAGCATCATCTCTGAGCACTGGTGGGATGCCGTGACTTAGTGGAATCTCCTGACATACTTGCCTTAGCTTTACTTTTGCTTCTGCTTCTCTTTGCTGTTTTATGAGGAGATATTGCTAATATCCTTCCACCACCCTCCTCCATACAGCTGTGTTTGTATCTTGCTTTTTGTTGAATTGAACCTAATTAAAATTAATAATATAATTGAATTAATCTCTATGGTTGGACATTAAGGGAAACATGAGCCATTATTTTACAGTCACCTCAAGCTCAACATCTTGTCCAAGTTGTCTTTGTAACTTCTCAGATTGATGGGTGTCCCATCAGGGAAACAGTAAAGAGTAAAAATAAAACAAAAGCAGTCTGACTCAAGGAATAGCACCCTTCTTCCAAATTTCCCTTGTTCCACTGAGGGCCATTAGCATTTTTTTAACAGTGATTGGGAGCTTCAAACTGCACAAAGACTTCTGGGATACCTTGTGTACATTATGCATTAGTTGTGTTATTATTGATTCTGTACTATCTCCTCCTCATTAGACTTTGAGCTCCTTAGCAGCAGGAACCTTCTTACTTCTCCACTTGCAACTCTGGTGCTTAATTTAAAAGCTCTTCTAGGGCTTTTGCACATAGTAAACACTTAATAAATGCTTCATCCATTCATTTTTCTTGCTTCAAGGCTCAACATGGATGCTGCCTTCTCTGGAAAGACTTCTCCGCACCACTCCCAGTTATTAGGACCCATGGTCTTCTCAAAACACCTTATATTTCATGTATATATTGTATCCCATGGTAGAATGTAAACTCCATCACTTCCCTCCGTCCTCTCTCCACAATCCCCCTCTAAACTTAGCTTACACTCATATGCCATTTTACCATTTGCAAATGCTTTCATATCCATTATCTCATTTGACCCCCACAAACCAGTGAGGCAGGCAGAACATAGATTATTGCTTCTCTTTTATAGAGGAGAAAACAGAGCCTCAGAGACATGAAGGTGATCTGCCCAAAGTCACACAACAAGTTAGTGGCAGAGCTTGAACTTGGACCCAGCTGTTCAGACTCTAAGTACAGCCTCCCTACCAATCTTATTGCAAGTTGAGCCATAGATTGTTTGTGTTAAAGCTCTAAGGTAATAACATCCTTTTAAAAATATTCAGACTTCAAACTAAACCTTTCAAACATGGCATCTTTAAAAATACTATTAGAAACATCACCCACAAACACACACACACATGCACATGCACACACATGCATACACACATGCACATGCACACACACATTCATGCGCGCACACACTCACACTCACACTCAGACACACATACACACACACTGGATACCCCTTGGCCAACATGATTCTGATGACACTGAGGATTATCACTTTCCTTGATGTCCTATGTCTGAGTTACTTTATAGAAGGTAGCCAACAGGAGCTGGAGATATTGTCTTCTGGTAAATAATGTTGAAATCTTTCCAAGGGGTCTTGTGAGACACTGGCTGTATCATTGTTTCCTCATATTCTCTTCTCCCACTTGCCCCCTTTATGTCCTTAAATCTGCCACTCTCCATACCGACTTTGTCAGCTTCAGCTCCATTTTCTATAGTTCAAGGTCCTCTGGAGACACTGCATCTCCAGGCATCTTCCAGGATCACTGGATTCTTTGGCAGAATCTTTTTTGCTGATGAATTACCATGGCCCACATTTCTCTTCTTCTTTTTCTTGCAAGACAGCCCAACATTGTTAAATTACTCTCTTGGCATTTTTTGTTACAGCAAAGAATTTGACATGGCTCCAAGCTATTCACAACTCAGGTTATCTTTCAAAATAAAACTTGTAAAACTTATTTTTGTTGTGTCACAGGTATCTTGTTACTGTGAATTACTTTTGACTTTCTCAAAAACAAATTTAGGGGACTTTTTTGTTCTAAATATTTTTGATTTATTTTTCCAAAAGAAAGTATAATTTTGCAAGGGGGAAATATCTTGGCTACCTCTTAGGAATCCCGATTTCTCTGATATCATAATTGCCCGTTTCCTGCTCCTCCCCGCCATGTAAAATTTCCATTACTAAAATCATGTTGAATCCTTAAGATATGCCCTAAAGCCTGTGTGGTTGCTCCTAGGGACTCTGCCTGCAATTTGAATAATTGTTACCAAGTAGTAGTAGTGCCCTGAATAAACAGAGCACGGTTCTTACTATTCCTTTAGCCCCAAGTGTAGATGATTGAAATATGTAAGAAATTAAACTATGCAATCTACCCAGTCCCCTTTATTTTCTGGGAAGGAGAAGGAGGAAGAGGAGGATAGAGGAGAAGGAGAACAAAGGAGAAGGAAGAGGAGGAAAAAGAAGGAAGAAGAAAGAAGAGGAGGAGGGAAAAGGAGGAGGAAGGAGGAGAAAGAGGAAGAAGGAAGGAAGAAGAAAAAGAAGAAGCAGTTTACGAATGAAGAGAGAAAAGAAATACCACAGGGAGTAAAAAATAATAAAAATCTCCATCTAGAAGCAAATAGGTTTCTTACTGGCTAACTTTTGCTGAGTTTAATCACTACTCACTTTAACCTCGTGTCCTTCCAGACTAATCTGAACTCACTTTCAAGCTTCTAGACATTAAAAAACAGCACTGGGCCTCAGCCTGTGCCTTGCCACCAAAAGCATGGTTTGACTATTAGAGAAACAAATATCAAAGTGTCACAAGATTCTGGTCACTTTAGTCTTCAAAACTTCAAGCATTTCTTATTTCCCCAGTGTCAGTATTTCCTCCACTGTTACAGATTACAACTCCACTATGACTTAAAAGATGATCTTTGAGAGTCGTGGCAAAAAGCAAAATGAAATCAGCTTCATGTGGCCAAACTGGTAATGAGGCTCTCCAAATTTTCATGGCTGAACTTCAGACCACAGACATATGGTCTGTCACCAGGCCTGTGCTTTTCTAGCTGCCAGAGCTCGTGTTGTACTGGCAGGACTCCCAGAGTCACCTGTGTGCCATGATAAAGCCCTAAGTCACCCTAACTCTTTCACTTAGGACTTCATCCATCTTTGGGTTGTGGATGGTCTTACCAGTCAAGCTACCAGAGCAAAGACTCCTCTCCATTCTTATTCCCCAAATGGATCAAATGAAAAGAAAGCCAAGCTAACATGGTTCCCAGATACTTCATGCCAGCTAATAACTCTGTAGAGCAATCAGAGAAAATTCAATATGCCCTTAGGATATGTTTTGCTTTTCCCCACTGTCTCTCCTCCTTGCCCTCCCTTCTGCCCAGAGTCCATCTACATTTAACAAACACCTCCCCCTTCACAGATTTCTTCACAGTGTAGCTCTCTGTTTAAAAGTTCTTGGCTCTCTCTGACGATTCTTAAAATCAATTCTGAATGTAAGAGAACATGGCATAACTTTTTAGACCTTTATGTATTAGTTTCCTCAAATATTCTTGGGGACATGTGCTCTTTAATGGGAAACGATCCAAAGAATGAAACTCTAATGGCAGAAATATAAACATGGTGGCAGGTTAGTGGAGAAGGTGTTTGGGAGTCAAAAGTCATCCTACATGTGTGTAATTTATTCTACTGGCCCCGTCCTTACTTAATATCTTTTTCTAGAAAATCTCTACTAAGCAAGACTTTTGCAGTAAACTTTGTTGAGCGAATGACTGCCCAAATGATTTCCTTGCAAACGATCTGGACAACTTCATCCAGTACCACTCTAAATCTCTGAATGCCCCTTCCAAGGGCCTGTGTCATATCCCTCTGGAGTTTTCCCAGGGAATGGCAACAAGAGATCTCAGCTGGGAGATGTGCCCTTGCTAGGCTGAGTTTGTTAGGTCAGGGGTGTGTGTTCATCCTGCATTGCCAAAGAAGACCATGCCATCAGAGAAGTAACGACATGACTTGTACTTAACTTTGTTTTGAGTGAGGGAGGGCTGTACAGGTCACCAGCCTCACTTCTCCAGAGCCATCTGAATCCAATGACCAGATATTCATCAGGATGACTGGAGATGACCCAGGATGAGGCAATTAGGGTTAAGAGACTTGCCCAAGGTCACACAGCTAGTGAGTGTCAAGTGTCTGAGGTAAGATTTGAACTCAGGTCCTCCTGACTCCTGTACTGGTGTTTTATCCACTGCACCACCTACTTGCTCCACTTGTTGAATAGGTTGATAAGGAAGCTAGCAGTTGTGATAACTAAGACAGGGGCTCTGATCTTTGCAAGATCTTAGATAACGAAAGCAGTACAACAGACCTGGAAGTGGGCATTATAGGAACACTCCTGATTTCTGAAAAAAGTGTTTTTCTGGAGAGCTCAGAACATAGGATTTGGTGGTGCTACTGTGGATTTGGAGTCAGAAGACCTGGGTTCAAATCCTGACTCAGAATTTTTGTGAACTTTGCTAACTTGGGCAAGTTTCTTCCTCTCTCTGAGCCTCTACTTGTCCCTTTGTGCAATGGGGTGAATTAATCATCTTTAAACTGCCTACATCATAAGTTAATTGTGAGTAGGATACTTGGAAAACCTTAGAGTAGTAGAAAAGTGAGAGTTCTCATTATTTGGAAGTACATGAGGCCTCACTGCCTCTTAGGTCTTTACCCAATAATTTGCTGTGTGGGCAGAAGAAAGTTGTTTAATCTTCCTATTGCCTCAGTCCCCTCACCAGCTATCCCTGGGCTGACAAGTAAGCCTGTATAATCAATGCTAACAAGAGGGTCAAAATCGGAAAGGTATGGAGTTCCCGTATCAGCACCAATTGGGGACAAGATTTAGGACAGGCCTAGTCCCTGCCCTCTTGGAGCTCCTGTAGAGTTATTGGGCAAAGGTGAGAAGGGCAAAGCTCTAGAGGAAGAGCACCTGGATTTACGTCTGACCTCTTTGGTCAAATAGCTTCTGTTTTGGGACTCAGTTTCCTCACCTGTAAAATTAGGGAATTTGACTAACTGGCCCCTGAAGTCCCTTCCAACTCTACAATTGTCATGTATAGGCATGATCTTCACCTCCCTAGGCCTCAGTCTCTTTACCTGTAAAATAAGAGGGTTGGACTGAATGACCTCTAAAGGTTCTTCCAACTCTAGAGCTCTGGTCCTGTGTGTGATTCTACTCAAGTCACCTCATCTCCTTGGCTCATACTTTCCCAATCTGTAGAATAAAGAGTTTGGTCTAGCTGATCTCTGAGGGTCCTTCCAGCTCTAGGTCTAGGATCCTATGTATGACCTTGGACAAGTCACTTCACCTTTCCTTGGGCCTCAGTTTTCCAATATGGCAAATGGAGGGGTTGGCCAAGATGGAGTCTAAGGTCCCTTCCAACCCTAGGTCTCTCATTCTCAATTTCAAACAGTTGGCTTTGACTTGGGCAAAGGAAAAGCCTTCATGTGACTTTATAGTGGGGATCATCCAATCTGGAGCAAACAGGGTTAATGGCGTGCTGAGAACTCCATGAGGCTCCCCTGGCCCTTGCCTCTGCCCCCAATGAGGCTCACAATAGTGGGAGATTTGACTTTGAAAGCAGGTTCTGTTTGTTTTCTGGGCAGTCATCCTGGCCTCCTGAAGTGTATTTATCTATACATTCCACTGTGATGAAATAGATTGGACTTGATCAGCCATATTTTTCCCATTCAATGGTTATAATTTCCAGTGGTCTATGGTGCTTCTCAGCAATGGCAATGTAAGGACCCACTGTATGTCGGTTGTGGGTCTCAATACTTTCAGGCAGGATTTTGATGATTTCCCAGAGTCCATTGTGGGAGTCACTGAAAGGACCCCAGGCAAAGGCTGGTAACTGTCCAGTTAGAGAAGAGGGGAATCGAGTTAGCCAAGGGCCACCAGGAAGAATATCCACATGTTCCAGCAAGGCAGGAATTAGAAAGACTTAAGTTCAACTCTAACTGTGTGACCCTGGACAAGTCACTTTTTTACTGCCCTAGGTCTCAGTTCCCTCATCTGTAAAATGAGGTGCTTGGACTTGATGACCTCTAAGTTCCTTTCCACCTCTAGCTCTAGGATCCTATGAGCCTTTGAATTAACAGGCACTTCTTTTGAGGGCTACTACTCTCTGTCAAGTAGTTATTCACCACTTTGTGGAAATAGTGTTAAGCAGATGGAGAACTTCCTTGCTAACACTTAGCTGAGACCACTCAAACTGAGAGAGTAGAAGTTTTTATTGGCAAAGAGGGGCGGTGAGGGATAATTTTGAAGCAAAGAGAACCTGGTGGAGTGATAATCACTGTTAGGAAACCTGAGCCAACCAAAGTAAGGCCATAATGGTCCAGGATGCCTTGGCACAGAGGGAGAGGATGTATCAACAGACTGGAGAGAGGTACAGAAATGAAGCCCAGAAAGGGGAATAGACAGGCCTTCTAGGTTGTGTTGACCTGACCCAAAACATAGACAGGGAAAATAAATGGGGAAAAGAGAAAAGGAAGAGAGAGGTAAAGTTGGAAAAAGAGAACAATTCCATTATCCCTTCCACATCACGGGGGGTTAAGTACACCAAGCCCCCCGCCATCTGAAAAATCTGAATAAAAGTTTTTGGCCCTCCCTTTGTACCAGAGAAGAATTCTGAATTATTGTGGTACTAAATGATAAAATATATTGATATTATATAATACTATACATATATTTTATGCATTTCTGAGTTTCTAAACCTTTTCTGTGTCATCTGCTGGTCTTTACGTGTTGTCTGAGGCTTCCTCAAAACTCCCCCAAAATTCCCATTTAATTTCTAATGCCAATCCGCTATATATCAAAACCATGATGGGAAAGTCATGACATAGAAGGGCTAATTGTATAAAGAGGGGTAGACAGAAATGCTGGGAGTGGTGAAGACGGGTCAGACCACAGTGACTCAGGGGGCCCCAAAGGACACCAGTATCAGAGGTTACCTGACTCAGTTTTGAGGGTTTTCCTGATTCTTCTAGTTTTCAGCCCCAGATAATATCATAATGGAAGTTCAAGCTTCCTTGGAGAATTTCATAATGCTTTGTCTATCATATATAGTACCCCCATCAATTTGCCCCCCTTTCTCAATTCAAAAGATCCTGGCCACCGGGTCTTTAAGGGAAGTCTCGACACAGACTTTCCCAGTTGTATAATGAAATGCAGGCTCCAGTATCCAACCATAGCCTGTTACCAACCTGCCACTGTTTTAAGGGTCTTCCATTAAGAAGTCACATTACACATCCAAAAGTAGTACTAGAAGAGACAAAGTTGCTCCCTCTTATGATGGTAACACTGGAGAAGAGGCAGGGAGGCCCAGTGAGTAGGGTAGCTCCAGAGGCCTGCTCCCTGTACCTGTGGCAGGATTGGCATTGATCTGAAAAAGCTGATTGGTCAGACTTACTTGTGAGATATGTCCATGGTGACCCTTATCATCTCCCATATAGAGTAAGTGGGCCGGTTAGTCATGGTACAGGGCTGGTCAGGATACCATCAGCTGATGCTCTTTTTTCATGATTCAGACTATGTAATAGTTGTCTAATTTCTACTGGTTTTCTTATTTTGACTTTGCCTCACAATAAGCTAACACTGTGCTGTCTTTACAATGCCCTTTTACACAAAGCAACTAGAGACATTTCATGGAATGTTCAACTTCCCTAGAGAGAAGACAGGGAAACAGAATCATTATAGTCATTGTCAGATGAGAAAAAAATCCCAGAGGTAATGTCAAGGACAGGCCCACCAAGCAGCTGATGTAATGCGGGCAGCAAATGACCTTCTTGCCCATTGGGAGGGGACGTGGGGCCTGGAAAATTGATCTTCAAGGAGTTTGCCCAGTCTCTTTGCAGACAGAGGCCCCCACTACCAGAGACACATGCAGAGGCTACCTAGCTCCTCCACATTGCTAAGGAATCAGCAGTGTCCTTGGCACCACTTGGTACCATGGTACCACTTGCCTCTGAATCTCAATGGCCAAGGGTGAGCTGTGTCTTTGGAAGCACCTCAGCTACAGTGATATCGCCGTAGCAGTTAGTTAGTACCCAGAATGTAGCCTCTCCATCTCTAGCCCCCCATTCCCTCTTTTCACCTTACATGTGCCCTCTTTTTGTAACCTGGAGGGACAAGATGCATATCTAAAATGTTGCCACATGTACAACATTTACCTTGATGCTTCAAGAAACCTGGATCTTGAATCCTCCCACCACCCACAGAAAGGCCAATCCCTCCCAGCCTTAACAGACAAGTTTCATGAGTTTATATGAAAAAAAAATGCTTTTGATGCCCTATTCTCCCCCACTCCATTTCTGGTGGTGAGCCTCTACACACTTAACCAGGGAGATCCTCAGCTGCCAGACACACAGTCCAGGGCTCAGCGTGGAACAGAAGCCTTAACAACTTGGTAGGACCTCCTCCGGCAGTGCCCTTGAAAGCCCAGGGTCACCTACACTCCACCGTGAGCCCTGAAAGGAGGGTACCAACAGAGGTGTGGACTCTTAGGTGTGCCTTGGGTGGAAAGATACTTGTGGTATTAGCAAAGACTCAATGGCCTTTTCAGGCGTCTCCAGTGAATGTTTCGATGAACTTTCTCAGCCACCATCTTCATGACGATGAGAGCAAGGATAACGACAACAACGGTGTTGCATAATCTGTTGTATTCGGCTTTTCTTTCTATAACGTGAACTCCCTTCTCGTTCTTCTCCCCAGCTGCTTTCCTTGCCCCCAAATGCATTCTGTCTGGAAGTTCAACAAGATGCCCAGTTAGATCAAACCCAATTCGCAGTAAGTGGCAGTCAGACAATTGCATCCACGGGGAGAGAGAGCCCGCCCCAACAAGCGACTGCCTTGTTTTTCTACCCTCGTTGTTTAACAGTGTGTGCCGATTACTCAAAGCGATATGGGCAGGCCCTGGTAAATATAGAGATGCTCTAGTGTAAAGTTTGATAAGGTAAAAATGCTCAGGTTGCCTGCAGTGTCTAAAATGACTGTGGCCAGGGCTCCCTGCTTTATCGCTTTCTATAGTTTTAAAGTAGTTTGAAGCTTGAATAACATAAAATAACATAATATAATGTTATTTATGTTATTTCCCACGTGAAGAACGCCTGTAAACCTTGCAGTATTGAAACTCAGTGAACAAGGCATCTTAGACAAGCTGAAAAACAAATGGTGGTACGATAAGGGGGAGTGCGGAGCCAAGGACTCCGGGAGTAAGGTCAGTCGCTGGCGGTCTTTTTGTACTGATTAGCAATCGCAGTTTGACCCACTGTTTATTTGATTCCCCTGAAATGGCTTTCCCAAAACAACACCCGCACACACACACACATACATGCACACACGCATGCACATACATGCACACGTACACACATGCATGCACACACATGCACAAACACATGTAACCCTACCTCGATACAATGGGACCCCCTTATAATGCTATTCTTGAAACAGTGGAACAAGGATAGGCCCTTGGGACCAACCATATTACACCGGACTGGTGGTATTATGCCCATTCTTTTGGAGAAAGCCCATGATTTGGCCCACAGTATATTCTAAGGGGTTTCCAATGTATTTTACATTTTAAAGGCTCAAGGAAAAACAATTCCAAAATCACCAAAAAAAAAAAAGAAAAGAAAAAAGAAAAAAAGAAACAACCACAACAGCTTTTTTTTTTTCTCTTCCAGTATCAGAGACTTTGTAAGTTGTAAGTACTTTTGGTCATTCTAATATTGTGCTGGCCCCACCCTCAAATCGGGAAACCAGACTGGTCTCTGGAAGAATTCATGAATCAGCTTCATTCCAGCTGTTGTTGAATCAAGTCCAGCACCTGGGTGGTTCTCGAAGACCACTAAGTCTGTCCCATTTCTCACTTCCAAAGCTGTTTGGAGCGCTTTTGAAATCTAGCCGCATGCTCGTTGAGGGTATACATCGTCAGGATTAACATCACATTGATAAGCATGAAACACTCTTCCCCGCCTCTTCCTCACCCCACCCCTCTATCCCTTTGCTCCCCCAAGAAAGTTTTTTTTTTCCTTTGAGTTTCCGTTTTTTTTTTCCTTTTTACTTTCTTTAAACTAATATTGTGGGATTGGTTAATTCATTTCATGATACGCCAACATTCATTTCCCCTATGCACTGAACCATTTTGCTACTGTAGCTCTACATCTCATGGCCATAAATGGCATAATTACCTAGGAGCTCAGTTATAAATTCAGAACTCTTGTTGCCACAGCTTATAAGGGTCATGTCAAGGAACACACATGAAAATCCAATGGTGGGACTGGGGTGAGGAGATTGGGGCGGGGGGGGGCAGGGGAGAAGTCAACCTAAAATTGATCTGTTGCTGTAAGTGACATATATTTTGGATTACTTTCTCAACTTGAACTGTCACTTCTCCTACATGAGCAGTGAGTCACAGGGTTGCTTATAGGGATATTCTCCATCCTCATTCACCTACAGTCTGGTTTCAATTGGCCTTTGCATCAGGACAAATAAGTATAGGACTAGCATCTAAGAAACAGAAATGTAGACATGGCCATACAAATATATAATTGTTCTCATTTAACTTTAATTGCCTTAAAGACACAAGGATCGGCTATGTTCCTCCCATTGCTCAGCATCCCTGATGGCTCCCCATTGCATTATAGCTACAACAGGGAAATTAATCCACTGGAGTAATAATCTGATGATAAGAATCATTCTGCTGAATCCAGTAGCAAAATGGTTACAATTCCTTCTAAACAGATTACAAAATGCTACTTTTTCAATGAAAACCCCTCCTCCCTCCCTTGGTCAGTCCTACCTTGAAGGTGGGGTCCAGGTAGCAATTTTTTTTCCTTTCCATTATTCAGCAATCCAGGTTTTGCTTTCTCATGCAGACTTAGCTTAGTCAAATTTGCAGTCTGACCTGAAAGTAACTGACCGTCTTCCTCATTCTTAAAAATTAGCAAATAGAAAGTTTATGATCAGTTCAGTGTTTTTAAAGATTATTCTTAACACTCACTGAAATCCAAGTTTTAAAAGGAGCTGGTATTTTTTTTTAAATCACCAGTCTCCTAGAAACGTTCCCTGATTTCTAAGTGGAGTCAATCAGGGACTAAAGGGGCCTCCTACTAGGCCCCTGCAGCTCTTGGGAGGACGTTGACAGACTAACTTCTACTGCAGATGGAGTCCATCAGCAGAGAGGCTTGCCACCCTAATCAAAGCTAGTCCTAGAGTGATCTCTCAACCACTTAGAAAGAAGTGGAGCAAACGCTGATATAAAGACCCTGGCAAAGAATGTCCCCAGCTCAGAATTTTTAGAAACTCTAATGCTCTCACCCATTGCTTTGGGGACTGATTGACATGGTGCTTCAAGGAGGATAGGGAGAAAGGACTGCAGGGTAGAGAGGCAAAAGAATACTTTAGGTTCCCAAATGAAAATTGTTACTTGGAGAGAGGGGGAGAAAGAGAAAGAGAAAGGAAGAAAGAGATGTCATGGCTGAACTCTGACAATAGATGTTTATTGAGGCTAGTAAAGGGCTGAATTATGCTTCCATTTGCTCTTTGGTTCCTAAAGTTAGTTGTGAGGGGGTTATGCTTTTAACATCTTTTTTGAAGCAGTAGGACCCCAGGATCATAACAGTCAGTGGAAGTATAATCTACTCATTGCACGAAGTGAGTCGGTTGCCAGGGTTGAGCCATACCATCTATGCCTGTGTTTAGTTATCTTGATAGCATAGGACAGCCCTGAACTGTTGCAAAGCATGATGATGTCCCACTGCCTGTGATTTTCCCACCAACTAATCACATTGTCCATTTCTCTTAGGACAAGACCAGCGCTCTGAGTCTGAGCAACGTGGCCGGCGTGTTCTATATCCTGGTTGGAGGCCTGGGGCTGGCCATGATGGTGGCTCTGATAGAGTTCTGCTACAAATCCAGAGCGGAATCCAAACGCATGAAACTCACGAAGAACACTCAAAACTTTAAGCCTGCTCCTGCCGCCACCACCCAGAATTATGCCACTTACAGAGAAGGCTACAACGTGTATGGAACAGAGAGTGTTAAGATCTAGGGTACGGCCAAGGCCTGCTCCGACTAAGCTAATTGCCCTTCCGTTGCTGTGCATTGTGTGCCCTTTCCTTTTTCAGCTCGGTGATGTTCTTCCGAGCAATGTCTAGTCTTCAGAGTGTTTGTTGGATTCTTTGAAAACTATTCGGCAACTGTGCCTTTCTTGTCACACATAATGAATGATGCTTTCCTTGAGTTTCTGGGTAACATGTTTGTGATTGAATTACATTCCCTTTCCCCTTCCCCTCTCCTGCCATGGAGCAAAGTCTCTAGAGAAGTCATTCTCATTTCTCAGTCCAGTAATTGATGATAAAAATGAGTAACAGAAATGAAGTGATCCCAAAGGGAGTCTATGAGTCTTTAAACAGTCGTTTGAATCCAGGGACCATTTTTTTCCAATATTTGAGTCATATTTTTCCCTCTTTTTCCCTCCCCCAAGAATTCATGCTCAGGTAAGTGTTTCTTGGAGGACATGAAAGAAACTCCTCCTCCCTGCCCCTCCCATCTATATTCAGACTACTGCTGTCGAGGCAATTGGGACCTAGAGACCTCCAGCAAAGCCTCACCTGATTCAGACTGGCTGCAAAGCCAGTTTGAATTAGGAAAAGGTCTGATTATAGACATATTTTCAGAAATCGATTTTTAATACCTTTCAGTACCTATGCCATAGTTAATAACCAAACTGATGTCTGCAATGGAAAAGAACATTGAGTGACTCCATTCATTAGACTAAATCCTACTTATGCTCCTGTTGTCAAAGATAATCCTTTGTTCTTTGTTGTCTAAAGCCACTGGTGCCCATAAGCTCATGGCTATGGTTCCTGACCCTCCACTCGCTCTCCTTCCTTTCCACAATCTCAGGGCAGTCAATCTCTCCGTCAGTCCAATTCCATCAGACCAAGGCTTTTTAAAACAAATGATTATCCTTCACTATTTGAGTTTAAACAGAATCTAGATTCTTCAATTTGCTTTTTGTTCTTTGCTGCTGCAGACATTATTCAATCTTTAGTCATAACATAGTCATGAAATGTTACTAACAATGTTTTCAAGAAGAGGTTCAGCTGGGTCTGCTTTACTGAATGGAAAAAAAAAGAATGAATTCATTTTTAATTAGCATCCTCCATTTGCATGCAAACACTTAATGTGTCGATGTCCTTAAAAACATTTTGTTCTCCCGAGCAGGTTAAACAAACCCTTTGCAATTTTGTGCACATTTTTAATTTGCTTAGCAACTCTTCCTCTTCACAGAACAGTGCAAAGGCAAACTTCAGCCCAGCCCCCCTCAAATTACCCCAGATTTGGTATTAGTGGGGTCAAAATGAGTGATATCTTGCAACGAGATAATGAGCTTTTAATACTCCAAAATGCTTTCACAACTGTTACCTCAACTGAGGAAAGGTACTATGATGTCCATTTGACAGAGGAGGAAACTGAGAGCCGGCAATGCTAAGTGACTTGCCCAAGGTCACACAGCTACCAAGTGGGGGAGCCAGGGCTGGAACCCAGGTTCCCTGATTCCTAGTGGGAATGCTCTTTCTACTGGATCATCATGCCTCTGTAATTGCCCATGTCCTGTTGGTGACTTTCAGGAGCCTAACATGGGAGTCAGCTAGATGGAGAGTCAAGTCTAGCCCTGTACGCCCAGTTCTTCAAAGGAAAGTCTGGAGGGAGAGGGAAAACTTTGCCAAGCTCCTCCCTGTCCACATCCCCTTTATGATCTACTTGGTGATAAGCCATTGTAGCTCATGAAACTCCATGCTCAGGTTCCTCTTTCCCTTCCTCCCAACCCAGATATACTCTGTCATTGGAGGCCTGGGGGGGGGGGTGAGGCGGGTAGTGTCCAAGGACCTTTTGGATCTGCTGGGGCAGCTGCCATTACACCTGAGAGCATGGACCCAGTCATGGATGATCAGGAACTATGACCTCCTTAGCTTATTGAAGCGTCTACTGGCCTTCAAGAAAAAAACACAGGCCCAGGGAAGGGGCCTGAGCAAACCCTGGAATCAGTAAATGTTGGACCTCAAAGTTACTGAGCAGAAGCATAGAAGCACATAGTTCCTGTGGTAGGTATCCCAGAAGAAGAAGAGCTTGCCTTGGCTCCAAGGCGGAGCTTGCCTTTTGCCCTTTTCTTTGGCTTCAGTCTTGTGCCCTTGGATGAGCCCCTACCCCCAAAGCAAAATCCTGCTTCTTGAGGCTTGAGTAAATGAGAAAAGATTGTGTCTTGATGGACAAACAGCAATACAGTAACACCCCAGTTAGCACCCAGACAACCAGAACTATGGCAGGCCTGAAGCCAGGGCAGAGCATCGGCCCAAAGTGCTGCCCTCTAAGGCTGCCTGTCAGAGGCCTGTGGGAACAAGGGGAAAGCCTCCTAAGTTCTGAAAAGAGACTTTGCCTATGTCAGTGCACAAATCTGAGCTGGACTGGGAAACCAGTAGTGAATGCCAACAGTGAGTTTGGCAAAGTGTTTGTTGGGAGGACACCAGTTAGGTCAACAAAAGCCTCTCATTTCCTAAAAACTTTTGGAAGTTTCTTCCTTCTCCTGCATCCTGGACATAGTCTTGGGAGTTGAAGGATTTCAAATTTAGAACTGGAAGGGACCTCAGAAGCCAACTAGTCTAACTGCCTCATTTTACATATTGGGAAATTGAGGCCCAGAGAAGTGATATGACTAGTGCATTCGTCACACGTACGATCCTAGACCTAAAGCTGGAAGGGACTTCAGAGATCATCTAATAGTCTAACCCCTTCATTTTACAGATGGGGAAACCAAGGCCCAGAGAGGCCAAGTGATTTGCCCAAGGTCACATGTCTGATCACAGATCTAGAGCTGGAAAGGACCTCCAAGTCCACCTAGTTCAATCCCCTTATTTGACAGAGGAAAAAACTGAGGCTCAGAGAGGAGGAGAAGAAACATGCCCAACACCACTCAGTTAGTCAATGGCAGAGCCAGGATTTGAACCCAGGTTCTCTCTGATTCAAAAATCCAACATTCTTTCCACTACAAGTACTATCTAATGGCCCCATTGTCTTTCAGAACTCCCTCTGGCTTCTTACATTTCTAATCATACTCTTATTTTTTAAATACTGGTTATTTCTCAATGATTATGTGATAGAGCATAGATCGCAGATCATAGCTCTAAAGCTGGAAGAGACCACAGAGGCCATCGAGTCCAACCTCCTCCAGTTTTACAGAGGAGGAAACTGAGGTACAGGGAGGTTAACTGACTTGCCCAGAGTCCCACAGGGTAATCAGTATAAGAGGTCGGATTTGAACCCAGGTCCCCTGACTGCAGAGCCAGTCTTCTTTCTGCCGTTGTCGACTTTGGAAGTAAGTGTGACCTTTGGGGACAAGATCTCATTTTCCCCTCTAGGTTTAATCTCTCAGGCAATCTGAGCTGTGTGTTCCTACAAGGCTTCTTTGGAGGTGCTGAATGTTGAAAATGATCAAAGATAAGATGAGCCTGTAAACATTTCTGAGACAAGTCCCTACAGCCTATGAAGGGTCATCCCTTCATCGCCTAAAGGGTCAACCTTTGGTTAACTGAAAATATGACACTAAGTGACCCATTCCATCCTTCCCCACTTTGCTGGGTGCCTGAGGTGTTACTGTAGTTTGTATTGCATTTGTGTTTCCCCAAAGTCCTTTCCCCTTGGAGACCTCACTTTATCCTTGCAGCATCCTGGGAAAGGGGGAGGATGATTGCTAGCCCTGTTTGGCAGATGGGGAGGCAGGCACAGAGGTCTTTTCTGAGGCCTGGCAGCTGGTCTACCCGGTGGCCAACAGGAAGTATTGTGCTTGGAGCTTTTAGCTGAGGAAAGCCAATTTGTTCATGTTTCTGAAATCATCTGGTTCAGAGTTCTGGAATAGAGCTCTTGGGCTTGGGGATGGGAGGAGGCAATGTCTGCAATGCCCCTTCCACCAAGTCCTGTAGTTACTCCTACCATGAGGAGGGGACATGTCATCTAAGCAGGCCATAATCGTGCTGTCTCACAGGGGTGAAAATCAGTGTTCAGACAAAAGGGGAGGGAGGAACCCACATGTGACCTGCATCTCCACTGGGCAACACGGCGCCAAAGCAGGCATCCCTGCAATGGTATATCAAGTCCCTGGACATTTTGTGTTTTTTTCAACTTTAAAACTCTAAAAGCTTAGATTGTGGATAGGAGAGAAACCATCTGTAACCTTTCAAGCAAAATGAGTGACCACAAGAAAACACTTAACTCATCTGCAAGTAACATTTT
This sequence comes from Potorous gilbertii, assembly GCA_028658325.1. NCBI lineage: Eukaryota > Metazoa > Chordata > Mammalia > Diprotodontia > Potoroidae > Potorous > Potorous gilbertii. Next base: position 32,283,220 of record CM053775.1, on the reverse strand, counting down.
TCCTTGCTACGGGCTCTATAATGAGAATACTTGAGTATACTTGCAATGCATATGTCCCCAACAGAAAATACATTTGGTTCACCTTTATTAAATGCTTAATCTATGTAGAGCACAAGTCTGTAGTTCTAAGGGATTTATAATATCATGGCATGGGTTAGACAGACACCTAATTGTCTCTATTGCAGGTTAGAATATGATCAAGTACATTGGTGAGGTTTGGAGTCCAGGCCTATGATTTCATTGGTGTAGAGAACTCCCAGGTGAAAATGCCCTGTACCAATGGGCAGCTCCTTTGTACTGTCTGGTCTTAATGAGTTGCCTAAGGCAAAGGGGTAAGTAATCTGCCACCCCTATGATGACACAGCTGGGATGTATCAGAGATGGGAGTTGGACCCAGGCCTTCGAACCTCAAACTTCAAGGCAGTGGTTCAATCTTCTACCTCAGTCATGCCATCTCTCAGTTTCAATGCATAGGAAAGATAAAATGGAGAGACCTGAGAGATTCGAGATGGGGGGAAAGTAAGCATGGAGAAACACTTCTTAATGAAAGATCTGGGGAAGGTTTCTGGAAGGAAGTAGTGCCTAAGTTAGGTCTTGAAGGAAAAGGATTTCCACATGGTGGGGAATGTGGGAGTACAGTCTAGGTTTGCACAGATGCACAGGGGTGGGAAAGAACAGAATGAAGTGAAAGGCTAGCGAGGGGTGCATTTTGGCTGAAATGTAGCATAGATGAAGGAGACTGGTGTGAGATGAAGATAGAAAGCTAGCTTAGAAACAGATCAACATGGACCTCAAATGTCAGAGGGGGAACTTGTACATATTCTTGAAGTTAAGAAAGACTCTAAAGATCTTTCCACAGGGAAGTGGCATTGCCAAAGGAGATCAGTCCTTCACTTTTGCATCTTGGTGCCAGTGACAGATGGTTTCTATCCTGCAAACAACCTAAGTCATCAGTCAAGTATCTAAGGTCTTTAGGAAGCCCTGTAGGGTAGCTCAGGCCTTGCCTAGCTGACCTTGGGAATCAAGCTTCAGAAAATGATCTGGCTGGCTATGTGAGGGCCCTTGAGGGCCTACACCAGCCAGGGAGCAGCTCCATGGGCTGTTGCCAGTCTGACAACTGTAGAACCCTGGGGTTTGGCCAGAGGATGCCCAGCCTGGGGGCACTGCTGAATCTCCCACTTGCTTTGCAGGTCCCTCCCCACTGGGAGCATGTGACAGGACGATTCACCGAAAAAGTGGCTGCTTCAAGGATCCTGAGCCAGATTTTTCTCTCTCCTTGGTGTCAGGCATGACACGAATATTGCTGATGGTGCAATGACCTTTCAATAGGAAAAACTGATTTTTTTTTGTCCTTCAGTGCCTTATGGAACACTCTGAGACTTGCAGCAATGCAAATCATCATTGAAATATTCTTGCTTTGCTTGAAAATCTAACAGATACACAAACTAACATACACACACAAGGTGGATAGGCAAGATTCTCGTATGGAAAAAAGGAAATAATTCTTGTAAAAACAAGCAGTTCCACAAAAGTCATTCTTTGACATCCCGGTATATATCACATACACAGTAAACGAGCTTCCTGTTCTTCGACAAAACAAAACCAATTTCCCTGAGTTCATTTCTATGAATTCCACTCCCTTGCCCAGCCCATGCTCCATCTTAGCTAAAATGATTTCAAATCTATGTCTCCCCTCGCTTGAGAAACCAGACTGGCACTTCTAGGATCAGTTGCTGCCCAGATGTCTTTGGTATTCCCTATCAGTGGAGATTTTCTATATGCCCTATATCCTTTCAACGTTCCCAACATGTGTATATCCTTTGATCATGAACACAACCTTCTGAGAAAAGAGAATTCAAACACTTTGGACAGAGAGACTAACCCGTGACTTCTCTGCAGTCGGCAATCAAATTTATTGGAAGGCTTCTGTGATTTCCCAGTTGGTGAAGGGATTAACTGCGCTCTCCATTCCCTCTCCCATGGCTGACAAGGGAACAGGACACTCCTTCTATCAGGCATACCTCTCGGTGCTTTTATTCCAATGGATTTTGAGCGACTTTCCAAGAAGCCTAATCACTTTTTCTTGTTTTCTGTATGTATCGGAATCCCCCATAACTGAAGAGCTAGCAAGCATTTAGGTGAGGGAGATGCTACTCTAAGTCATGTTTAGAATCACTTTTTTCTCAGAAACAACACTGTGTTTTAGCTCAGCTTTCTCTGATAAGTATGCCTTTCAAGTGTCCACCAATGGAAATAGGACAGCTTTTCACAGAGGGTCTACCATTTCAGCCTAGGCGCTTTCTCCAGCTCACTTCACTCTTGCTAGACCTGGCCAATCACCTGTTGCCTGTGACTGCCTGTGACACTCCATTCCAGACTGCATGTGTCCTTTTCTAGTTGGCGAAGGCTAAAAAAAAAAATTTTTAAAGGCGCATTCTTGATCCTACCGCTAAACAGAGATCTTCAGCACCGCTCACTTGGGAGCCTCAAGATGGATCAGTCTCCCCACCAGGGTGCACTGTCAGAGGCCCACTTCACTCCATCCGTAAATAAGTAAATAGATGCATCTGTACTGTGGGATTCAACCAAAAAGTCTCAACAAGTACAGTCTCCATGCATTAATCAATTACTTCCTATATAGCAGTCTGCTTTCTGCAGTCTTAGCTCATTGATGATGAGTGAGAATTGGAAGTTAGGAGACTGGAAAGACTGGGCATATTTAAGTCTTTTCCCAAAGTTAACTCTTAGGCCCAGATCCTGAGTATTTTAAACTCAGTCTTCAGAAGGGAAAGGGAGACGAAAAGCCCTGTCGGATAAAACGTTTCCAGGAAAGTGTAATATAAATTCATTTCCCAAAACTGTTTCATAAAGAGAAGAACTCATCTGTCAAGTATTAAAATGATATTGAACAAGATGAAACTGTTGTGGGGTTTTTTCCATTTTTTCATGAAACTGTGATTTTCAACTTTGGAATGCTATATATCATCCCCTGCAGTGGGAAGCTACAGTTGTGCGTGACAACATTGTATAACACAAAGCGACAAACCGGCCTTGGACAGACAGAAATAGCCAGTCATGTAAGCTATTCCATTTCTTGGCATGAAAACTTCACCAGGGTGAAGGGCCGGTAAATTAGTTCGTTATTTTTTTAAATTTGCATGTATAAAATTTTAAAAAGTATCGATTGCTTCAACTTCCTGCTACTAACTTTAAGCTATGAGAGTTCACGCAGTAGAGACTTGAGGATTCGATTTCTTTAGAGGTTCTTTTCCTTTTGTCGTTAAAACTGCACTCAAGTGAACAAAAAAATTTCCAAGCAAACTAATGGCTATCAAAACATAAATTGCATGTGTGGGCAAAAGTTCCCAAGCCTCCATGTAATGGGGTATTGTACGAGCAGTTTTAGTACATTTTGTAAATAAAATTGCAAAGAAAATTCGGCTTCTCTGTTCTGACGTCCAGTTAGTCGCCTGGAACAATTCCGCTCTCTAGACACCCCATGCTCATGCTCATCATACCCAACTAGTCATACAGCCATTTAACCACTCATTCACTCACCCAAGCTACCCATTCACTCACCTATCCACCCAACTACTCATTCACCTACCTACCCACTCACTCATCTAATCCAGGGCTTCTTAAATTTTTTCTATTTGAGACCCCTTCATTGCTTCTTAAACTGTGGACCATGACCCCCAGGTCACACCCCACAGTTTAACAGGTACTGAGTTCTAATCTACCTACCCAGCTACCCATTTACCTATCTAGCCACGCATTCATTTACCCAACCACCCACTCACCTACTCAGTCAACCACCCAATAACTCTGAATCCCCTGGCTCCGACTTGGGTCAAGGCAGGCCCTCAGGCCTGAACCATGGCCTGTGAGTTGCTGGCAAAAGGAAACCTGCTCTCCCCAGCTTAGATTTAGTAAGATACTTAGCTTCCTGAAGCAAAGGCTTCAGGTTGACTACGGTGTCTGGGACACAGGGGCGGTATGTGATTCTCTCCAAGCCTTTCTCCCTCTCTGTGGCCAATGCTCAGGGCCCTGAGGCCCCCGTGCTAGTTGTCCTTTCCATGGCCCACCCAGATCTTCCATACCAAAGTGATGCCTCAAGCTCTAAAGCCAGATTGAACTGGATGGTTTCTAAGGTCCCTTCCAACTCGAGAATTCAAATTACTCTCCTGCTCTCTTGCTTTGTCACATCTGTCTGGCGCCCCAGACCTTCAGGATGCTAACTTTAACACGATAAGAAACATTTGTGCTACAGTGGCTTAATGTGGTGGTGGGAAATCTTTATCCTATTAAGTACTGCTGGTCCACAGGGGGAAAAAAATCAATCAAGGGCCACACAGATGCTAAAAGCAGCTTAATGTAGTTAGACTTCCTTTGAGGTCAAGACATATAAAACCCATAAGCATAAAACTATATTGAATAAATATAGCAAATATTCTCAAATATCCTTCCATTTCCTATTAATGGCTGGATAGAGGAGAAATAGAAAGAGAAGAAGAGGGAAATAGTGGGAGAAACTGGGGGTTGGAGAGAAGGAAAAAGACAAATGGAGTAAGAGGGAAAGATTGGCAAAGGAAAAAAGAAGAGAGAGATTGTTGCTGAGAGGGAGAGAAACAGAGCAAAATAGAGAAGAATGTATGAGAATGGGAGGAAGAAGAAGGAAGAAAATAGGGAGAGAGAAGGAAAGATGATCAGTAGGTTTTGAAGTAATACATAATATTCATTCATTGTAGTTTGTTCTCCACTTGAGTTATGAACATCTGTGCTCTGAAATTCTAATTAATTAAGTGTTGTTAATTAAGTTCTTCAGCTGCTTTTTATCCTTCAACTTTCAAAGGTTCACCTTTGACTAGGGTGGCCATGCGAGCCACCAAAGGAGAAATTCTCTGGGCTACAGTAGCAGTAACTAGAACAATGCTGCCCTGAAAACTACCAAGCTAAGGTCCAGCTAGGTGATGTGTCATCACCTCCAGATGACAAATGTCTGTTCTGACAAGGGTCTACAATGCTAAGGCCCAAAAGAATGACTGATTTGGGGCACTATGACAGATCAGTGGGAGAGATTTTGTTGTTCAGAGAGGCCTTTCAATACCCCTGTGAGTAGGTCTGCCCTTGTACACAGAGCCAGTCCTAGCAGCAGGATCTCCAAACACTGCTCCTTAGCTTTGTCCCAGCTCTCACAAAAGTGACCAAAACTCTTGGCCCTATCTCTTTGTGGCCACAGCTACACTCACAGGGAGTGGAGCTTTGTTAATGGTGACATCTTCAAAGAAGAAAAGGAAAAGAATTAGTGAGCTCCCATAATATTTCAGTGTTAGAGAGCTTGTAATAATAGGGCACCAATGCAAGCCACTTCCCCTCTACATGGGAAAACATTAAAGCGTTGAAATTACTGATCTCCATGAAACAGAATGTTTGCTAATGGCCCTTTTCCTCATAGCAGTAAGAAATCTGTCAGCATTCCAAGGTAGCATTCTCAACTCCCAATTCTCAATGGGAATGGGTTCTCTCTACTCTCTGGGTAGGACCTAGCAATTGGAGCTTTCCACCTAGGCCAGGGACCCCTCCCCTCCTAAGAAGGGCCTGTTTTCAGAGCAAGAGCCTGCCTTAACAGCCTGAGTCTCCTGGAATGAACAAGGCAAAGCTTTTGCCATAGATATTGTCCCTGAATAGTGTCTGTCAGCTTCAAGGAAATCAGGACTGACTCCAATATTTCAAGGATCTCTGCTTTCATAGGTGTCACCAAACCACGTCACAACTCCTGTCCACCTGAGTGGATGGTCTTTGTGAGTTGCGGTGGACTAGATGGCCTCTGATGACTCAACCAGTTCCAAATCTATGATCCTATGTGTGATCTTGGGCAAGCCACTTAATTTCACTGGGCCTCAGTTTCCTCCTTTGTAAAATGAGGAGGTTGGAATAGGTGATCTCAGATCCTTTTCAGCTCAAAATCTAGGATCTTACATGTGACCTTGGGCAAGTTCCTTAACCTCCCTTGGCCTCAGTTTCTTTCTCTGTAAAATGGTGGGGTTGAAGTTGATGGTCCCTGAGGGCCCTTCTTAACCAATGCTCCTGTGAATAAAATCCATTTCCTGGTGGCTGACTGTCTAATGGTGAGCTTCCCTGAGCTCTGTTTAGCTAGTCTTCAGACAGCAGTCATGGTTTATATATCAGTGATAGGTACCTTCCCACTACTTCAAAGTATCATAGGAGTATAGAAGCGGAGATGAGGAAATCAAAATTTATTTTAAATCCATAAGACAAGTGTATTGACTAGAGGAATGTGATGCTGTGTCCTTTTCTAAGGGGAAGCATCTCTTTTAAAATGAGTAACTTCTACCTCGATCTAGTTGGAAAATCTGGTTGATCTGGTTGGCAAATCTGGATTTATATAAATGTAGGTTAGCATTTAGAATACGTTCTGAAGCTAAATGTAAGTAGCTTTGGGATTATCCATGGCCTCATCTATCTATGCTGCCCCTTTGCTCCATTGGCACACGACTTGTTCTCTGTCATCCAGCACAGGTGAGGAATGGAATATTCGGGTGGTTAAGATATTATCAGGTTTATCCAAACTTCATATAATTAGGATACAATGGAATCAATCAGCAAACATTTATTCATTGCCTACTGTGTGCTAAGCACCTTGCTAGACAAAAATGAGAGAGTCCCCACCCTCAAGGAGCTTACATTCCCTTGGGGGAGCCAACATGTCCATTTGGAATTTTATCTAAAATACAAGCAAAGCAAATAAATGGCCTTTTGGGGGAAAAGGCACTTAGCAGCTGAGGAAATGAAAAAGGTCCTCATGTAAAAGTCTCCATCAGAGTCCTCCTATGATGTCTTCAAATGGTGTAGCAATGACCTTGGGATCCCGAAGAGAATGGGATTCTGCTAAGGGCAAACTCTGGTCATTCTTGTTTGGCTAGAAAGGCTTCACACACAGGCCCAAATGCTCAGTCCAGTGCAGTCCAGCTAAGTTTGAAAAGTCTTATTATAGGCTATCAGACCCAATAATTCCCTCTATCTCCCAGAGAGGGGATATGATGTGTGGGGTGGGTAGATCCATGATTTCTCGGGCCATCATGGTATAGTAGAAAGAGCACTAAGTTTTAAGGCAGAGAACCTGGCCTCCAACTGCTGGGCAACTGCGTGACCTTGGGCCTCAGTGTTACCATCTGTCAAATGGGAAGGTTGAACCAGATCATGGCTTCTTAACTTTTTTGGTGTCATAAACCCCTTCATCAGTTTGGTAAGACCATCTCAGAATAAGGTTTTTGAATACATAAAATAAAATACAAAGCAAACCAGTTATTTAGAATATAGCTATCAAAATATCTTTAAAAAACAAGTTCTTAGATCTCAGATAAAGAATCCCTGAACTACAGAGTCTCTGAGGCCTCTCCCAGCTTTAAATTCTATGACCTATGACCCTAAGTAAAATTACACATAATGCTAAAAACTAGATTTACCACATTCATCAACCTTTGATGATTCAGAAATGGCTTCAGGGACATGGAGGTCCTTCTTATGAGCCTGGGCTCTGATGGCCCTGGTCATGAATGGAAGCCTAGTTCATAATGAGTGTCCAGTTAATGGGCAAGTCAACCATTTTCCATCATATCAAGCTCATATGGAATCACTACAAGCTGTTACATCACCCCAAGTCTGAGAAGCAACCCTAGGGTGCTCTCTGACATTGTAATTTGTCTTAGTGTAGCCAACCTAGTGCCAAGCAACTGACTCTAAGGAAGAGGGAAAATCATTTTTTCTTTTCCCTGACAACCACAGGCACGCCTGAGGAAAGACTGTACCTGCTCTAGTCCACATGTCCTATTTGAATAGAAGCAATGCTCCAGTGATTGGGCTTCCTGGAGCAGTCAGAATCAAAGCAAAACGAGTGCAAGGCCACGTAACAGCTTTCAGAGGGCTTCATGATGGAGGAGGTATTTGAGATGAATTTTAAAGGATGGCTAGAAATTCAACAGCACAGTGTAGTAGACACAATACTGGACTTGGAGACTGAAGACCTGGGTTCAAATTCTGCCTCAAATGCGCTGTGACCTTGGGCAAGTCACTTCACCTCTCTGGGCCTCAATTTCCTCATCTGTAAAATGAGGAGTTTGGACTTGATGACCTCCACGATCTAAACCTATGAGCCTTGGAGGAAAAGGTGAGAGGGACCATCATGGGGAAAGGGAGAGGAGAATGCTTTGTCTGTCTATGCAAATCCTCCCCATTTAAGTAAGCAGTGTTTGAAGAGCTCCCCCACTACCATCTCTAACCTAAGGTTTTGGGAAAGAGACATCTTGTCTTCAAAGAATCATCAAATTTCCTTTGTTTGTCCATAGACCTAATTACCCTTCTACTACCTCCTGGCTATCCAGGGTACCTGGTGGCAATATCCTACCCCTCCCCAGCATGGACAGGGAAGTGCTTTGTGTTTTAGACTCCCTCTGTTCTGTCCCAATGTATCATCTGGGTCCCATCTCTTCAAAGGGTACTAAAGTTTTTGAGAAAACTCACTAATTGAGTAAAATTCATCATCTCTACCAGGTCACACTCTTAACAAATGGGCCCAATGAAGGTAGGTTGGTGAGAGGAAGTGTTTAGACAGAGGCTACCTCTTGTCCAAAGAATGTCTCTTCCTGACCCTGTCAGTCATCTAAAGGTCAGGAAAGAGCTCTAAGACAGGAGAGGAGTCAGTGGTGAAGATTTCCTCCAATTTAGGGTGTTTCCACCAGCAAATGGATGTCTAGTTCTCTGCAGGTCACAAGAGACTTTTCCTTGGCTCTCTCCATTCTGGGGAACCTTCTCAACTGGATTCAAAGGCTTTCTCTGCTCACCAAGTTCAGAAGTATCCGGATCAATACTGTGCTTTCAGAACTCCTCCATTCAGTTCTTTCCATGGGAGGTTCCCATGCAATGGCAAAAGCTCATCATGATCTCACATACACACACACAAATACACACACACACACACACACACACACACACACACACACTACCTCATAGCCCAATACAATTTTCAAAGAAAACATACAATTCTTCCTTGATTAAAGCAGCAAACACCACCAATGAGAGGTTTCAAGGCCTAATGGAAGGAACATTGGTCCTTGCATCAGGAGATCTGAGTTCAGATTCTACTTCTGACATTTGCCATTTGAGTGACTTTGAACAAGTGCATTCACCTCTCAGGGCTCCAGTTTCCCAACTGTCAAACAGAAAGCCATGTTCAAGGGTGGCTATAAGGAAGGTGTCTTCATAAGCATAGCATCAGAGAAATGATGGTAGTTATTATTTCAGCATTATTGATCCAGAAAGGAAGGGAAAGTCACGGAATCACAGAATGGCAGAATTGGACATCTCAGCCAACGCATTTGTGAATGAACTCTCCCCCAAACACACACATATGGT
>CM053775.1:32257098-32273688 GCA_028658325.1 Potorous gilbertii | reverse complement strand
CAACCAACAAGCATATATGAGACACAGCCAAAAGTAATTTACCTTCTATTGGGGGTAGAGGAAGAAGGGAACACCACAAGATCCTAAATTTAAATAGGAAGGGGCTCTCAGAGTGCATCTAGTCCAACCAACCCATTTTATAGACAGGGAAACTGAGGTCAAGAAAAGGGAAGAGACTTGCCTGAGGTCACACAAAGAGCAAATATCAGAAGTGGAATTTGAATCCAAGTCCTCTGACTCCAGAAGCCACTACTGTACTACACTGCCTCAGAGAAGTAAATACATTTATCCCAGATCTGTTATTTCTATATTGTAAGGAAGCCTCCGGAATCAATACAGAGCTACAGCTTCCAGCAGCCTCAGAGAGGGGCCTGAGGCCCCTACAAGTTAAGTGACTTACTCAACAGCTGCTGCCATATGAGCCAGTATACTGTATGAGCCTGTGTATATACATCTATACAGTATACTGTATAAACCATTATATACTGATTTATCTTTATGATTCCAAGGGCAGCTTTCTAGCCACTGAGTCACACTGTCTCTCAAAATACATAAAAAGTAAATACAGTCATTTCAAAGGGGGAGGGGAAATGTGCTGGATTCCTTAAAGACATGAATATTGGGGGGAGATCGGGCAAGGGTTTATGATGGCACCAGAGCTGAGGGACCAGAGATTCGAAGAGGCGGAGATTTACAGGCATAGGAGGTGCTGCTTGTGCAAAGACAGAGAGACAAAAGCTAGAATGCCATGTCCAAGGAACACAATACAGACCCATTTGAACCATGGGTACTGAGAAGGTCACCAAGAGAGTATAGAGAGAAAAGAGAATGAAGAGGTCCCAGAGGAGAGCCACAGATGGGGGGAGGGGGAGGAACCAGGAAAGAAGCCAGAGAAGGAACAGGCAGACAGGTAGGAGAAGAAGGAGAGAAGATTCAGAAAGCAATACAGCTCAATAGTGCCAAAGGCTGCAGAGAGGTCAAGAAGGATGTGGCCTGAGAAAAGGTTCCATCAGTACAGGCAAGTAGATCATTGGGTATCTTGGAAAGAACAGTTTCAGGTGAAATGATAAAGGTAGAAGACAAAGACTAAGGGAGAGGAAGGAAAGAGGAGAAAATGAGTGACTCAACTTAGAATTTGGCTGGATAAAGAGAAGAGAGAGAGGGGGCTAGCTGGAGGGAAAGGGAGGGTCGAGTAAAGGTTTGTTTTTGTCTGTTTGTTAAGGAAAGAGGGGATTGAGCTTGTTTGTAGGCAACAGGGGAGCAACCAGTAGATAGGGAGAGAATCAAACTTTGAGAAATGAAGGAAAACTGATTGCAGTGACAAGCTAACTTGACTCCAAAAAGTAAAGGTCTATCATAGCCCATCCTGAAACAATGTGGCATATCATGGGTATGACATTGGACTTAGGGTCAGGAAGACAGGTTCAAAGCTTATCTCAGAACCTTACTAACTGTAGACTCAGTTTCCTCTTCTGTAAAGTGAGGGGATTGTAGATAACTGATATCCCTTCCAGTTCTAGGTCTAGGATCTTATATGTGACCTTGGTCAATTACTTCCTCAATCTGGGCCTTGATTTCTTCCTCTGTAAAATGAGAGGGTTGGACTAGATGGCTTCTGAGGACCCTGCCTGCTGTAACAGTACTATCTTCCAGCTTTAGTCTGTGATCTTTTGATCTATCCCAAAGTCCAGCATCCCAACTATGAAAGAGGTGGATGGTCCTAGACAGACTCTGCCAATTCACTATTCATCCATCAAGTATAGACCAGTCACCTGCTCCGGGCCCAGCCTAGGGTGAGGAGCATCATTGCTTCCCCATTCAATATCATTTAGGATGTTATGCATGACACCAAAAAAATAACGTAGTCTCTGCCCTCAGGGCACAAAGTTGGTTTTCACTGCTACTCTCACCTTCCTCACTTCTAACTTTTCCTTTCAGTAGTTTCTTTTCTACCAATACCCCAGCATCGCCAGATGACTGCCTGTAGCCCTTGCATAATTGTGTGTTTCTTAGACCCATGCACTTGCTCAGGGCATTGCCCTGTGTTATAGAGTACTTCAGCCCTCACCTTCCTCCAATGAAAACAGCACAATCCTGGTCCACTTAGTTTCCTTTTGCCTCCCAGGGCTGATGTGATCCACTCATCTAAGCCCATGTGCCCACATCTAGTAGGGCCTTAAATTCATTCAATTCACCTGAAAAGAACCTGACAGAGCAAGCCATTTCCCCTCCCTGGGTCTTGGGCTAGATGGCTTTGGTGTTCCCTCCAAGGAGAAATGATTAAGGACAAACTCTCCAAAAAAAATGTAGAGCACTTGCGCTTTTGAGCTTAATCTCCATTATCAACATTTTCTCTGACACTTTCTTTAGGCTAGACAATCAACTAATAATAAATCAAGCCCTGATTTGTAGCCCAAGGTGTAAATACTCACACCGAAAATTTAACAATCGGTTCCCCTTCAAGCTTGCTCCAGTACTTCTGCGGGTCTCTCCCAGCTCTAGCTCTAGAATCCTATATATGACCTTGGACAAATTATTTCTGCTCCTTGGGTCTCAGTTTCCTCCTTTGTCAATTAGACTAGATGGCCTCGGAGGTCACTTCCAGCTCTAGACCTAGGATCCAATGAGCCTATGAAAACACTTTGTAAACCGCAAAGTATTAGAATTAGGAGTTACTATCTTTGCTGACACCTGTCTCCTTTTTTTTTCAATCAGAGCCCAAAGTCATACTAGTGTGGCTTAAACAGAAGAGGTAGTTTAAGAAGTAGCATGGCACAATGGAAAGAGGACTAGATTTAGAGACAGAGGCTCTGGTATCAAATCCCAGTTCTACTACTTACTTTCAGTGTGACCTTGGACAAGTCATTTCCCCTCACTAGGCCTCTGTAAAATGAGGACCAGATGGCCTTTGAGATCCCTTGTAGCTCTACATCTATGACCTTGGGCAAGTGACTTTACTTCCCTGAGCCTCAGTTTCAACATCTGTAAATTAGAGGGTTTGGATGACCTCTAAAGGTCCCTTCTAGTTGTAGATCCATGATCCCATAGGAACAATCTACCAGGTTAGGGACCACATCATCATGTCAGTGAAGGAGATGCCTGCAGTCCTGTAAAAGACTAAAGCTTTCTGGAGATGCAAGGAATTACACAGTCAATTCTTCCCCATGCTGCAAATCTTGCTCTCTACTCATTTTTCCTGTTCCTCTCAAATAAGGACCACTCTTCCCCTGACAGTATTTGCCCCAATCAGCAAGGCCTATCAGTCCTGCCCCTGACAAGATGGTACACAGTCAACCAATCCATCCACAGTCATTGAATCACATCCCCACCCCATACAACTACTTCCATACAAATGGATCCCTGCAGGCCACAGACTTAGAAAACCACAAATTAACATTATCTTTGCTTTATTAAATTTTTATTTTTTTAAAACATTTCCCAATTACAATTTAATTTTGTTCAGACAGCACTATTTAGGAGTATTGCTGGCCCCAGTGCAGCACTTGGGCCTGTATTTGGCACTTCTGGGATATACCAAGAGGTATGAGAACTGCTTCTACTTAGGTTAGGGGGAGGGGATACATGCACATGAAAATATAACTAACATTAGAGGCTGCATTTCATAAGGGCCTACTGAGTCCTATAGAAGGCCAGAAGAGTGAGTCATTATCAGGGGTAGGGGCAGTCAGAAAAGGCTTCACTGAAAAGATGGGACTTGAGCTGAACAGGAACAACCCCATGGAGAGTGGCCATCCTCCCTGTGCAGCCACACTCCAGGTGAGCTCATCTTTAGCCTGGTCCTGGCCCTGCCCACCCCTACCTCTCCTACGCCATATCAGTCTTCTCCGCAGAAGTTCCACAGTGTCTCAGAGTCTCTGTCCACTCCCATCTCCCAATAATTAAATTTAGGGTATGTTTCTGACTGCTTAATCTGGGCACAAAGATTGCTCCAACTCTGCCTCCCAGTATCTACACTTTCTCTGCATAATAGAATCAAATGCTAGCCAATCATAGCTGGTATTATGTCCAGGAAGTTGCTTGCTACCCAGCAGAATCGACAATTGGCATTCTGAGAGCCCATAAGCACAACCAAACTTCCTGCCCCCCTCGGGGCAGTGGACAGTTTCATTTGTCTGCTGAGTCACAATAGACAAAGTATAAGGGTATTAAAGAACCAGTCCCGACAGCCTCATAAATAATCTTCTCTCAGCACATGTGGCCAGGCTCAGCCAAACTACCCCTGCAGTGGTTTCCCTAAGCTTTCATCTAGAAGCAAAATGGTCTATTTGCATTTTGCTAATAAATATTCATTAAATCCAAGCAAGTCAATCAGTGCTCCAGTACTCATTGCCCAGAAATGCTGGTGCTAATGAGCTTGAAAAGAAAAAAATCTTCCAAAGACAATCAAGAACAGATTTCTCTCTCTCTCTCTCTCTCTCTCTCTCTCTCTCTCTCTCTCTCTCTCTCTCTGTCTCTCTGTCTCTATCTCTGTCTCTGTCTCTCTCTCTGTCTCTCTCTCTGTTTCTCTCTCTCTGTCTCTCTGTTTCTCTCTCTCTCTGTTTCTCTGTCTCTATCTCTGTCTCTCTCTCTGTTTCTCTCTCTGTGTCTCTCTGTCTTTCTCTCGCTCGCTCTCTTTCTCTCTCTCCATCTCTCTGTCTCTATCTCTGTCTCTCTCTGTGTCTCTATCTCTGTCTCTCTGTCTCTGTCTCTCTGTCTCTCTGTCTGCTCTCTCTCTCTCTCTTTCTCTCTCTCCATCTCTTTGTCTCTATCTCTGTCTCTCTGTCTCTGTCTCTCTGTTTCTCTCTGTCTGTCTCTCTGTTTCTCTCTGTCTCTCTGTCTTTCTCTCTGTCTCTCTGTTTCTCTCTCTCTCTGTTTTTCTCTGTCTCTATCTCTGTCTCTCTCTGTCTCTGTCTCTCTGTTTCTCTCTGTCTGTCTCTATGTTTCTCTCTCTCTCCCTCTCTCTCTCTCTCTGTTTCTCTCTGTCTCTCTGTCTCTGTTTCTCTCTGTCTGTCTCTCTGTTTCTCTCTGTCTGTCTCTCTGTCTTTCTCTCTCTCTTTCTCTCTCTCTCTATTTCTCTCTCTCTGTTTCTCTCTCTGTCTCTATCTCTGTCTCTCTGTCTCTGTCTCTCTGTTTCTCTCTGTCTCTCTCTCTGTTTCTCTCTCTCTCCGTTTCTCTCTGTCTCTATCTCTGTCTCTCTGTTTCTCTCTCTCTGTCTCTCTGTTTCTCTCTCTCTCTGTCTCTCTCTCTCTCTGTCTCTCTCTCTCTCTCTCTGTCTCTCTCTCTCTCTCTCTCTCTCTCTCTCTCTCTCTCTCTCTCACTACTTATTACTTTAAGGTAGTAGCATTCAAAGAAGATGAGCATGGGAAAAGTGAGTGTGCCAACACAATGTCAAATAATGGGACCCACTGAGGTTCCAGTGGCAACCCAGGAAACACACAGAAGACGCTCTGAGAAGGCCCTGCAGTGCACTATGAACAGCAAAAACAAAGGCAGTATTGTACTGGTATTCTGCCAGGATATTTAGGGGAGCCAAATCATCAGATAGAAGAAAGCTGATGTATTTTATCTTGGAACCAGATGTTATTTGGCAGTCAGTGAGATGTATGGTGAGAAAGAGTGGAGTATAAGGAAGAGATTAATTGAGACCAGGAAACACAAGACAGCTGTGGCACCTAGGTGACTGGCCTCAGGTCCCATCCTCTTGTGTTATCATCATGGCACATGGGAATATTACTGGGTGCCTGTGCCAATTCCAATTCATGGCTCACGCTACTATAAAGGCTGATGGGCACCACAATTGGAGAATCAAGTGAAGCAGTCATCTTAGTCCATGGAGCACTGCCTAACTGATACCAACTGAACTTTTTCCTGATTCCCTGTCCTTAGAGAGAAGGATAGCACCCCCAATTATCTGTAAATGTTGGAGATACACACAGACCCAAAGAAATTACAGTCAGGAGCAGCTTCTATTTTCCAAAAAGTATTTTCTCTTTCTCCATCTGTTGCATTCACCCTGAACCCTATGATTTATGGTTATCCTAAGGCCAGAGCATCTGGTCCCTTCTAGAGGACCCAGAGAGGCATATATTATTTGCCAAGGAACAATTGAACATTTACATAGAGCAGGGTTTCCCAAACTCATTTGACCAGGGAAGAAATATATTGGTGGAGCCTACAAACACTTTTTTGGCAGGTTGGGAACTAGAGATTTTGCCTAAACCTGTGATTTCATGAGTGTAGGGAACTCCCAGCAAGGAAGTCCCCTCTCCCACTGCATATCAGCACCTGGCTTTCAATTTATCGTCTTATAGAGTTGCCTAGAAACCTGAGAGGTTACTTGGATCATGCAACAAAAAGTGAGATTTGCACTCCAGGCCTCCTGACTCTGAAACCAGCTTCCCATTCATTATACTCTGTATCTCTATTCAGTTCCCAGAGCTATGGAATATCCCATGGAAGAAAGGATGGAAATTTCAGCACAAAGTAGAGGAAATTAAGCCTGTTTTCATGCTGACAATTACCATATATCATAGGTATTTTGATATCAATCAACAAGCATTTGGTAAGCCCCTACTATGTGCCTACTATGCTAAGCTCTGGCAGCCAAGGAGCTCATGTTGTCTTTAGCTGCATTTTCAAAAACACATTGTTCCAAACAAGGGAGTTCTGATCTCTGCCCTCAGACCACATAGTCCTGGGTGCCATGTTTGAGAATCGATATTGACAATCTTAGGGAGCATCCAGGGGGAAAGTCCCAACCAGTAGAGTGAGCAGAATGATAGCTGCCATACCCAGATGTTTTGCCTGCAGAAGAAAAGATTGAAGGAGAGCATTGAAAGTCATCATGTGGAAGAGGGTCTTGGGCTGGTTCTGCTTGGCCCCAGAGGGCACAAGTCAATTAGCCATTGCATAGATAGAGAGACTCAGATGAACTAACTCTCTCAAAGTGGGATGGGTTTCATGGAGAGGAGATCACTGCAGGTCTTTATAAAAAAAAGTTTCATTGAGGACCTTGTCATCAACCCCCCTCTCCAAATGGATGGAACCCTCTGTTTTGACAAAGAAAACCAATTAAACAAAAGCATCTCATACAGCAGCTACAGCTGGCAATAAATGTAATTGTCAGTGCTGGCAGTCCCCCACCTCTGTACTGTGAAGGGGGGAGGTATGTTTAAGTATCTCTTCTCCAAGGACCCTCACTGGGTTTTCCATCACTCACTGTTCTACTTCCATTCAGCCATCTGTTTAGTTACATTGTAGTATTGATTGTGTATATTGTTCTTTTGGTCCTGCTTGGTTCACTTTGCATCTATTCAGACAATTCTTCCCACATTTCTTGGAATTACTCTTAGTCACCTGGGCCTGAGAGGTTAAGTAACTTGTCCAAGGTCATATGGTCAGTATGTGTCAGAAGTAGGACTTGAAGTGCCTTTCTGGATCCAAGACCAGCTTTCTAATAATAGTAGACATTTATATAGCATATTAATGTTTACAAAGAGCATGTTATCTCATTTGATCCTCAAATCAACACTATGAGTTAGGGGCTATGATTTTCTTTGCCTTACAAATGAGGGGAACTGAAGCTCAGGAAAGTGGAGTGACTTGTTCAGGGTCATACAGCTAGTAGGTATATGAGACAATATTTGAACCTATGTCTTCCTGACTCCAAGGTCAATATTCTATCCATAGTGCCAAGCTGTATTTTTAAAGGGGAAAACCATAATCAATTGGCCAGTGTGTATCATCTGATACACACATACACGCACTGTAAGAGAGGAGAGAGGAAAAAACTACCTGCACTAAAAGGGCCAGCCCTTGTCAAAATTGTGCCGAAACTAAACCTTGTCCCTTGCTCTACTCCTCTTTCATCTCCTCTTTCAATCTTCCTCCCTGCAAGAGTCACAAGTCTAATGCCACTTCCCTCTCCTCAAATCATGACCAGGACTCCTAGACTTGCTCCTTGTTATTCATTCCCATAAGTCTCTGTGGTCAAGTAGAAAACCCATCTAATGGACCAGTCCTGCCCAAACATTCATGGCCAATAACGAACTCATGTGTTATCAGTCACCGTCCCCAGCTCCATGGGACTCGGAATAATGGCAAGAAAACGTCACATGTCTATAGGATGTTTCCCACAACGACACCGGGAGGCAGGAAGTTTGAAAATCATTATTCCCATTTTACAGATGAGGAAACTGAGGTTCAGAGAATGACCAGTAAGTGTCTTAGTCAGAATTCAAACCTAGGTCTTCTGGCCTGAAGCTATGGATCATAGCTCTAGAGCAGAAAGGAATCCCAGGGTCAATCTAGTCCAGTTCTCTGCTGATTGCTGACACTTTTCTATCACCTAAAAGGTTGCAAAGTGCTCTATGGTCATTAGCTATTTTGAGTCTCACACCGATCCTGTGAGAGAAGAGCTATTACTGTCTTTATCTTACAGATGGGGAAAATTTGGGATTAGAAAGATGAAATAACTTGTCTGCGTTCACACCCACATGGATCCTAGAGCTAAAAGCTAGGACAAATCTGAGACAAGATTTGAATTTAAATTAAATAATTTGAATTTAAAAATACCTGGGTATTTTGATTTAAAAATACCCAGGTATTTTTAATCCCAAGTTCAGAACTATACCCACTATACCATGCTACCTCTCAATGAATTACAGAAGTGGAAATACTTGGCTTCTGACTCTCTGGCAGGTCATCAGGAAAAGCCAGAGACTTTCTCAAAAGCAGGACCTTACATCATGCTTCCAGGCAACTGCATGCACTGTCCATGTATAGGGCCAGTCCTACTGGTTAGCTCTTCCATTCTGAATGGATGCCCCCTGGGGACGCAGAAGTCATCCTCATGGATGTTCTTTCTAGTACCTCACTGTTCCTGGCCCTGAAACCCATTCTAGCGAGTAGACATCAAACATGTTTCAAAAGTTCTCTGTCAAGAATGTCTCCCAACAATCCTTTTCCTTGATCCTATATCTAACCCAGTTGTACAAATCTCCTATTCATTGCTACATCACACACTCTGAGCTAGAAGGGACCTCAGAGGGTATCTAACCTAAGTCATGCTTAAAGCATGGATATCCTCTATAACCACCCAACAGGTGGTCCTTCAACCACTACTTAAACATCTGCAGGGATGAAGGAGTCACTCCCTCTGAAGACAGCCTGTTACACTGTTACTCACTCCCTTTAAAAATATCCCATTATACTGTTACACAACTCTGCCAATAAATCATTAGCATGATCCACCTTCTTGGGAAGGGATGAGAGGTGGGAGGACCAGAGCTCTGAGTCCTTTGGGAGAATTCAAATGCCTATTTGTTAGAAGGGCTTTGTTTTTCTTTTTACCAGTGGGGAGGCAGGAAGGTGGAGAAAGAAAATAGAAGCTTCTTAATTTTTTAAATAAAAATAACTTTCAACAAGAAATCAATTTGAATATAACACAGTCCTGAGAGTGACAGCATGGTTGAGCAGACAGGGTGTTAGACTTGGAGTCAGAAAGACCTTGGTTCAAATCCCACCTCTGACACTTCCCAGATATGTACCCCTGAGTAAGTCAGTAAGCACCTACTACGTACCAGGTACCACACTAAGAGCTAGGTACATAAAGAAAGGCACAAGATAGTCCTTTCTTTTAAGGAGTCCACAGACTACTGGTAGAGACAACATGCAAACAACTATGTACAAACAAAATATATATAGAATAAATTGGGGGTAATCAACAGGGGAAAGTACTAGTACCAAGAAGAATTGGGAAAGGGTTCTTGTTGAAGGTAAGATTTTAGTTGGGGGTTGAAGGAAGACAGGGAAGTCAGAGATGAGGAGGGGGAGTTCCAGGATAGAAGTAAAAATGCTGACTCAGAAGATGAAATGTCTATTGCAAGGAATAGCAAAGAAACCAATGTTGCTGGACCATGGAGTACATGGGAATGAGTAAGAAAGACTGGAAAGATAGGAAAGGCTTTGAATATCAAACGGAGCATTTCATATCTGATACTGGAGGTAATAGGAAATCACCAGAGTTCACTGAATTGGGGAGAGGAGTGACATGGTCAGTCCTGCACTTTAGAAAGATCAGTTTTATAGGTGAGTACAGAATCAGTTGATGAGTAAATATTAAGTGCCTACTGAGGCATTTTGCCAGTCACTGAGAATACAAATTAAAACAAAACTGTCCCTGCTTTCATAGAGTTCATAGTCTAAAGATGTGACAACATGCAAGCAACTCTGTACAAACAAGATACATACAGGCCGAATTGGAGATCATCTTAGAGGGAAGACATTAGAATTAAAGATGACTGGGAAGTCAACCAACCAGCAAGCTACTGTCCTAGTGCAGGCTAGAGATGCTAAAGAGCCTACACAAGGATGGTAGCCCTGTCAGAGGAGAGGAGGGGCATTGGATGTGACTTCTATGAGCCTCAGTTTCCTCCTCTGTAAAATAAAAGGGTTGGGCCAGGAAGCCTCTGAGATCCTTTCCAGCTCTAAGCCTAGAATACTATGATCCTTGCCCTCTTCTACTCCTTCTAACAGACTTTATGTGTATATAACGGGGCATAAATATGAAAAATACATGTCACATACAATGATTTACAGTTATTAAAATTAAATAAGGGGAAAATCTTTGGCATTCACATTCATTTCCTTATTCTGAGACAACATCCCATTCTACTGATTGCAATATAAACAAGTTCCGGATAATGGTTGTGATATTCCATTAAACTAATGGATTTAATCTCATAAGTCATTTTTATGGAGAAAATTTAAAATAGTGTATTAATTCCAAACTGAATACATTTATGGTTTGTTCCAGGAAAAAAGATTGCTAGTGGTAATGTCAACAATCATTAGTTCCTGGTGTTATTTACCTGATCCCAATTTCCTCACTAACGCCGCAGTGTGGGAAATGAATACCACACCAGCAGAAATGTATATACTGTGCAAAGACATGCCCTATTATATATAGCAGTCATTAGTATTTGCAGCTCCTAATGAGAAATTAATTTTTATTTCATTTTTTCCTTCTGACTATTTCTTATCTTAATCACCTGGAGGAGAAACTTTGACCTCCCCAAAAAATTAAAAATGATATAAATCCAAAAAATTCTAACAGCTCTTCCTACAAAGTACTTACTTTGTGGAGGAAAAAGTAAAAATATTACTTCTATTTTTCAGAGAAGGAAACTGAGACTCAGAGAACATGGGGAAACTCTCATGCTGTGACTGCCTCTGGTCATCCCAATTTCATAGTAATATCAACTGCAGATCTTCCATTTATTGCCTCTGTGACCTTGGGCAACTCACTCAAACTCTGTGGGCCTCAGTTTCCTCTTCTGATGAAAGAGTTGGAGCTGATCAGTCCCTCTGATCACATGTACCACCTTAAGGTTTGCAAAGTGCTTTAAATTTGTGATCTCATTTCATTCGCAAAACAATCTGGCAAGATAAGTGCTTTTATCTCTATTTGATGTGGGGAAAGAAGCTGGGAGAAGTGACTTGGCTTTGGTCACTTATCTAGTATATGTCAATCCTGGACTCAAACCCAGGCATCCAGAAGTCAAATCTAGTATACTTTCCACTACATCATACTGCCTGTCACATTTACTTTATCTTAGGATGATAGGAGCCTCATTCATAGGCTTTGGGTAATGGGAAGGCACTATATCAAGTTGAGCAGGCTGATAGGCCCCTCTCCCACCTTCAAGCATTGCTATTCTGCACCTCTACTTCCCTTAGCATAGAAATAACTGAACACACACACAGTTCTATATCCTTGGTGCCATTCTAATTCAATCACAACCCCAAGGATGTGCATTCCATAGCTAACAAGTCCTGGTAAGAGTGATACTGGTAAGATTGTTGCTGTAGGCACCCCCTCTTTCCATCTTTGCCAGTTCAGTTTCCCAAGGGGCACATCTCCCAGACCTATGTAGTCTAATGCTAATATACAGCCCTACATCCAAAGACAGAGGAAGCACAGTCTAATTATCCATCTCTCTTTTTTTCTACTTCCTTCTAGGGCACTGCCTCCATTTTTGGTTCCTGGATGTTCACTTTGAAATCTAACCTTATAATTGATCAGAGTCTTGATTGTGAACTTGTCATTTGCTATACAGCCTAGACCTGCAAAGTCATCCAGGATCTATTCGTTTCAGGAATGTCAGGAATCATTTTGAATCAAACCAAAGCTCTACAGATGTATACATATGTCTTTTTATGGAAGGGAGGAGGAAAGAGTCTCACAAATGGTATGGGGATACACCTTTCCATTCCATCAGACATGGCAAATGCTAAATACTGTTAAATGCTGAGCAGAATGGAGTAATTACACATGAAAGTGTTTGTTGAAATCCTAAGGAGGAAGAGTTCTTGACCAGGAATGCTCACCTGTACCTACATGTGAGCTATTTACACCATTCATGTCTCAGAGTCAAACTAACAGCTGCCTTTGAGGTCTTCACTGGCTGTTACTACACAGGAAGGTCCTCAAATGAAGATCAAAGTCACACATTTGTCCTCATCCAAAAGGTTATCTATATGTATCCTGAGCTAGGATAATATAGCCAATTCATTCAAGGAGCAAATGATCCAGTTTGTGAATGATCTGGGCTTCCTGGCTTCTCATCTTTCATCAAGGAACATGGTATATGTTCAAGAAAGATGTGAATTGTCAGCTCATTTCAACCTGGCCCCTTCCTACCTTTCCAATCTCCCTACACATTACTCCTCTCCACAGACTCTATGATCTAGCCATCCTGGACTACTTGCTCTTTCTCACCCATGAAGTTCTATTTCCCATCTCCATGCCTTTGCATTGACTGACCCCCATGCCCAGACTATTCTCCCTCCTCACCTCTGCCTCTTGTTATTCTTCATTTCCTTCGCAGTTCTTCTCAAGCACTCCCTTCTACAGAAACCTTTCCTGATCCCACATACACACCAACTGCTAGTGTTCTCTCTCTTCAAACTGCCTTCTATTCATTTTGTATATATTATGATATATTCTCTGTATCTTTTTATTCTGGTTCAAATTAATTTGCATACTAAGCCAGAGAGGAACTTGGGAATATCTAACCCTAAGTGTATGGAATGGAAAGGGAGCATGTGAGATCTCAGCTCAGACAAGAATGATGAAAAGAAAAACTTAATCTTAACACTGACTCTCGTTAGCTGGGTATGGTAGCTATGACTAAGGAGATGTCATTATGCTCCAAATCACTAATTAGAGAAAATCAAATTAAAGCATTTCTGAGTTTCCACCTCACACTTCCTATTGACTGGGATGATAAAAAGAATGAAAGCAAGTTTGGGAAAATAGGCAAATTAATGCACTTGATAAAACTGTGAATTGGTCCAACCATTCCGGAAAGCAATTTAGAACTACACCCAAAAAAAGGATCAACTCAGTGATGTCATTGCTGAGCTTACACCACCAAAGAGAGCAAAGAAAGTGGTAATGAACACATATGTACAAAAATATTGATAGCAACTCTTTTGTGGGGGCAAAGAACTAGAAACTAAAAGGGTGGAACTAGAAACTAAAAGGGCGTTCACCAACTGGAGGAATAAATTATGGTATGTGAATGTAATGAAATACCACTGTACCATAAGACATTATAGCTTCAGAGAAACCTGGGAGGACTTGCAGGAAGTGATACAAAGTGTTTTAAGTAAAACCAAGAGAACAATTCCTACTATGACAACACAGCAAAGATAAGCAACTTTGAAAGACTTAAGAACTCTGATCAACCCAACAACCAACCACGATTCCAGAGGACTGGTGGCAAAACATGCTATCAACATCCTGACAGAATGGCGATTAACTCAGGGCCTAGAATGAGACTTTTTTGATATGGCCAATGTGGGAATTTATTTTGCTTAACTATGTACATTTGTTATAAGGGCTTTGTTTTTCTTTTTTCCCCTAGGGTGGGGGGAGAGAGATGAGAAAAAGAGAAAACAGATTTTTGTTCCTTTTTCTGAAATAAAATTTAGTTTAAAAAGTAAAGATCTGTCAGCTTTTTTATCAGGGAAAGGTTCTAGTCATTATAATCAAGCAGACTCAAACTAAAATGGCTGATATAAAGACATAAAGCCTTATGTCTTATGAAACTGAGAGCAGGGAGCAACAGCCATGAGAGATAAGACACACATAGCATCTACAGACATAGCAGTCGCCAATACATCACCATCAAAATTATATGCCTAGTAGTCACTAGACCAAGAGGGAACAGTAGAACAATATACGCAATGATGATGCCCCATCCAATGGGGAGCAAGTCTAGTGAGGGCAATGACATTGTGTCAGAAGGCATTGGTGGTACTCTAATGTCAAAGGCCTGAGCTGCCCCTCCACAGGAGCACCCTAGCTATATATTTTGCCTATGTATAAGTCCTTCATTCCTGAGCCCACTCTACTCACTCATGGTATATGTATTTGTGGGGCTGTGTGACTCATGGAAGAATATTGAATTATAAGTTTTTTTAGTATGCTATTTTATTAAATACCTTTGCTTTGAACTCATTGTCACTGACTAGAGAAAAATAGTAAAAATTAGAGGGGCCCCATGAGCCAAGATTTTAAGTGCATTTGAACCCAAAGAGTACATGGAACCTGAGTAGCTATTCTCAAGGGCCCCACATGTGAGAGATGTCCCAGGAGTAATATATAATCCATATATAATATAATCCATCCTTCCCCCCATTCACTTCCTCTGATGATAAGGCCTCATGTGGAAATCATTTAGCTTCCTGTCCTGGAGGTTGCCAAACTACAAAAACCTCTTTACCAACCAGTTTTCCACTGACTGTCCTTCAATGAGCCTTGAAACCTGGGCTCAAATAAATGGGATCAACTTAGTGTCTTCTCTGAAGGGGGACTATTAGGTATCAATGTTTAAAAAAAAGGCAAGAGACAAATTGGTCTTAAACTTGACCATCTTTTTTTACTGAAAATCTTTAACTCATACTATAGCATACAACCTGCAGCTGCTCAAAAGGGCAACAAAATTCAACCACAGCACACTTCCCTCCCTGTTCATGATCACAACACTCATTTCCTTAATGCTTAAGGTTTTCAAAATACCTTGCTTACCTTTCAAAATACCTCCCTTGGAAATAGATTTTGAAGAGTCTTAGCTAGAAGATAGGGGAAAAGGGCAGGTAATGTGGGGACTTGTTTTGTTTGAAGTGTGTGTGGTGTGTATTACAAAAGTTTTGCTTTTTTCATGGCAAAGTAGGAGGGAGAAGGGCTCTAGGGATAGATATGCCAAAAAAAGAAAGAAAAATGATTTTTAAATGCACAGAAGAATATGCTGCTGTTATGCTTCAATCTAAGAAGTGTCTGTATTCAGCAGTGCAGGAATGAAAGGTGTTGATCAGGACCACGGAGAGGGAATTGAGCAATTTCTCATTTCCTCCTTGATCAAATATTTCTTCATCTTTTTACACAAAGTGCTGAAAAATCCTAGGCCATCAGACATATCCAAATTTTTTTTAGGTCAGTCTTTTAAATTTTTTCCAAGGTTTTGATTTTTTGATGCAATGATTCTTTGTAATAATGTGATATCAAAAAACCAATCTCACACTTTAATAAAGTTTACATACAGAGGTGTGAACTGCAGCTTTGTTGTGAATTAGTCTTGCTAAAGTTCAACTCTCATCTATGTAAAATCTATTGTATTTGTCTCATGCAATTTGATCTTTTAAGAATATATAATAAGATAAAATAAAAGGTACAGGAGAGAACAAAAAGAAGGCCAGAAAGAATCACAGACCAGCAGCACAACTTTGAAGCTGCAGGTTTAATTCATTATATGCTTTAAAAGAAAAGTAAGCTCTACATAAGAGAGTTCTGCAGTTTCATTTACAATCCTCTTCTTGCTTTCTACAATGTACATAGAAGTGTTCATTTTAGCTGGCTTTTGTTAACATTGGAAGAAGAAGAAGAAGAAGAAGAAGAAGAAGAAGAAGAAGAAGAAGAAGAAGAAAGAGGAGGAGGAGAAGAAGAAAAAGAAGAAGGAGGAGGGGAAGGAGAAGAAGGAGGAGGAGGAGGAAGAGAAGGAGAAGAAGAAAAGAGCAGGTGACATAAGATAAATATTAAAACCTAACACAGATTTAAAAATAGTGTCAGGAGCTGTGTGGGGTGCCACACACCTGCAATCCATGCTGCTGGGAAGTCTAAGACTGGTGAATCGCTGGAGCTCAAAAGCTCTAAACTACAGAAGGGCTAAATCTCCTCAGCTGTCTGCACTAAGCTCATGATATGAGGAGCCTCCACCTCCTCTGGGAGTGAAGGGCCACTAGGCTGGCTAAAGAGGGTAGAAACTCCTGCTCTGATCAGAGTAGACTGATCAGGCCCACGAGTAAGTAGCCTCTGCAGTTCCAGGCTGGGTGAGATGGAGACAGTCTTTAAAAAAAAAGTGTTAGGAGAGCTAAAGCTAAAGAGGAGAGATAGAGTATTTTGGGGAGGGTTTGGGGGGAGGGGGTTGAAGCCCTATTTGAGGAAAGAGGAAGTTCAAAGAAGGGCTAGGACTGCTTAAGGTATTTATATAAGGTATTTATATTACTAGCCCAATATCACTTAGC
>CM053775.1:32245909-32256998 GCA_028658325.1 Potorous gilbertii | reverse complement strand
GGTCCTAAGGGGTGTGAATCAGTTTCATTATCATCAAACACAGGTTTCATATTTCTTGGGCTAGTAGAATCTGTTCAATTTCACCTACAGAGTTTTATCTTGGCCCAAATGTCCAAAATAACCATTCAATGCTTTCATGGACTTGGGTAAATTTTATGTAATAATATTGACTGTTTTCTCAGACTTTGTATATGTTTAGTATGAACTAGTAACAATATATTATTCTGTGTTATATGTAATATATAATTGTATTTACACATAAATAAGAATAACTTCCACTTATAATTGTAAGGCCTAATGCCATGGGAAGCTGTGTAACAATAGGTAGAGATCCATTCTTGAAATCAGGAAGGCCTGAGTTTGAGTCCTCCTACTTCTGAGGCATCTTAGCTGTATGATCCTACACTTAAACTCTTAGTACTTCAAGCAATTATCTAAGACTATAAGCAGGTGGAAGAAGGAAGGAAGGGGGGAGGGAGGGAGAAAGGACATTATTAAACACTTGCTATGTGCCAGGCATTGTGCTAAGCACTAACAGATACAAATACAAAGATCAGATAGCCCCTGCCTTCAAAGTGCTTTAGGAGTAGAGCACCTACTTTAGGTTGGAGAACAGAGTGAAAAAACATGCTCAAGGCCAGGTGTAGCTAGATCTGGTGCTTTGAATCATACTGATTAGGACGAGCTAACTCAGGGCATTAATTTCAAAGCTCCACCAGGGCCTGGTCTTTGGAGTTTGGGGGAATTGTGCATGAAGAACAGGCTAGAAAATTACTGGAGTGAAAGAGCATGGTCAGATCTCCTCATTTTACAGATGAGGAAGATGAGACTCAAAAGTGAAAGAACTTGCCCAGGGTCACATATTCACCAAATTTCAGAGGTAGGATTGGAATCCAGGTCTTTCTGACTTCAAGTTTAGCACTAGTGGAAATCTCAGTAAGGAAATCATTTGGTGTAGTTCTCTATATTCCTAAACGTAGGATCATTCCAGCCTGGGAAGTGGCATAGTGTTCTCCCCCACATCAGTGATCAACCCAAGAAAAAAATAACATTTTGCAACATCTCTTCGCTGTTCTGTGAAACACCACAACCAAATTTGATTTCACCTTGCTCTTACAGTCGTTCCTGGAGAAAGTTACCAATTCTGAATTGTCTGAAGAAATTTGGCCATAGATTCTCAGAACAGGATTCAGTTCCCAGGTGTTCATTGCCAATATCTAGAAGACTATTAGGTTTACAAAGCATTTTGCTCACCATATTCTTTGAAGATATTGCATATAAGAATTACTACCACTGTTTTGTGGGTAAGGAAACTGGAATTCAGTGCCGGGAAGTGACTGCCTAAAGTCACAAAGCTAGTAAGTATTAGAACCTAGAATTTGAACTTGGGCTTCAACTCCATATTTGGCACTCTTGCCACACAATGATGCCAGGGGGATTAATTTCAATTCAATAAGGATTTATTAAGCACCTAATTTGTCCCAGACATTGTGCTGGTACTGGGGGTTCAAAGACACATACAAAACAGTCCTATCCTCAAGGAGTTTATAGTCTGCTTGTATTTATAAATAAATTACTCCCATATATATTGGGTGAAACAACACAAAAGAAGGAAGAAGGGGAGAGAGAGAGAGAGAGAGAGAGAGAGAGAGAGAGAGAGAGAGAGAGGATGGGGGAGGGGAGAGGAGAGGAGAGGGGGAGGGGAGGGGAAGGGAGAAAGAAAAGAAAGGAAGAGAGGGAGGGAGGGAGGGAGGAAAGAACTGACAGCCGGAGGGCATTAGGAAAATTCTTATGCAGGAGGTAGCCCCTGAGCTGTGCTTTGAAGGAAGCTTAGGATGTGAATGACCATGACAGTTTCTTGGCTTCCATCCAGTAGATCGTGAAGAACAAACTCTCTCAAGGGCCCTTCTTCTTTCTGAATATGCCCTCTGTATTCTGAAATCTGCCAGTGGACTGCCAGTGAAACATCTGTGGCCTGAGCAAGGGTCAGTACATCTAAACTGGCATATCAACATTGTAGAGTACACATTTCCTGTGTTCTCCTGACCCCACTGGCAAGAGCTCTCTTTCTGCATAGTGCCAGGATATCTTTGTTTTAGAAGCTGCTCCTTAAATTTCTTTAATGTGGAATCATAAAATCATAGAAATACAGAATTGGAAGGGACGTCCTTCCAGTGGTCATCCAATCCAACCTCAACCTGAACAGGAATCTTCTCTGCACATCTCCAAAAGGTTATCTAGCCTTTGCTTGGTGATCTCCAGTGAGAGGGAAGCCCCTACTTCCATTTTTGGAAGTACAGGTGTACTCCTGGGTCTGATGCTCCTTAGGCATCACCACCAAAGGAGAAAGAGGCTCCCCACATCACAAGCTTAGTGCAGACATTTTAGCTTTAGCCTGTCTGTAGCTTAGAACTTCTGTGCTCCAGCTATCCACCAGCCTTAGCCTTCCCAGCAGCAGTGATTGAAAGGGGGTGCCACCACTTAGCTCTTGACCCTATCTTTAAAGTCCTATGCTTAAATGTTTATCTTATGCCACTTGCCCTATATTCTTTTTTCTTCCCATAGATTCAATTATTATATCAATGTAGACTCTCTTATCAATGCAATGATTCTCAGATCTATTCATCCAGCATTAATCTGACCTCCAATCTCTCATCTCCAACTCTCTCTTGGATATTTCATACCAGATATCTCATAAACATCTGATACTCAACATATCCAAAACTGAATTCATTGTCTTTCCTCCCAAACACTACCACCTTTCTAACTTTTTTATTACTGTAGAAGGCACTGTTGTTCAGTCATTTCAGTCATGTAAGACTCTTCATGAACCCCTTTTTAGGGGGGGTGGGTGGGGATCTTGGCAAAGATACTAGAATGGTTTGTCATTTCCTTCTCCAGCTCTGGACAGGGCTGAGAAAGGCATAAGCAACAGTTGGGGCATCTATTTCACCCCATGTCAATAGGCCTAGCCCACCCCAGAAGCAGAGGGCTTTTCCAGATGCCATGATGTTGTAGAACTACTCTGAAAATGACTTCCTTGCCAGGATTCTTTCTGATCAAGGTCAATATTTTGACAGCCAGCTATTCAAGGAGGTGCTAGCCTTGACAAAAACTAAGAAATCTAGAAATGAATGAATAAAAAATAATTTATTATATACTTGGCTATTGCTAAATCCTCAAAAAGTAAATCATCAAGCAATAATCTAGGAGCCCTATGGTGATAAATATAGAACTTTTATGAAATACTTACTGTATGCCCATCACTGTGCCCAGTGCTAGGGATGCAAATACAAGCACATGGTCTCTACCCTCAAGGAGTTTATTCTTTAGGAAAGGAAGATGGAAAGGGGATGGAAAGATCTGGGTCTCAGGGGGGAGGTTTCTCCAGAGTGGGAAGGCAGTTTGTAAGGAAGAAAAGTCCAGACAGTGAGTGGAGCCATGAGTGAGGTGAAACATGGTTGAGGTCCTTCCTGAAATAGCAGGCCCAGAGAGAAAGCACTTTAAAGTTTGCTATGAGAAATGTGCTGAAGAGTCCAAGGCCTAAGAAGAAAGTTCAGTGGAATCAATTCGTGGCCTTTCTATTGTGCATGTATTAAGCCACCAGGAACAATGCCCAAGGCCTTAGGCCATATCAATATTTAGTGAAGAGCTGTCCAACGATCTGAACTTTGGAGTTTCTTGCATTAGACTGTGAGGTCTGTAAGTGTAGGAACTGTCTTTTACCCTTTCTTTGAATCCCCAGAACTGAGTGAAGTGCCAGGCATATAGTAGATGCTTAATAAATGTTTATTGACTGACAGAAGATAGAGAAAAATGTAGAGGTAGTGTGATGTAGGGCATAGACTTGGAACCAAAATGACCTGAGTTCAAATCCTGCCTTGAATATTTACTAGCTGTGTGACCCTCAGCAAATCATTTAACCTCTCTGTGCCTCAGTTTCCTCACCTATAAAATGAGGAAGCATGACATATGAGTTTATTGTCAGAAATTCTAGCTGAGGAGAGTAGGAGAAGGGTTGTGCCTGAATCATAAAGATGGACGGGAAAGGTCCAGGATTGCTAAGGCTGTGCATTATCTCCTCTGCTTTCCAAAAGGGGTATCATCTCCATGCCATTCTTCAAATATTTCTAGTCTAGAGAACAACATTTAGAGGTTTAGAAGGAAAGATACTTCCTTGATCATTCTTTTTTTGTTGGTTTTTGGGTTTTGTGCAGTAATTGGGGTTAAATGACTTGCCTAGAGTAACACAGCTAGTAAGTGTCAAGTATCTCAGGCCAGATTTGAACTCAGTTCCTCCTGACTTCAGGTTGGGCACTCTATCCACTCTTTGATCATTCTTAAGGAAGAGGGTTAACCTTAGCTTACACTCATCAGCTTAGTCCCAAATGATACTCTACACAAAATGATAGCTCTACAAAATCCATTACAAACAGTTAATAATTAATAAACCTATTTACTCAAGTAAAATAGCAAAAAGAAATTGGAGTTTTACAGATTAGAAAGTACCAAAGAATACACAAAAGTAAATGAGCTCTTCAGATGGACATGAGATAAAATCTCAGCTCAGGAGAGAAAGAAGCATTTCACCCAGGGAAGGTCCACTCTCAATAAAATACAAACAGAATAGGTCAAAGGTATTCTCAGAGAAAAGGCACTGGAGTGGAGAGTGGGGAGAGAAGGAGGACTACAAAACACCTCCTGAAGGGGTCAGTGTTAAATACCCTCTTAATATGGAAGGAAGTCTGGGAAACTAGGAAGTAGAGGTGAGAAGGGAGAGAATTCCAAGCATGGGGCACAGCAAGTGCAAAGGGCATGGAGTCTGGAGATGGAGTGTCCTATGAAAGGAACATAAGGAGGCCCATGTAGCTGAATTGTGGAGTCTGTAGAGAGGAGTAAAGTGTAAGAAAACTAAAAGTTAGACAAGGAACAGGTAAAGAGATGCTTTAAATGCCAGAGGTTCTTCCTTTTGGATCCCAAAGGTAATAAAGAGCTAATAAACTGGAGTTTAGTGAGTAGGAAGGTGGTGTGGTCAGCCCTTTTCACTTTAGGAAAATCACTTTGGAAGGTATATGGAGGATGAATTGGAGCCGGGAGAGACTTGAGGCAAGGAGACCAGTTGGGAAGCTATTGAAACAGGTGTGGCTGGAGGCAATGAGTACCTGCACTGTTGTTGTTCAGTTGTTTCGATCATGTCTGACTCTTGGTGACCCCATTTGGCCACTTGGACCACACAGCCCATGGGTGTATGGCACTGCTGATACTCCTGTTCCTGTTGTACCTAATGCCACTAGGTGAGTTTCAAAATGTTGGGAAAGTAAGTCACTAGAGGTCCTGGAACTAGAGCCCCTATCAAAATTGACCAGAAGCCATGACTTAAGGAATAATCTCTGAGACCCAGACCAAGGGAGCAGTGGATAGAGCTGGCAGCTAAATGCCAGGTCCTTCAAGGAAGGAAGCAAATTGTCTGTCTGCTGCATCACATGCAGAACCTGATGGGGCAAAGAGAGTGTAGCCCACGCTCTCCAGAGTGGTAGAGGGGAGAGTATGCACCTGGTATTGGGGGGGAGATGTGTTTTGTACTTCTGTCCTTGCTATGTCTCCTTAGTAAGTATTCCTTTACAAAAGCTTATTGATATTAATTAGTTAAATGATAGTGGGGCACTAATCACTGTGTCAATCAGTGATATAGGGGAACTAGTAACTGTAACTGGTAGTTGATATTAAGGAAAACACTGGAATGGGGCCTTGAGCTGATAGCATCATAAAGACACTGCAACCCCTCAGGGGTACCTTTAGATTTTTGAGACAGTCTTAGTCTGGAAATATATATACATATATATATATAAACCCAATCATTTATTAAGTACTTTCTATATGTGGTAGGTGCTGAGGATATAAAAATAAAAGATCAGATAAAGATAAAGAAGCCCTGTCCTCAAGGAGCTTACATTCTATCAGGGGAGATAACATGTACATAAATAAGTATCTACAGAATATATATAAATAGTTACAGGGTGAATTTGAAGGGAAGATGAAAACTAGCACCCTGTAATGGAGAAGGAATAGGAAAGTCTTTAGACATGTGGAAGGTAAATGGAAATCTCAACAAATCCAGTAAGTTCAGTAAACAGGCTGTCTGATGCAAAACTTTAAGATGCCCTTGAAAGCAGCCTTTTTCAGGCCAGTCTCTGCTCACTTTCAGGGGAGAAACCACATCTAATTGCTTGCCAGAGATACTTGGCGGTAAATTTGCACTGTCTATAATTATCCAAGTGTAACAAGAGCCCAACCTCATCGCCATAAAAGGAGTTACTTTGGTTTCCACACATGCCAATTTTTTATTGCTGCAAAATTCACCTACTTAAACCTTTGATATACAGGAAGAGTAAGAGGCCCAAAGCAAAGCCTGAGCCACAGTGTCTATTAAAATCCATAATGGGCCAGACAAGGAGTCAGCCCAAGTCCAACAGGACTAGGAGGACAGTGGAAAAGTTACCTCTGCTCTGAAATCACTCTGATGAAAGAACTTCCAAATCACCATCATCCCCATGATTTATCATGTTAACTAAAACTTCTCACTTTATTTTTTTTAAAGACTGGATCTTCCTATCTTACCTAGACTAGAAGTGCAGTGGCTACTGATGGGCCTGGTCCCATTCTGATGAGCCTGGGAATCCATTTCCAACCTTGGCTAATTCTCCTCTCCTTAAGCAAGCTGGTGGTCCCCTCCCCTGCCCGTTCCTCCCCCCATTGCTCTTGGGAATTCACCATATTGAAGCCAAACAGTACAGATGCCCGATCACCTTGACCCACTTCACCTCAGAACTCCCAAGCTGAAGCAATTTACCAGCCTCAGACTCTAAGTAGCTGGGTCATCTCACTTTAAGCTCACAGATATAGGGGTGAAATACAAATAAACTACAGGATAAAATTAAAATTAGTAGACAAGGATATCCATATTTAACCAAATTCAACAATCAAGTTGCAGATGAGGGGCTAACCATATTGTGTAACTGATAAAAAAGCATGAGTAAGCCTCTTCTAGCAGCAAGTGTATTCCCTGTAAGACTCAGGAGAAGATATGGAAGGAAAATGGTAGAGAAGAGAAATTGCCCAAGAAAGTCCAAGTTCCCACCCTGAGACTCCTAACTTGGTCTCTCGGGGCCTCAAGCCTCAGAGCTCACCATCACCACCACCAAGCCTTGAATGGTCTGCTCAAGAAGTAGTGACATTGACCAGGGATCCCTAACCTATCTCCAAGCCTTTTTAAAGAAACCTCCTGACAATAGTCTGCCCCTAAGAAGGAAAGGTAGCTAAGTGGCTCAGTGGCTTGAGAGTTGGACCTGGAGTCAGGAAGACCTGATTTCACATCCAGCCTCAGACACTCAGTAGCTGTGTGATCCTAGGCAAGTCACTTAACCTCTCTTCACTTTAATCCATTGGAGAAAGAAATGGAAATGGAAAACCACTCTGGTATTTTTTCCAAGAAAACCCTATAGAGGTCATAAAGAGTTGAACATGATGGAATGACTGAACAACAATTAACAAAGAGAGACAGGAGTCTGCTTTTCGAGGGCTAGAGACCCAGGCCTGCTTGCCTTCTCTGGTGACCAACCATCTCGACCTCCCTCTCTCTTTCTCTTACTCTCTCAACTCCTCAAGCTCTTCCATTTCCTTCCTGCTCTTTCATAGCTCTTCTCTATCTCTGTATGTTGTTGTGTTTGTGGTGTTCAGGGAAGACTAGCACCTCTGGTACGAGGGCTTGCTGAGCCCTTTTCAAGGCTGCTCATCCACCTTTGGTGTCCACCTTCATCCAACTCTCAGTTGTGACTCCAGGAAGCTGTAGCATGCACAGCAGCCACATCCAGCACATGGGCTAAACCATGTTGAGGGGAACTGATGAGCCTCAAACCTGTTGGTGAATTAGGGGATGTCTACCCCAACCGTGCAAAGACTTCCTCCAGCAGAATAGGCAGATGAGAGTCATTTGTTCCAATGGTCATAAAGGGAGCTGAAGCAAGGCATTTAAAGCTTGGTCAGACATCAAAGACATCAAGGTCATCCCAGAGCATCGCCAATCATTCTGCCATCTAGTCTTGCCGCTAGACTTCAGTGACTCTAGAAGAGAAAGTGAGACTGATGATTTTGGATGATCCTGCCTCATTTAAACTTAATGCACATACAAGTCATGACATAATCCTGTGATGTCATTAGTTCTCTTTGAAAATGAAGGACAAACACCATTTCTTGTTATGACACATCTGGGAATTTCTAGGGAAAGATACCAATGCTTTGGAGGTCTGCTAGAAGACATACACACCTTTTAATGAAGAGTTCACTATCTTCTACAGAATAGATATTAGAAGTCAATTTTAAAAAGAAGTCAATAAATTGGTACCTAAGTTTAAGCAACTTTTCAAAAATTTTCTTTAAGGTAACATTCTTTCTGCCCATTGGGCAATATTTTTTCCAGTTGATAATCTAATTGTAAGGAATCTGGAACTCTCAGATTATCAGGGTCATGATGCCCTCAGGAGAAATCTCTTTGAGACACCATGTCCTTGCATGATTTACCTGATGGACCACTCCTACGCAATTACCAACCTTCACAATTATCTTGAGCTAGAATAACAACAGCCAAGCACGTAAGCATAGCAGACAGTATTTACAAACTTCTTGCTTGAATGGAAGTAGAATGCCTATATATACTCTGATCTAGCTGAGAATAAACGAAGTGCATACCATCTTTGCTCCCGCCTCATTCATTCATGCCCAGAAGAAAGATCTCATGCAGGCATGAGATCCTTGGGAACTTAATATTTTGGCGTCTAACATGGGGCTCCTCTAAAAAGTACTCGGTTTCAGAGTACAGAAGCGGCCCGCTCGGGGAGGTGCACACCGGGATCGAGCAACGGCAGGAACAGCTGATACCCATACTTTCATTTTTCAGGACCACCAAGGCAGCGGGAAGCACCTGGGGCAAACCAGTTTTTTGGAACAAAACCTCTGGGGTAAGTTGTGTAAATGTTGTTTTAACACAGCTTATCATGGGGCAACACCTAGCCACTTCACAAAAAGAAAGCCTCCCCGTGGCTAGTTGATAATTAATTATTCTTGTGAGGCAGTGTCATGGAAGGTGGTAGGGGAGCAACTTTCGGAACTTCATAGAGAAGGATCAGAGGAGGACCCCCAAGCCGAAGATGCCGCTTCTTCGGTGTGGTCACTTTTGCTTTGAGCTTGGGGAAATTAGTTTCACTTTAGCATTAGACTAGAGCCCAGGCATTTTAAAGAGACAGGTGAAGTAATTCATGTGGTGAAAGGCATGAAGGAGCCAGAGGAAGGGACTATAAATCTTGAAAAGTGGGAAACAGTAGGCAATCAAATGAGTGTGTATTATAAGGTCAGATCAAGTGCTTCTCCTGTTACAATATTTTCAATTTGGGAATGTGCTTAAAATATGTCTTCAGAAACCTGAACAACTACTGTTAGCCATAAAAACAATAAAGGTAGATGCAGCCTCTGGTACAAAAGGGAAGACCTGATGGAGTGTCACACAAAAATTTAAAATAGAGTCTCCTCCTCCCACTGTTCCTCCATTATACAAGTCTAGATCACAAGTTTGTGAAAAAATCCAAGAGCCTGAAGGGATTGTACAAAAAGTCCTTTGGCAACCCACAGAAAGAAGAGAAGGAATGCTTTTGGAAATGAGGCTAACATTGGTATTAACAGAAACCCCACATCCCTATTACCCAGGAGTGGCTCTAAGTGGCTCTGGATTTTAAATTATCAAAGAAATTAATCAATTATGGACCAGATAGTCTTTACATTCAGTCTCTTCTAGACAGCATTTCTCAGACAGCCCTATACCCCACTGATCGGTGCAATATAGCTAAACCACTCTTGAAGGACAAGATTACTTAGTTGGAAATCTGAATTGTATGAAAGATGTTTCAAATTTGTGCAGAGAATTTCTGACAATTTTTTTTTTCAGTTTTTGGATTTTTTTTTATATTGTCTGTATATGTGTTCTGTCTTTACATGTTCTGTGTGCGTGTGTTTGTGAGTTATTATGGCTGACTCCATTGTAGCTGGAATTTGGAATGTTATCTCTTTCCCTCCCCCTCATCCCTTCTCTCTGATGCTGCAGCATCAGGGAGGAAAACAGTAGAGAGAAAGAGAGAAACAAATCTTATATTATTTAGTTTATATGACTGCCAAATGCAGTTTTACATAAGAAATACAAGGAAATAATACGTGAATTTTTAAAGGAGTTTTAATCAAAGTCCACTAGAAGAACAACATGGGTATGAAGTTTTAGGAATGCATAAAAGTCTTGGAAATTATTGGAAAGTTGTTGGTAAAATTCTCTCTCTCTTTCTACCTTCTAACCCTGGCCAGGTTGTGAAGGTGGAGAGAAAGACAAGAAGAAATCGGGGAAATTTTTTCCCCTCATATCAGAAAGGCAGATTGACTAGCATTTTAATTTTCTCATGCCTCTCTTAAAAGAGAAAAGTTTTTGTAATAACAGGATACAACTAAAAGGTAGTTATTCTGGTCATATTTTAACTGAAACATGTCACTCTTAATTAGATGTTTAAGACAGGTCAGAATTTGTTGTATTATTTGACACTAAGGCAAATTGGGAATATGTATAAATCTGAAAATGAAAAAAGACACCTCAGAGATAAAGTTTTGAACTCCCAAGTGGAAAGGAGGGGACTAGGAGCTACTAGACTTTGTGTCATATTTTCCCTCACTTCCACTTGCAGTTTCACAACTATTTCTTTCAAAAATGTTTTTAAGGAGTGGACACAGATATGAAATTTTCTTGAGTAAAAGTTAGAACCATTAAGATTTTTATTTTACTCTGTAATCCAGAAATGGATTAATCTAGAAATGCTTTCTAGAGAAAGTAATTTGTAATCTGAATTTTGTTGAAACTAAAAGATGTTGGAAAAATTGTGTAAAGCCAGTTATGTTATTTAAAATTTTATCAGTCCTAACTAACCTTATCTTGTAATGTTTTGTAATTGCCATTTAGAAAATCAGGTATTTTCACCTTTGCCTGGTAAAGAAGTTACAAAAT
>CM053775.1:32200449-32245409 GCA_028658325.1 Potorous gilbertii | reverse complement strand
ACGGAAGGGAAAATCCTATCTTATTCAGGGCAGAGTTGGTGAGAGGAGGAGAGTTTCAGGATTCTTCAGTCTTCTTGGAGGACTCTTCAAGTGACTCTTTGGGACACCTCAAACTTCAGATCTTCTTAGAGCATCAAATTGTTTGGGCATTTCTGGCTTGTGGCTTTGAGAGGAAAGTTGGACAATACCAACCCAACTTCAGGATGCTGAAGAGACATGGGAAGACATGGGAGGAGCTGGCAATCTCCACTATGTCTTCTATTGCCAACTTGCTACTGCAAATTAGACTCGCCCCTTGGGTGGGAACAAGGACAATCTCTCTTGGTTGAGCTGTTATCTTGTTCCCAATGGGAGAACTTTTTCATTCTGTATAATCTAATCTATTTTCCTACGTATACCTTCCCTGATTTGTTTTACTATGATGTGGACAAATGAGTTTCTTTGCTATTCATTATGTGTATTCATTGTAGAACTGGTATTTGGTAGGAAAGGGGTCAAGCCTTGGATATGGAACTTGGGGTCTGCTTCCCCCCAATAATGACAAAACAATCAGCATTAGACTGAACCCAATCATATTCCCCCCTAGACTAACAATTTTTAAGGATGCAGATAGATATGATCCTATCCCAGTACCCTTTCTCCCTTGGAGAAGGGTGGGAGAAGAGTCTAGAAATGTCTATTCAGCCTTTCTTCAAACCACTTAACAGTTCTCACCACATGTGGGCACTCTCTCTACTCTTGGGGTCTTCCCTACACATAGAAATAGGAGTTGAAGTGTCATGAGTAAGGAAAAGTGGGGAGGCCAGTTTGGCTTCCACAGTGTGAGGGTAAGTAATGTCCATTGAGGCTGGAAAGATAGTTTGGGACAAGGTTGTGTCAGAACTTTAAAAAGCAGTTTATATTTTATCCTAAAAGCGATAGAAAGTCACTGGAATTGGTCAAATGGGGGAGTCACATGATCAGATCTGCGCTTAAGGAAAATCACCAGCAGTGCTATGTAGGAGGGACTGGAGGGAGAGAGATTTGAAGCAAGGAGAACAATGAGGAGGCCACTGCAGTAATACGAACTGGAGGTGAAGGTCTGAAATAAGCTGATAGCTGCATAAGCAGAGAAGAGGTTAGACGTAAAAGATGTTGCAGCTGGAGAAATGGCAAAATGTGACAACTGATTAGACATTTGAGATGAGGGGGCAAAGGAGAGTTAAGATTAATGCCAAGTTTATAAAATAGGAAGGATGTGAGACCTTTGACAGAAATGAGGAAGTCTGGAATGAGGGAAGGTTTAAGGGAAAACAAAATAAGTCCATTTTTAGATGTATTGAGCTTAGATATCTCTGGGATATACATTTGAAATGTGCCATAGGCAAGTGGTGATGCCATACTGGAGTTCAGGGGGAAAGAATGAGGCTGGATATATAGATCTATGAAGTCATCTGCCTGAAGATGATAGTTAAACACATAGAAACTTGATGAGATTACCAAAAGTGATACTGTAGAACAAGGTTTCTTACAAGGACCCCTAATGGATCTGTGGATAAATTTCAAGGGGTCAGTGCACCTGAATGGAAAAAAAAATTACGACTGTATTCTCACTAACTTCTAAGCAAAAATCTAGCATTTCCTTTAATTATGAATCTTAAACATTATTGACTCCATAGGCTTCACCAGACTACCAATAGGGTGTCCATGACAGGAAGAAAAATGGTTCCTGTTCCAGAGGGAGAAAAGGACATAGGACAGAAATTTGAGAATACACAAAGTTAAGTGACATAAAACAGATAATAAGCCCGCAAAGTTAGTATTAAATACCAAATATGTGCCAGGCACTGTGCTAAGCCATGGAGATAAAGGCAAAAACAGTCCCTGATCTCACAGAGCTCACAGTCCAATGGGGGAGACAACATGCAAACAACTACAAACAAGCTACTTTTGTTGTTGTGTGGTTGCGTCTGACTCTTTGTGACCCCATTTGAGGTTTTCTTGCCAAGATGTTGATGTGGTTTGCCATTTCCTTCTCCAGCTCATTTTATAGAGAAGGAAACAGGTAAATAGGGTTAAATAACTTTTGCATAGTGCCACATAACTTGAAAGTATCTGAAGCCAGATTTGAATTCTGCTCTTCCTGACTCCAAGCCCAAGACTATCTACTGTGACACCTAGCTACCCAAACAAACTACATACAGGATATATTGGAGATAAATCAACACAGAGAAAACAATAATACTAAGAGGGATTGGGAAACGATTGTTATAGAAGATGGAATTTTACTTTGGACTTGAGGAAAGCCAGAGAGGCTAGGGGACAGAGAGTGAAGAGAGGGCAAGAGGAGAGAATTGCAGGTAGAAGGGACAATCAGTGAAAATGCCCACAGTCAGAATATTGAGTTGCTCAAGAAATAGCAGGGAAGACCATTTCATTGGATCAAAGACCACTTGGAAGATAATAAGACTGGAAAGTTAGAAAAGGATTAGGTTATAAAGAGCTTTAAAAAGTCAAATAGAGGATTTCATATTTAATCCTAGAAGCTATAAGGAGCCACAAGAATTTATTGACTAGGATGGTGACACAGACCTGCACTTTAGGAAGATCAATTTGATAGGTGAGTGGAGGCTAAGTAGATTAAGGAGAGACTAGAGGCAAGGACAGCAATCTGTAGGCTATGGTTAATAGTTTAAACATGAGGTGATAAGGCCCTCCACCAAGGGTCTCTGACAAGAAAAGGAGAAATATATACGAGAGGTGTTTTGAAGGCTGAAACAATAGGT
The DNA here is from genome assembly GCA_028658325.1 of Potorous gilbertii. Taxonomy (NCBI): domain Eukaryota; kingdom Metazoa; phylum Chordata; class Mammalia; order Diprotodontia; family Potoroidae; genus Potorous; species Potorous gilbertii. The sequence continues at coordinate 32,242,644 of CM053775.1, read as the reverse complement.
CTTGGCAACAGAACGGATATAGGGTTGAGTGAGTTGAGGATGACACTAAAATAGTGGTGCCCTCAACAGTAATCAGGAAGTTGGGGAAAAGGGAAGGTTTATGGGGAAAATTAGTTAGAGTTGTTTTGGATATGTTGAGTTTAAGATTTCTATGAGAAATCTGGATTTTAAGATGGAGAGAGGTTAGGGCTGGGATATATATCTGAAAATAATATCCATGGAAATGATAATTGAATCCTTGGGAGCTGATGAGTTCTCCAGGTGAACTGGTATAGAAGGTGATCAGAAAAGGGACCAGAATAGGTCTTTGAGGGACACACATTTAGTGGGTGCCAACTGGAAGAAGATTCAGCAAAGGAAACTGAGGAGCAATCAGACAAACAGGAGGTGAACCAGAGGAAAGGAGTGTCACAAAAACCCAGAGGAAAGAGAATATCAAAGAGAAGAGAGTAATACTCAACAGTGTCAATGGATGCAGAAAGCTCAAGAAGGGTAAGGACTGAGAAAAAAACATTCGTTAGATGTGACACTTAAGACATCACTGGTAACACTGGACAGCAGTTTCAAATGAATGATGAGATCAGAAGTCAGACTCCAGTTAAGAAGAGACTGAAGAAAGGAAAAAACTTCCTAGGAATTTTCAGCAAAACTAACAGAGGAGTGGTCAGATAAACAGGAGGAAAACCAGGTTAAGAGTAGTACCATAAAAACCAAGAGAATATCCAGGAGGAGGTAGTCAACAAAAGAAAGGCAGCAAACAGTTATGAGGACTAAGGAAAGACTTGGATTTGGCAAGTAAGAGAGCTTTGGTAACTTGGGCTTTTTGTATTGGTACTACAACATGTTTCCTACTTCATTATTTATTTTTCGGGGAGAAGCTAGTCATGCAAGTCCAGGTTACTAAGCTTAGAGGGATATGTAACTAGAGAAAGCATTACAGGAAACAATCTTAAAAGTAAGGTCGTTTGTTCTCTAATGAGATCAAACATTAAATACTCTGGCATACATTTACATTCATTTCTTATTTACACTCATTTCTTGGATACTTTGATGGCTCCATGCTCTTGTTGATTTGATGGAGTCCACTATTAGCCCACTGATGCCTTTTCATACTGAGCGATTCTTGTCCATGTCCTCACAGAGGTGCCAGGGGGTCCATCTAACACAATAGGGGTCTTAAGTTCTCTTGACACTGTGTGGACACCAAGGGGGCAATGAGTTGTCCACTAGTTATCCCTTGTCCTAGTAACATGACAAGCCTGCCTTCTTTTCTGGCCGCACATCTCTGATGACACTTTTTTTTTATGCCATTTCCCTTGTGCCATACTAGGTTACTTCATTAAAACATGTTGGCTCTATGTAACTGATAGTTTTGGGACTTGCTCATTTCCCAGAAGATGGAGTTATCTATTTTCTCTTAAATTGATACATGATGCCCTAGAGACCCTGGGGCTTTCTATTAAGAGTTCTAGATATTGCAATGTTTCAAACATCACAGCACAAATAATAAAATAGAAGAACTTGACTTGTGATTTCACTGATATAGGAACTTTTCAGGTCAGGAACCTCCCTCTACCAATTCAGGTCAGTGTTATCTCTGCAATTTAACAGTCTGAGGGAGGTGCCTAGAGCACTGAGAAGTGACTTGCCCAGGATCACACAGCCAGGATGAGGCAGGACTTGAATCCAGATCTTCCGGGCTCCAATGCCAACACTCTAGGCCAAATGTGGGGAACCTCTGGCCTCGCAGTCACGCGTGGCCTTCTAAGTCCTCAGGTATAGCCTTTTGACTGAGTTCAAGTTTTGCAGAACAAATCCTTTTATTAAGGGTATTTGTTCTGTGAAATTTGGATTCTGTCAAAGGGCCACACTTGAGGACCTAGAGGGTCATGTGGCCTTGACACCACAGGTTCCCCTCCTCTGCTCTAGTTACTGTACCACAACTGCCCCCAAGAATAACTCGTAATAATGTGCTTTAAAGTTTGCAAAGCATTTTCCTTGTAACAACCCTGCAAAAGATAGCACAAATATTAGTATCCTTATTATCCTCTTGCCCTAATCCTAAAATGAAGAAACTGAGGCATAGAAAGATTAATTTACTTGTCTATGATTACACAGCTATTGTCAGCCCAAGTGAATTCTTTATGCTCTGAAAATATTATAGACTAGATTAAGGTGAAAATTTTTGATTGAATGAACTATGAACTGATCATGGAAAGCAAAGAATATTCCAAATCTTCCTCCAGGACTAACGTGGCAGGTGTGAAAAAAGTGCTAGAAAAAATAACTGGAGATGTGTTGTCAGAGGAGAGCAAGATGCCTTTGGAGGCTAATTGATGGAAAAGCGAGAGAATGAGCAAGGGGGAGTTTCTTTACCTTGGAATGAGAATTCCAGAGGACAAGAGTGGGAGGAGGACGCAAAGGTGGATTGGGGCATTGATGGACTAGAGCAGGGTTGAGAAATAGGAGTGAAAATGCCTGAGGACATAGCACAAGTTTTCTCCTAATGTCAATTTTTACAGATAGTAAAACATGAAAAGTCTTAGGGAAAATAGCAGGTGGCAAATGGGGAAGAGTTCAGTTTCCAAAAGGAGTTGCGGAGAAAGATGGGCCGGGCCTGAGTCTGGTCCCTTCAACCTTGGTTGTCTGTGGAGCAGGGCAAGTCATAGAGGGAGGGATGGGAATGGGTAGCCGTTGCCCTAGGAAGCATATGGCTCTTGTCAGCAGAGAAGCCTGTGTGTGCTCCTGCTCTTCTCTCCCAAGATGTCTAGTGTGCAGGGGTGTGGGGGAGAAGAGGAAAGAAGAAGAGTGTTGAAGAGTTTTGGGGAGATAAGAAGTAAACAGAATCCAAATCTCTCTTTATTCTCACTCACCATAAGATTATAGGGCTAATGTTGGACAGTAAGGGGTAACTGAAGCTCTTCCGAGTTCATTAAAATTAAAAGGGCCATACAGACTGAAAGGTTCCACTGTCCCCTTCTTTATACAGAAGTCAGCTGTGATCCTTCCTATGGGCTCTACCATAGGTTTGTATCTCCTCCTTTCTCAAACTAAGGATATTTGCTTCCATACCTATTCCCTCCAAACTCAATTTCTCTCCACAGATTGCTTCTTTTCTACTTTCAAAAGTAGACCTCCCCCATTTGTTTTCATCTTTATGAGATAAGCTTCATATATACATCAAGTTGCTGGGTTTTGTTTTCTTACCCATTCTGCCACTTTGGTTTTGCTAGATTGTTCAATGTATTTACATTTTAGAATATTACTACATTTGGGCTTTTCTCTTAATTTGTATTGATTTTTGTCACTTTTGCTTAAAGTCACCACTTCCTTGAAGTAGTCATGTAGTTAAAAACAAAGAATTATGTGTTCCCCCGCATCTTTGACTCCTTACCAGTCCAAATAACTGGTTCAGAATCATCCTCACCTCTTAGCATACAAGCTTTTGTAGTAGCCTTTCCAAGAAACTTTAATTCACTTTGTACTCTTTGTCTCTCTCCCTTATCTATTCCCAGAATGTAGCAGGGTGCTTGCACATAGTAGGTGCTTAAAGATAGTTAACTTATTTTTACTTTGTTTTATAATTTATTTATTTTATATATAAAGGAATATGAAGGAATAAGGCCTCTTGTCCCTTGCAAGTGGCAGAGCTTCTAGAGTACTAAATCTGAGTTCCCTCTTGTATCTCACTTCTACATGATCACATTTTTAGATCTCACACTAAATCCCCTTCTCCTCATGTATTTTCTATTGTTTTGTTCCTGGTAGGGGACTTCTACTACACTTCACTTTAAAATACCAATTAAAGAAGAAGTGCTGCAGAGTAAGTCACTCTTTCAGTCATGAGGCCTGGTTCAGCACTTAGCACAGTACCTGGCACAAAGTCGATTCTTAATTTTTATTGACTGACTGGTCCTAATACCTTCCTTACTGTGTTCACCACTACCAAGGCTAGGTTATCTTGAAGCTAGAGTTTTTCCCCCATCCCTATAACCACCATCCTGAGTGCTAGCAAGGACTCCTTTATTGAATCTTAGAGGTGAGATGTAATCCTCAGAAACAGCCCTTTCTGAGAAGGCAAATGGTCACCACAGATGCGCCTTCACCTCAATCCCTCTCAGGCATGTATTGTCTTCAATTTATTCCCAGTTTGCCCCACACCCAATACTACTGAAGGTCATTACCAACTGACCAAAAAGTTGATGGGCAAAAGAACTTGATAACTGCTGGTAAATCTTAACAATGAAGAGGTGTTTATCACTTGTCCAGTATGGAGATTATTTTGGCAAGAAACTAGTAGCAGTGGAGTACGAGCCAAACCCAAGATTAAGACTGAAAGGCATTCAATGTCAAATGCTATTACTGAAATTACTTCACAGACCCCTTATTTGTGCTTTTGAAATTGCCACTGTTACTTGATTTCTATGCTAATATAAAGCTTTTTTGTTTATGCTTTATGAATATAGAAAAGCTTCATTATATTATCTCTCCCAGAAGATATACCTGTCTGCACCTGATTTTGTCTGAGTCAAAATTCCTTTAAATATCTCCCTTCAAGATTTAAATTTTCATCTTAGTAACACAACTAACCTTAGTATTTCATGCTTTTGTTGTACTTGGCACTTTACTGTACTATTGTTCTTCTCTCAACAGGTTTCAATATAAATACATCTCTGGTCCCAAAAATATAGTAACAAATGCACCACCTATAATACAGATTAACAAAATATTTCAAAATTTACAGAGTCTCTCGAATGAGAAAATGACCTTGCAGTAATCCAGCTAAAAAAGAGGATGGGTGAATGGGAGAGTAGTCAAAGAGGGGTGTGAGTGAGTGAATAAGTGTATGTGTATGTGTGTGTGTGTGTCCATGGACCCACCTTTTACAGAGCAAGCAAAAATACACACAATAATTTACAATTCATTGAGAAAACTATTGTTTATTTAGAAAAAAAGGTTACACTGGTAGAATTCATTAGATTAAAAAAAAATTTAATGTCATTATGAAACTTTTTAGATTAAAGTTTAGTGATAAAAAGCTCCTGTAGCTGTAGAACTGAATGAGACTTGTTTCATTTTGGCTTTCTGATGAATTCTTTTTTTTCCCCAATTAATTAATCTAAAAACATTATAGACAAAGAAAAAGGTTATGGGGCAAGTGACAAGTTGAACTACTTTCTTTTTAAAAACAAATCTTAACGTTGTACAAATAATAAAAATAATAAAATTCCTAAAGACTGCATGAAACAGTACTACCAACTTGTTCTTTAGTCGATGATATTAAAAACAGGCCAAATAATAATAAATAAAAAAGGAGTTTTCAATGAGGTCACTTCAAAATGGTTAAACAGTTGTTTATTTTGTTTCCAACAATAAAAAGAATGCACTGAAAATTGACAAACTGACTAAACTCAGGCAGTATTTAGACAATCTAAACTGAAATTCTAGTACACATGTAACCTCCTCATTTGCTCCATGGCAACTGTTTGTTTGCAGCACATTGTGCTAAAAAAAAAAAAGTAGGGAATAAGTAACACTTTCAGCCATGTACTGAAAATAAATGTGTAAGAACCTAAGCAACAAGTTAAAATACCGAAATGCACAACTTAACAATTTTTAGGTTTTCAGCATGGAAAAAAAAAAAAAGCAGAAAACTGAATAACTTAAGGAGATGTAGATGGGTCCTCTTTGTTCACAAATTTCTGTGCCATCTACTTAGGAAAAGACATATCTGGTCAAAGATGACAATCTTTCCATTTCACCTGAAAGAAACAAAAAAATTACACTGATAAGAGGGGTTGTGGAGGAGATGGAAATCATACTCTTGACAATTTTTTTTCATTTATTTCAGTGTTAAAAGCCATTAGAGTCATTTACAATGCCAAGGTGTATCATAACAACATGAAATAATGGTGTGGAATTATAAATTTTTTAAAAACTAGAATATTCTCAAAAGATAAAATGTCCGAAAGGGACAACATCCTTGCCAAAAATAAACAGAACAAGCCCAACAAAAAAAGAATTTGCTTTACATGATTAACAAATGTCTAAAAGAGGACCCCAAGAACAAAGAAAAAAACAGGCTATTACCATTTCACTGCTTTTTTCCAAAGAAAGATGGAGACAAAATAAGACGTCCAAAGTATCAAAACCTAAGTAAACTTCCTAGACAGCTGTCAGATGCAGGATTGAATGCCAATGAAATCAATATGGAAGGGAATTTTTTAACTTTTCTCAAATATATCATTTTAACAGTGCTTCAAATCAGCAGTCTAAGAATTATGAAAATTGGTTTGGAAAAAAGATCATTTTCTCAATTCTACAAGTTTTTAACTTGAGTTTAATATTAAAAACACAAAATTCTGTTAAACCTGAATTTGCTCATTTCATTTGCATGCATGAAGCTGACAATTCCTATTTGTGCTTCTTGCAGAACATAGTCTAGTTCATATCAATATCAATATTTCTACTGCATTTTAGACACAACGAAGTGAGTACAACACTGCACATATAACAGGCAGCAAGTAAATATTTGACCATGTGACAAGACAGGAAGGAATGAAATTTTGGTGCTCAAGGGCTTACAATAAGAAATCTAGGCCAATGCTTTAATAGTAGTGATAGATGAGGGGATAGTAGACAGAACATAGCAAGACTTTTCTATTTGGTAAGCAAGAGTGTAGAAAGAAAAGTAAAGGACTTAAGTAAAAAGATAAAGAGGTTTCACCTTGGCAATATGAGGCATAACAAAGTGGATGCTGGTGAGATCTAAAGCATCCTGAAAGGTCAGGACATTAGGATGAATCAATTAGGACAATAAATGTCTTGCACCTGGGTACAAAAAAAAAAAAATCAACTTCTAAAGTCTAAGAGCAAGGAGGCACGCTTAAGAAAGCACATACTCTGAAGAGGTGGCAACTCAATTTAAGTAAGCAGTGATGCAGAAGCTAAAAAAAAGCTAATATTGTCTTGGGCCTCATTAAGAGTGTGAGTACTAAGAAAATTTTCTGACCATGTCAGACCTATCTACAGGATTGTGTTCAGTTCTGAGTACGACGGTCGAGGGTCACTATGAAAATAGTGTCCAAAGGAGGGCAACCAGTATGGTGATGGATCTTGAGACTAAATCCTATGAGAATCAGTTGAAACAACTGGGGATGATCCTAACCCTGGACAAGGAAAGACTCCGAGAGACACATTAACTGTCTTTACGTATATGTCGATCTATTATTTAGCAAACATAGAATTGTTCTGTTAGACCCCACAAGGTAGAACCAGAAGTACTAGGTGAAGTTACAAATTAGTAAAGTAAAAACTGTTATCAAGACAAATTTCCTAATAAACAGCTGTTCAAAAGCACACAGGTAGTGGGTTCCCCTTCCTTCCCTTTTCAAGGTTGGATGACCACTTATCAGGCACTTTTTTTGTTTATGTTTTGAATAAGATGGCCAGTGAAGTTCTCTTTCAACTCTCAGATTCTGTGATAGTTCAAAGGGGCAAATGAATATCCCCTGGATAGGTACACAAGACTACAAATTAAGGACAGGTTTGGAGGTTGAGCACAGGTCACAAAGAAAAGAGTTCTTCTATATATCTACTCTTTGAAAGAAGAGCAGGGGGTGGAGCCAAGATGGAGGAGTAGAAGGACAGACCTATTCTAGCTCTCCCCCCTAAAATACCTGTAAAAACTGGCTCTAAACAAATTCTAAAGCAGCAGAAGCCACAAAATGACAGCATGAAACAGATTTCCAGCCCAAGACATTCTGGAAGGCCAAAATGAAAGGTCTACTGCACCAGGCCCAGAGTGGAGAGCAGCCCAACACAGGCCAGGCAGCATCGACAGAACTGCAGCAGACTTCAGATCCAACCATTCTGGAGAACAATTTGGAACTATGCCCAAAGGGCTACAAAAATGTGCATGATACCCTCTGACCAAGTAATATCGTTTCTGGGACTCTATCCCAAAGAGATCATACAAATAGGAAAGGGTCCCACATGTACAAAAATATTTATAGCAGCTCTCTCTGTGGGAGCCAAAAACTGAAAATCAAGGGGATGCTCATCAATTGGAAAACGGCTGAACAAGTTGCGGTATATGAATGTAATGGAATACCACCATGCTATAAGAAACGATGAACAGAAAGACTTACATGAACTGATACTGAGTGAAAAGAGCAGAACCAGGAGAACTTTGTACACAGCAACAACCAATGTACCAGGAATTTTTCTGGTAGATTTAGTACTTCATTGGAATGCCTGGACTAAAAAAATTTTCAATGGACTCGAGGCAAAATGCCTTCCACATTCAGAGAAAAAACTATGGAATTCAATCGCAGATAGAAACAGATCATTTATTTTGTATTATGTTTTGTTTTATGGTTTCTCTCGTTCATTTTCATTCTTCTATGCAACATGCATTTAATAGGAATGAACATGTAGAATCTATATAAGATTGTATGCCGTCTCAGGGAGGGAGCGGGGAAGCAGGGGAAAATAAGGGAGAGGAGTGCAAAAAAATCTAAGATATATGGAAGTGACTGTCGAACACTAAAAACAAATAAAATGATTCAATTTAAAAAAAAACTATAAAACAAAAGTAAAAGAATGGAAAAATAGAAGATAATGTGAAATATCTCATTTGAAAAACAACTGACCTGGAAAATAGATCCAGGAGGGACAATTTAAAAATTACAGGACTACCTGAAAGCCATGATCGAAAAAAGAGCCTAGACATCATCTTTCATGAAATTATCAAGGAAAACTGCTCTGACAGTCTAGAAGCAGAGGGTAACACAGAAATGGAAAGAATTCACCAATCACCTCCTGAAAGAGACCCAAAAAGAGAAACTCCTAGTAATATTGTAGCCAAATTCCAGAGCTCGCAGATTAAGGAGAAAATATTTCAAGCAGCCAGAAAGAAACAATTTGAGTAGTCTGGAAATACAATCAGGAAAACACAAGATTTAGCAGCTTCTACACTGAAGGGTTGAAGGGCTTGGAATATGATATTCCAGAAGTCAAAGGAGTTAGGATTAAAACCAAGAATCACCTACCAGAAAAACTGAGTACAATACTTCAGGGGAAAAAATGGTCATTCAATGAAACAGAGGACTTTCAAACATTCTTGATGAAAAGACCAGAGCTGAATTGAAAATTTGACTTTTGAATTCAAGAATCAAGAGAAACATGAAAAGGTCAACAGGAAAGAGAAGCCTTAAAGGAACTCAAAGTTGAACTGTTTACATTCCTACATGGAAAGATAATATTTGTAACTCTTGAGATTTTTCTCAATATTTGGGTAGTTGGAGGGATTATATACATATAAACAGAATTGTATATGAAGGGATGATTTCTAAAAAAATAAAATTAAGGGGTGAGGTGAGAGGAAAGAAGTGAAGGTTACTCTCATCACATTTGTCTTAAGGAGAGAATAACATGCACACTCAATTTGGTATGAAAATCTATCTTACACCACAGGAAAGTAGGGGAGAAGGGGATAAGTTGGGTGTGGGGAGATGACAGAAGGGAGGGCAAATGGGAGAAGGGAGTAATTAGAAGTAATACTTTTGGGGAGGGACAAGGTCAAAAGAGAGAATAAATAGGGGGCAGGATATATATATACAGTCTTTCACAACGTGACTTTCATGGAAGTCTTCTGCATAACTAGACATGTATAGCCTATATGGAATTGCTTACCTTCTCAGTGAGGATGGGTGGGGAGGGAGGAAGGAAGAGAAGTTGGAACTCAAAAAGCTTTAAAAAAAAATGTTAAAAATTGTTTTTACATGCAACTAGAAAGAAATACAGGTAATGGGGTATAGAAATCTATCTTGCACTACAAGAAAATAGGAGATGGGGAATAAGGGAAGGGAGGGGTATGATAGAAGGGAGGGCAGGACTGGGAAAAGGGGTAATCAGAATGCACAATGTCTTGGGGTGGGGGGAGAGGAGAGATGGGAAAAATCTTGTGGAAATGAATGCTGAAAACTAAAAATAAATTAATTAAAAAAATATTTCAACAATCACCTCCTGAAATGGATCCCGAAAGGAAAACTCCTAGAAATACTGTAGCCAAATTCCAGAGTTCCCAAATCAAGGAGAAAATATTACAAGCAGCCAGAAAGAAACAATTCAAGTATTGTGGAAATATAATATACAATATACAATACAATATACAATACAGGATAACACAATATTTAGCAGCTTTTACACTAATGGACTGAAGGGCTTGGAATATGATATTCCAGAGGTCAAAGGAGATAGGATTAAAACCAAGAATCACCTACCAGCAAAAGTGAATATAATACTTCAGGAGAAAAAATGGAATTTCAATGAAATAGGACTTCCAAGCATTCTTGTTGAAAAGACCAGAGCTAAATAGAAAATCAGACGTTCAAATACAAGAATCTAGAGAAACATGAAAAGGTCAACAGGAAAGAGAACCTTTAAGGAACTCATTAAAGTTGAACTGTTTACATTCCTACATGGAAAGATGTTATTTGTAACTCATGAGACCTTTTTCAGTATTAGGGTAGTTAGATTAAATATATACACAGGCATGTACGTATGTATGTTTGTGTATATTATGTATGTAGGTATATATATGTACATGGATGTATGTATGTGTACATATACATACATATATATACATATACACACACAGAGAGGGCACAGGGTGAGCTGACTACGAAGGGAGAATACTTAAAAAAAAAATAAAATTTACTGTTGAATGGAATGTGCTAAGAGTAAGGAGAAAGGGAGACATACAATGTAGCAAATCATCTCACATACAAGAGGGAAGAAAAAGCTTCTACAATGGAGGGGAAGAGAGGGGAGATGAAAGGAAACTGAGTCTTACTCTCATGGGATTTGGCTTAAGGAAGAATAACACACACTCAACGGGATGTAGAAATCTATTTTACCCACAGGAAAGCAAGGAGGAAGGAAATAGGAGAGAGAAGATAATAGAAAGGATAACAAATTGGGGAAAGGGATAATCAGAAGCAAACACTATTGTGAAAAGACAGGTCAAGGGAGAGAATGGAATAAATTGAGGGCAGGATAGGGCAGAGGGAAATGTGGTTGGTCTTTTACAGTACAATTTATTATGGAAGTGCTTTGCATTGTTACACATGTATGACCTATATTGAATGTTTTCTCAATGAGGGTGGGTAGGGAGGGAGAGAATATGGAACTCAAAAACTTTAAGAATGAATGTTAAAAATTGTTTTAGCATGCACCTGGAAATTAAGCTGTACAGGCAACGGAGAGGGGGAAGGGGAATGAAAAGAACGGTGGGTAATAGAAGGGAGGACAGACTAGAGGAAGGGGTGGTTGGGGTGGCAGGTGGGCAGAGATGGGGAGAAAATTTTGAATTCAAATTCTTGTGGAAGTGAATGTTGAGAAGTGAAAAATAAATTATTTAAAAGAAAAATAGAAAAGAAAAAAAAAAAAGAAGAGCCAGGACCCACAACCAGTCTTGGGAAATGTTCTAATTTACTTGGCGACAGATAAAAGACAAAATGCCCAAGGACTGCTAGAAAGAGCCATTAGGATCAGCCAATTCCTCTAAAGAAAAGAACATATAAAGAAAAGATGGCAGTAGTACCATGGAAAACTCAAGTAGGATGGAAAAATGATTCTAAACTTAAGAACATATTAGTTAAAAGAAAACTCCACTAGGTGGAACGCTTCATTTCCCCAAATAACATGCTGGAAAACTAAGGCATTACTGTCCTGTCTTCATAACCTACTAAAAGCAGTGCTTTAAACCTTAGAACTCAAATCAACCACAGATTTAATTTTGAAATTCGTATTACCATATATTTGCTTACTAAATTTCTACTATATGTAAGTTTCTGTACTAGATGTGAGGAGGGTTACAAAGAGGAGGAAGATACAGTCCCTACCCTAAAATATTTAAAGTCTAGTAGGAAAACTAAAATTATGCTCACAAAATAAAGAATTCTTGGACCTGTGATAAGACGCATTCCATAAGAAGTGGTAGAAAATATCAAGTGTATAAAATATCTCTTCAGTCAAAGAAAACCAAGGTTTTGATGGAATGCATATATCCAGGGATGGTAAAAACCAGGACCGGGTGAAATTAGACTTTTTTGTATACACCTTAGTGCTTAAAAAAATTTTTTTTAAACTACAAGATGAAGCTGAGAGGCTAAAAACCCAATCTAAAAAAACTGGTATTAAAACTGAAACAAATCTTGTTCCATATTTATACCCAAAAGAATCACTGATAATTAAAGAGAAAAGTTAAATTAGTCCTATTTTTAAGACAAAAATCTTTCAGTGAAATATGACTTTATGTTTCCATTTTGAAAGGGAAAGGAGGACAGAAAACTCTCACCTTGATTGAAAGTCTTCATTATCTGTGCTTGTCTGAAGACTTATGAGTAGATTTATCATTAAGGAAAACAAGTTTGGAAAAAAGTGACCTGTCTCTCACCAACATGAACACTCTGGGAGTCCCAACTTACAACCAACTCCACTCCACCTGCATTCTACAAATCTTCCTTTCAACTGCCCCTACCACCCAGGGTTTTCTCCTCTTCCCTTTCTTCCCAGGCAGCTAGGTGGCACAGTGCTGGACTTAAAGTCAAAAAGACCCGAGTTCTAATCCTGCCTTCAAAACACTAGCCATGGTGACCCCTGGACAAGTCACAACCTCTCCTAGCCTCAGTTTCCTCGCTTGTAAAATGCACCAACTTCCCAGGACTGTTGTAAAGATCAAATGAGATTTGCAAACCTTAACATAATGCCAACTATTTTCATCCAAGTGGTAGTGACAACACTGTCCTAAAACAGTGAATACCCTCAATGAATCTCCACTTCTCTTGACTGCACAGAACAGACTTCCGGGTGCCACAGAACATTCCAGGTTTTGTTATGCCTCAAGCATCCAGGCTGATATACTTGTAAATATGATTGGAAGGAGGCATTTTTGTATTGGCAGCACATACCTAAAAGTGAATCAATTTCTGAAAAACTGTAATAATATTAATGCTTTGTTACATCACGTGACAACATTATTAAACACATATAGGATATTGCTTCTTCTCCTCCTTTCCTCCTGTACTGTCCCGTTTCTCTTTTTTCTCTGTTTTTTCCTTATCATGACGAGAGTCCTATAAGGAGTGTCAGAATAAGTTATGGTGAAGGACAAAGATGGAAGCCACCCCATAAGTCACACTGATATTAGTTATAGAATATTTTCTTCCAAAGCTACTTAAAAGCTCTTTGTCACTTTAAAGATGGCTTAACTTGAATTAATAAACTTTCACCTAAAGCTTAGCATAAAAGTAAGTCGACCAATACTGGAAACACACACACACACACACACCTGCAAAAATAAAAGTAAGTAGAGCAATACTGGAAACACACAAACACACACACACCCTGCAAAAATAAAAGTAAGTCGACCAATACTGGAAACACACACACACACACACACACACCCTGCAAAAATAAAAGTAAGTCGACCAATACTGGAAACACACACACACACACACACACACACACACACACACACACACACACACACACACACACACACCCTGCAAAAAACATTCACCCAACTACTTTCACAACAGATGAAATTTACTATATAATCTCAATAAGGTAGGCAGCATGACCCTAGAGCACTGGTGACAAATTCAAACAGAAGTGGGAAGCACTAAATTAGACATAAGGATGCCTGCTGGCTGACTTACTTTTAAAATGTAAGAATATCTCTGTTTTATTATATTTTTCTTTATCTTGTTAAATATTTCCCAATTAATATTTTTGTATGGTTTAGACTGCACGTAGGAGTAATGGCAGACCACATTTCTGACATCCCTGACAGAAATTAGAATGAAGTTTAAAACCTTGCCTCTGATACTTAGAATGCATGACCCTAGGCAAGTCAGTTAAATTCTGTGTGCCTCGGGCAACTCCATAAGAATTATTTACTAACACATAGATTTATAGATGAAATCACAGGTTATTCGCAGAAATCACCAATCCTTTATATAAACCTTGCTAAAGGGTAGCTATAATTATATGGCACTGTATAAGAGAATGACCTCAACTCTCTACTGAATTCTGAAACGCATTATATTCTTTCTAGTAATTATTGAAGACTGCCTTGACTTCATAACTCAAAGGATACAGTAAAGGTCAGTAATGTAATACATACAAATATGATCTGATATTCTGGAGAAGACACTACAAGTACAAAGTACACCATATGATGAAAAAATTACAAGGAAAGGTTACAAATGAGTGAAAAGAGAGTAGGTATACAAAACCAAAAAAAAAAAAAAAGGCTCAGGAATCACTGCCTTACAGACTAACTTTCCTGGCAATCTCAGACTTAATCTCAGACTCTTAATGGGTAAATTGATCCAAAAAAATATAATGCTGCTTCCTTTGAGACACTCAACATTGTTAACAAATATAAAAAGGACTACTTGAGTAGCAAACTTTTTTTATTTCCCTAAAGTCATCCTGGGACTTATTTTTAAGCTTGAAATTTATTGTTCTTTTGTTTTAATTTACCTTTTTGCTACCAGAAGAGCTTTTCTCCATTCTGTCCATTTTAATGGCATCGCTGCCTTTTTCTTTGCCTGAAGACTTAGATTTGTTTTTTTCCTTCTCATTTGAACGAGGAGAATCTGATGGACTTTCACTTTTACTATGTTTTGAAGCACCAGCTAAAATTGCAAAGAAAATGATGAAAGTCCTTTTCTATTCAGTCTGGGGATGCTTACAAATGAATTTGAAAAATCTACCTACTTGTTCCATTTTCCTCTTTACGCCTCTTGGTGGAGTCCTGTGATTCACGGTCATTGTTTGAATGATCCTAAAGCAAAGATGAATTATGGGGTAAGCATATAAAACTTGTTACAAACTATCAATAATAACTAGCACTCTATAACAATTCTAATATTTTCACTTACTTGGAATTGGCTTTTTAAATTATTAAAGCCAATATCAAGTAACTAGGCTGAAGCTCCTTGTTATAAAAGACTGAAAATTCTGAAGTGTATTTTTAACACAATACAATGGCTATTCCACCAATTTTTAGAAAAAAAAATAAATACTAATAAAGCAATTATTTTTAAGCTCTAGTTAGATCTATGTTTTTCAAAATAGGTTTTTAAAAAGGTCACTAACCCTTTTCCGTTCTTTCCTGTCCTTGTCCTCTTTCTTCTCTCTCTCTCTGGATCTTTCCCTTAACTTGTCCAAATCTTTCTTTTCCATTTCTCTCTCCTTACTCTTGGACAGTATTGGAGTAGTGTGATTAATGTAGTGCTGTGAAATTGAAGAAATATTGCTAAAGATTAGAGGTTCCCAGTATTTTGAAAAAAAAAAAAGTTTTAATGGAAGACAGCTGAATTTAGAGCCAAAACTAAATTAGCCAGGTCTTACTTAAGTGTAACTGAAGAGAACCTTGGCATAATTTACCAAAAAGTCTTCAATTCTTGATAGTTGATAAGTTTACATGTAAACTAATTATTTAACCTACATATATTACAACTAAAGATAGTCATTAAATTCCCATACTAGAAATTTTTTGGTAGTGTTACTATCAAGATGATTATGTTGGCATATGACCCAATTTAAGACACCATTTTTTTTCCTAAACATGTTATATGTTAGTCTAAAGAGAAGTATCATTCACTGACACTGTGATCAGAATTTTTAAAATTATTATAAGTGATAACTAACCTCCTTCTTCATGAAATACCGTGGAAAAACAAAAGAACATTGGGCCTTTACAGCACAAAGCTGTTAGTTCTGCAGAATAAACATAAAAATGACTGCAAAAGACTTTTTTTGTTGCTTTAACAAGCCCAGAAAAATCACCCATTAAGTATGGAAAAACAACTCAAAATACTGAAAATGACAATTCACTGTTTCTTCCTGCCTTTCCCTCTCCCAAATGTAAAAAATGTAAAAAAAAATCCAGAATCAAAGTACCTCCAACATAATTTTAACCATGAATAAATAGGAATATGTGTGTATGTGTGTTTGTATTTTAATTACTGGCAAATATCTAAACGGTAGTCTATTGTTTTATCTAAAAATCATCAGTTTAAAAATTCAAAGATGCATTAAATGATATTTCTCTTTCTAACACCCTTGAAGAGAAGTCATCTATCCTTTGCTCCAATACTTTCAGTAATATAGGATTCACTACCTCTAGAGAGAGGCCATTCCACTTTCTGGAGTTCTATTATGATATATATATCTGATCTGATCTCTCCTATACAACAATACTGAAAATATTTAGAAACATATTTGTGCCACCAAGTCTTTTTTTTTCTACCATTAATACCCCTAGTTCTTCCAACCCTTTCTAACACGGCAGTTTTGAACCCCCAAGTAAACCTCCTCTAGATTCCTTCCAGGTTGTCAATGCCTCTCTTGAAATGTGGGCAAGTACACCTACTTATTCCAGGTGCTATAAATTAACATATCCTAAGACACATATCAGCCATCAGTGGTAAGCCTGTACTGAACAAAAATTCAAGTCATTTTTAACACAAATGGCTGTTAAGTGTATCTTCCCCCTATCCTGTTCTTGTGAAAGTAATTATTATTAACCTAAGCACAAAACTTTACAAAATTTTGTATTTATTTTCATGTATTTTATGAATCCTGATTTTGTTATATATATATTCTTGGTTCTCTTACTGAGTTCTTGAGTGCAAAAACTTGAAAAGTATATCATCTGTAGTTTTTTTAAACAAGTTTTGTTGATTTTTTTTTTCCCTTTTAACATCAGTTACACACACACACTACCAGCACCATCACCAAACTACCCTTTGTAACAAACGGAAATAGTTAAGCAAATCTGATTGACAAAGAAAACTGTTGTGGAGTAACATACGCAACATACCACAGAAATTTACTTTATCATCTATTCTCCAGGACCAAAATGGAACTGCAATTAAACTAAGTTCAGCTTATTTTTTTGTGCTGTTTTTGTTTACATTATCCATCTATAACTTTATCCAACTCACCTATAAAAATGTTAAACAGGACAGGAAGGAGAGAAATCCAAGAAGCAACACTACAGATCTCTCTTACATAGAATATCACTATTAACCAATTACAAATGAATCCATCTAACAATCATACTTATCAAACCAGCTGATATTTCTCCACCATTTCCACATGGCTATCTGAGAACCTTTGTTAAGATGATTTGCTGATATTAAACTCTGCACATACCCTTTCACCCAACAATTCATCTCCTAGGTAATATAACACAAAGATCAAAAAAGAGGGAAAGGACCAATATGTAATGGAATACTATTGAGCAGTAAGAAATGAAGAGAATGGTTTCAGAAAATTCTGGGAAGATTTCTATGAACTGACGCAAAAATGAAGTGAACGGAAGGAAGAACAGTAATGATATTGTAAAGACAAGCAATTTTTAAAAGACTTAAAAACTCTGATCAATGCAGTGAACCAAAACTTCAAAGGACTCATAATGAAACACTATCTGCCCCAAATAGACAAGTGATAAGATTCAAGAATGCAGATTTAAGCACACTTCCTTGTTTCTTTCTTGAGTGGAAAGGGGCAACATGACCAATGCAGGAGTTTATTTTTTGTAACTATCCACATAGGTAATGGGTTTTGTTTTTCTTTCTCAATGGGTGGGAGACAGGAGAGAGGAGAATTTGTAGTTCAAAATAAAACTAAAATAAAAAGGAGATGGATTGCTGAAATTTGGGTGAACTATCAAGATCTGAATTACATTAAATGTCCACTAACAAAGACCTTATGAAATTCTGTAATTCTGATCTACAGCATTCCCTAAAGTAACTCTAGTACTGTTATCCAAAGGACAAATTAAGGAATATTTAACCAAAATAGCAATTCAAGCAACTAATTGAAAATGTATCAGGTTCTGTCCTAAGCTCTCTTCTCCCTCTCTATACCAGGGATTCTTATCCTGGGGTTAAATGGATTTCCCTGAGGATAAGGAAAATAAAAAAATCTTTATTTTCACTAATATCTAACCTAGCGTTCACCCGACTGCCAAATACAACCTGATACAAAATAATGTTAAGGACCTCTACTCTAACTTTTCCCCACCTCTCTTAGTGACTTCAGTGCCCATGGGTTGAGCTATCCGTATTCAGGTGATTCTCAAATGTACGTATCATCCAACTCCACTTAACTTACCATCAAATACTTACTGGATATTTCAAACTGACACCTGACACTCAACGTTTCTAAAACTGAATTTATTATCTTTCCCCCAAACCATACCCTCTTCCAAACTTCCACACTTCTGGCAAAGGTACCAACATTTTGTCTTGGGTTCATAACCTTGGCATTATGCTGGAGTCCTCACTCCACACATCCAAATCTTGTCCTTTCTACCTTCATAACATCTTTCACACATTCAATCTCTTCTTTCCCCTCAACCAACTACCACATTAGTTCAAGCCTCTCACTTAGATTATTGCAATTGCTCTCCCTGCCTAAAGTCCATAACATAATGGTGCCAAAGTGATTTCCCTTAAGCACAGATCTGATCACGTGAAACTCCCTAAACTCAACAAACTTCAGTCGTTGCTTCTAAAATAAATATAAACTCTTCAATTAGCTTTTGAAATGTAAGACAAGCTAAACCCTAATGGCTACCTTCCAGTTCCATTGATATTATTCCTCATCACATACTCTAAGATCCAAACTGGCCTTTGTCCTATACCTCCCACATGACACTCCATTTCCTCTTTTTGTGACTTTGCAATGGTTTTCCCATAAACCAGCCCCTATACCTTTGTCTCATATAATCCCCACCTTCCATCAAGATGCAGCTCAAGCTTCACCTTCTACAAGTCTTTCTTGATTCTAAATGCCAGAGTCCTCCCTCTCAAACTATGTTGGTATTAACTATTTTATGTGTACATGCTTTATATGTATTTATAAATTTTATATTTATACTGCATGCATTCCTATATGTACCTTTATGTCTCTGCCATTAGAATGAGTCCAATGAAGGAATTAATAAGTATTTAATAAATACTTGTTGACTGATTGATTATGCACGAAGAGTAGAAAAAAGATTATCTAAGAAACATGACTAGACAAAGAGGTGGGCCATTTATGTATTACGAGGACGGGATAACAGATGAACAACCTGAATGCTGCAATAATATCCAGAAAACATTAAAGTCAGTCAGTCACAAGCATTTATTAAGTGCTTACTACGGGCCAGGCACTGGTCTAACCATTCCACCCAGAATGTAGATTCCTTGGGGAAGAACTGTTATGCTTTTGTATCCCTCCCACAATGCTTTGTACATAGTAGACTTGACCAGTTTTCAAAAGAAAAATGATAAGCACAATCACAAAAGTTCTCTCCCATTAAACTGTGCGCTCCCTGTGATTAAGGACAGAGTTTTGTCTCTGTACCTCTGCACAGTGACCATTAATAAGTATCCATTATTCATAATGAAACATGCTATCTATCTTGATTTTTTTCTCTTTTTTTGGGAAGGGGGGCACAGAAAAACATAGTTAATGCAGGAATGTTTTGTTTGACTGTATCTTTATCTCTATATAGACTACATTTAGAAGTGTATAGATATCTCTTTCATTTTTCTTGCCCTTACAACTGATGGAGAAGGAAGGGAAAGAGAGAATTTGGGATTGAAAATGAGAGAAAACTGAATTCTAAAAGAAAATTAATAAACACCTACTGACTTAACTTTAATCAAAAACCATATGAAAACATGCCTTAAATGAGTAATAAGAGAAATATACATTTAAAAAATTATTAGGCTTTACCTCACACCTAGAAAGTGGATGAATGACACAGAGACAGAAACAGTCAATGTTGGAAGGAGTATGAGATGAGAGGCACAGTACTACAGTGTTGGTACAATGTGATTATGTGCAATCATTCTAACAAACAATTTGAAATGTCTGCAAAAATATCAGTAAAACCTGTGAGATCCTTTGATGTAGTGATTCGCAGTGGAAGAAAGATACATCCAGGAGAGTCAAACCCGGTTAACCGTTTGGGGGGAAGAAGGGCTATCTATTTACACACACACACACACACACTCTCTCTCTCTCTCTCTCTCTCTCTCTCTCTCTACCTGGGTAGGGGCAGAGACCCACACACATAGAGAAAGGCCAGCTATCTACCTAACGGAGCATGAGTCTGGAGATTTTTAGGTGTCTACTGGAATTCTATTCACTGCTGCAGAGATTCTGTGGAAGTCCTGCCAATTCCTAAAAGGCTGACTGGACTGAGTAACATCAAAAGACAACAACAGTACAGAGAAATGGCAAAACAACTACTGACTCTTATAGGAAAGGACCATTAAACCATAATCTCCATCTTACTTAGCTAAGTATATAGTTTGTAACATATATGAAAATACACACATACACATACACACACACACATACACACACACACAGTAGCACATTTCATGGTCACAAAAATTTAAGAATTGAGTGTGCCTGTTCTGGGCTGGGCCTGACTCAGGCCAGTGCTGTGGCTGTTGTCATTTAGTCAATTCAGACCCTCTATGACCCCATTTGGGAGTTTCTTGGCAAAGATACTGGAGTGGTTTTTGCCATTTCCTTCTCCAGCTAATTTTACAGACAAGAAACTGAGGCAAACAGGGTTAAGTGACTTGCCCAGGGTTGCACAGCTAGTGAGTGTCTGAGGCCAGATTTGAAGTCAGAGGGATGAGTCTTCTGACTACAGACCCAGCACTCTATCCACTGCAGCGCCACCTAGCGTTAATGGTAGTTTAGGTTTAATACTGGACTTGCAAGTCATTGAACAAAGTTAACAAAATTAACAAAAAGATTCACTTAGCCAGAGCAGAAAGATATCCAAACCAAAAAAAAGCACTGAGTACATCCTAAGTTGTTTCCTTTACCTGAGTTGTAATCTACCAGCCAACTACCAAGAACACCTTGGAGCTTCTTGGGACTGTCTTCTACTAAAAGACCAGTGGTGTCAATAGCAACAGAAGCCCCTAAACCATATATAAAGATCCTTGCAAGCTGCATATTGAATAAATTTTAACATGTAATATAATCCATGTTTCACTGTAATTTTATTTCACTAATTATTTCCCAATTATATTTTAATCTAATTCAGGCCACACCTGAGGATGTGTCAGCTACATGGGCCACTTTGCTTCACAATGAGTCGGTAACATCAAATGTCTGAGCTTCTGGTTTGTTGAGCCAATGAAGTCTTGAGGAAAGTCTCCATGTCTTTTATGGAAAAACTACTTTAACTTGCAGGAGAGGGAAGGGTTAGAATAACGTTCCTACCACATGACCCATCAACTAGAAAATATCTCAATAAATCATAGCATGTAAAGAGAATCAAATACTATCAACACTGTAAGTAATGGCAATTACAAGAAATTCAGAGAAATAAACAAAGACATATAGACTGATAATGAAATAAGAAAAATAAATACAATAACTACAATAATATAAAAATACACACTAAAGGCTGAATTGTAATGACTCTTCCATCAGTCCTAAAGAAGAAATGATAAAATATACCATCCCCTGTTCTCTGTAAAGAGGTGAGGGATCAGAAGCAATGTGTATCTTATCTTTTATTCTGTCCTATAAGGTTACTATTTATCTGATGGTTTTGCTTATACATTTTTCTTTGTTACAAGATATGGCAGGAAAAGACAGTGAGTATCAGTAATTTTTTTTTCTTAAGGAAAAAGCATTGGTGGGTTGCAATTTATATTATAAAAGAACATACCTACATCAATGAACTGAGATCCATACGAAGAAGCTTTATGACATCTTAGGACCAAAAAGAATCCTTACCTACTAGTTAGCTCAAACAACATATAAGTAATGGTAAAATACATTAAGTAGACTTATACTTTTAAAACACTGTGCCAAAACAATGAAGAACTTTCATTTTTAAAAACTGTTTACCAAAACAGATCAAAATATTAAGGATAAGGAAAATGAAAAACAAAAACAGGTGAGAAACAAGCTCTGAAACTACTCATCAGCATTTTTCAGTGGTGAACATTATCATTTGCAGAATTAGTTACAAAGAAAGTAATAACAAAGAAGGAAACAAGCATTTATTAAGAGCCTATGATGCTAAAGCAAAAGTAAAGTGCTTTACAAATATTATCTCATTTGATCATCACCATAGCCCTATGAATTAGGTACTATTATTTATTTTACAGATAAGGAAACAAAGGCAAACAGAAGTTAAGTGACTTGCCCAAGGAACCACAACTAATAAGTGTCTCAAGCCTGACTTGAACTGACGTCACCCAGGCCCCGTGCTCTATCAACTGTGCCACCTAGCTAATATAAATACATAAGAATATAGTCTAAGTGATCTTTTTAAAATGAAACAAAAACAAAAGGCTTTGAGACCCCACCCTTAAAACTCACCAAAAATGATACTGCTGAATTTCAAAGTAAAGAAATCTCCTGTTTTCCCAATCACTCCTCATGAAATTAGTAAATAAGGCTCAAATGTTACATACTTAAAATAAAGAGTTAAGTGGTCCAGTTACTATTACCAGTAGCAATACTGAATACAGAATTTCTAATTTCTAATCATGTCTCCCCAGAGAAATTCTCCAATACAAAGTGAACAGGTTGGGAGGGAGAAGAGATACTGTCTTCAAAACAACAACAACAATAACAACAACAGCAACAACAATCTTGGTGTGATCAATATCTAAGTGTAATCATGTTAGATGAATTTTTTTTCCCCAAGTTTGCTTTTGAAAACATGATTTTCTTGCTCTGGGCCTTAAGAAAAAGGATGAAAAATTTAATTCTTCATACATGGTTAAATTTGGGTTATACTGTGGCTTCCAATTTAAGAAGACTGGCACAACTAAAAACAGTACCAACCCTTTAGGTATTGATTATTGCCCTCCTGAATTTTGAGTTGGCTGGGTTGCCAGGACATTTTTAGAGACTCCTGTCATCAAGTGTCACCAATGGAATTAAGAAGATATAAATGTTACTGATTGGTACTGGAACCTGTCTGTATAAATGGAAGAATAGGAAGGGAAAGTGATTCGTTCAACAAGATATTTAACACCTGCTATGTGTGAAACTATACTAGGTACTCAATCATGAAAGTGAGACTAAGCTTACAATTTCTACCTTCATGCAGCTTTACTCAAAAAGGTAAATACACACAGTCCCCTTCTCCCCACCAAAAATTGAACTTTATGATCATTTTCATATGATGTATAAATGAAATATTAAATAAAGATAACTCTAAAGGTGAGTTGCTTAGGGGGAACGTATGTATGTATGTATGTATGTGTGTATATACACATATATATTTCTATATTATGTATGTGTATGTGTGTGGACACAGAGTCAATACTCATTATTTGCAAATTCCATATTTGTGAATTTGCTGACTTGCCAAAATTTGTAACCAGAAAATCAATACTCATTGCACTTCCATGGTTATCCTCAGACATGCAGAGAGCAATGAGAAATTTGAGTCCCCCAAAACACATGTTCCCAGCTGAGGTCAAACATTTTGCCTTCTTGCTTCAGCACTCATGCTGTAAACAAGTGTCCTTTTCATGGTCTACTTAGTATGTTCTTCAGATTTTTGTGTTTTTTGTTGGTGATTTCACTGTTTAAATTGACTCTCAAACATAGTGCTGTCTAGTGTTCCTAAACACAAAAAGGCTGTGATGTGCCCAACATAAAAATACACGAGTTAGATAAGCTTCATTAAAGGCCTGGTGCTGCTGGCCATGAGTTCAATGTTTTAAAAAAACAAAACAAAAAAAGCCCAGCAATCCATCCAGTATATCCAGAAAAAGGAAGAAGAAATCTGCCAATCTCTTTGTGAGGCTATCTGGAAAATGTTAAAGTAAATGAGACTTGCAGGAAACTACCTCTGTATTTCCCCTAGGAGCAGTTCGGTATTCACCAATTCAGCGTTCATAGCAACTATATAGAGTTTAAGTATCGGCGAATGACAAGAATTGACTGTGTGTGTAGAAAGAGCAGAGTAAAATCAGAAGATCAAAAACCAGAATGGAAGAATTTTATAAATAAGACTCATAAAGTAGCACCAAAAAGGGACAGGGAAAAATGGACTTTCTAAACTCTAAAATTCAGAAGTTAAACACACCCAATAGGATTAAAGTCACCTATTTGGGGGATTATGAAAATTTTTAATTAACACCTTTGAGATTATATTTGAGACCAAATTCTTAGAAGTTATGAAAAGCATAAAAAATTTAGGCACAGTTCTGAAAATGCACATGATGGAGCATTGATTCTAGCCAGATAATAGTAATAATTTGTTCAAGTTGCTTTCATAATATTCTAGATAAAAACCTATGAGATGAGAGAAGAGGAAGAGAAGGATAGGGAAAGGAAGAGGAAAAGGAAACTAAGTAAATAAAGATCCTTTTGAAAAAACTATACTTCTTCATAGAAATCACAGAATGTAAATTGGAAAAGACACTAAAGATCCCTTAGTCCAAATCCAGTGCCACCTGCCCCTCTTTCAAACCAATTTGCAGATTAGAATACTTATCATTAGTGGGAACATAAGCAATTTGCTGAAGGTCACACAGCTAGTTAAAGAGCAGAGCTAAGACTTTCATAATGTTCAATTTTCTATGCCATTCTTCTACCCCGCACCCCCCCCCCAAATTGATGTTTATGTGTATTTGGCGTTAGAGCTTAGAGGTTGATTCTGCCATTAACTTAGCTGTATGACACTTAAATATCTGTGTCTCTGTTTCTCCATCTGTCAAATGAATACTACTTGTCCTACCCCACCCCCAGAAGGGCACTGTGAGGATGAAATGAGATTTACATGCAATTTCTTTGAAAAAATATAAAGCAATACACAAATGTGATACATTATCAGTCTCTTAGTAAAAAACCACTTAAAATTAACTTCATTACTTTAGAAGCAAAGTTCTCCCTCAGTCACCAATGTCATTTCTTAAACCTTCCTGGGAAAGTACCCAACAGAACACAAAGATATATATAATCTACGATATAAACCTACTTTTATTTAATCTCAAAAATAACTTCTAAAATATCCACAATACTATTGAAGTAATGATATAAAAAATATTTTTCTGGACTGATACAACATTTGTACATTTCTAAAGATGCATTAAATTTTTTCAAGTAATTCTCTCAAGGATAAGAAACTTCTCTGGAGTATCATACCACATTTTTAGAACATCATTTTATGACACACCCACACAAATTAAAACCCTCCAAGATCAAGGTGCTTCATCTGCCCAGTATCAGCATAACCATTTAATTTATTTTATAGCTACAAATCTAAAAGCAGCTGGTGTTAGATTCAATGTGCACAAATGGCCCTCTTTCAAAGGAGGAGTAGAAAGTCTTTCCTAATGGTCCACAGAAAGCACCCTTAATTAGATCTTAAGATGAACATTTATGCATAAAAAAGCTTACCAAACTATAGTACCAAAACATGCCCCAGAATAAGATACGCAAGGATCAAATCATGTCACTTTTAATTAAAAAGTATTAAAGAATGCACAAGAGTGATACCAAGGAGTTAATAGTGGTATTTAAATACACCTGGGCTGAGAATCATTTCTGGAAAAATGTTTTTATTCTTAAATCTCTTGGCCTTATACCATGTTTACAAAATGAGGAGATAAGTTGTTTCTTACAAGTGTTTGACTAGAGAGCCAATCACAGCACCGCCAGTGCAGTGTGTGCCAACTCAAAAATATGTCTTCAAAAGCAAGTAAGAATGATGACATTTTGAATGGCTTGTTTACAAAATATTAACACATTTTAGTGGCAAGTTTATTATGTTAACGCTTACTGTGTTATTATAGTACAGTAAAATATATTAAAGTTTAATTTTACAGGAGAGGTTGTATTTTCACATTGACCCTAACATGCACAATGTATAACTAAGACACTGGTAATCCAATTACCTCTGTCTGCCTTAGTTTTCTCACTTGTAAAATGGGCATAATAACAGCACCTACCTCACAGAGTTGTTATGAGAATAAAATGACATATTTGGAAAGCGCTTAGGACAGTGTCTGGCACATATCAGACACTTAACAAACACTTATTCTCATTCCTTCCCTCTCAATAATACAGGTGGGGAATAGAGTGTCTATTAAACACCGAAATAAAGAACTCTTTGGTATACTCAGTCATCTAGGACAGCAGGTTGAGTACAATCTTTATGGAGGATTTAGTAGATGAACATGAACTGCAACAAGATGAAAAGGTATGGAGAGACCACAATTATTGACCAATGGAGATAGTGCCCAACTGATTAAATCATTAATTGATAAAGAGTATTTAAAAGACTCAAACCTTTGCTGATGACTCCTTGAGCTCGCTGAGGTTGTCCTGTAGAAAATGAATGGAGATGACAGGTGAGCTGGAATAGTTCTCAGAATCCCGAGAAACTTGGAAGTATGGTTGTAACCTTGAAACAAACCAGCTACTCCTTTTCTGGGAATAAATCTAGTGATGTTATCACGTGAATATCAATATAAAAACAAAAAGAAAAAAAAACAAAAAACAAAAAACAAAAAGGAAAAAAAAAAGAAAAAAACAAAACAAAAAAACAAAAAAAAACAGAAAAAAAACTATGTGAGATATCAAAAGATAAAATTTTTCATGCCCAATTTGACAAGTGAAAATTCCTCCCACTTTCTCCCAATAATTTAATAATATATGCCAATCTTTTTTTCTACCCCCCCCACTTAAAATATTAAGCACATTTAGAGGCTTAAGAGTGTGGGGAAAATATTACATCTATTTTTTTTCCACTAAAACTTTAAAAAACAATGGAGGTTACTGTGGAAGAACTCTTATTCCACATGTCCTTTTAAAATCCACTTAAAAGGTAACAATATTAACTACTCATAATTTTTTTCAACCTATCAAGAATACTTAGCAGTTTATACTTGGGGGATATAAAAAATAATCACTTTTTTTTTCCAAAGTTCATAAAAAGAGTGAACCTTATGCCTCCCACAGAAAAAAAAATAGTAATCACGGTATTCCACCACAGTGCTCTTGATGAAGAATTAGTAACTTACAGTTTTAAAGGTTCAACGTACTGCAAATTCAAAGATTCCATGAACTTAGATGATTTAGAATTAAAATTAAACATGGAGCAAGGAATGGCTACCCTGAGTCTTCAAGAAGGCTACACCCACGATTTTGTGCTGCAGTTGAATGCCTGAGGTTTCTCTTTGCTGGGTGGTAGGACTGGATGCCACATCTGCTTTTATCGTAACGCTGGGTTCAACATGTTGGGAACCCAATGGGTATAAACAAACCTCCAAGGGAAGACACAACAGAAGCTGCATGCTCACTGAATATATACAACTACAGGAGAACTGATCACCAAGGAGACTTTAAAATGGAACTCCTTTCAAGATTCCTTCTTAGAAAGGCACACATCGGTATGATGCTCATCAAGAAGCCTGATGAATTCAGAGGTATCTTGTTTATCCCGTATCATCCAGGAAGTCTTCAGTACTATATATTCTTCAATATGAATGCAGAAAAAAATAGGCTCCATTCTGTTGCCAAGACTCATTTGCTTGTAGCTACCATTGCACTCCAAAAAAAAGGACTGCTTAAAACAATAAGGCACTTCTGGGTAAAATTTCTCTTGCACTTTGCAAACACTATTTACAAACTTAGTGCTAGGTCCTTGAAGTTTTAGTAAGAAAAATATGCAACAGAAAAAAGTCCACCAATACAGACAAGGAATGCATTGTGTAATGCAATACAAAACCTCCAGTGGCTCCAGTGAAGGCACAAGACTTGAAGGAAGTCGGGACACTGGTATTCCAAACAGGTGAGCCTAACATGGACGCTGCCTTCCTCAGGCTATACTAACCTTTACTGTTGAGGAATGTGATGGAGAAGAGTGGGTATCAAGTTTGCGGCGTTTTTGTTCTATTAGGAAGAAAGGAGAAACAACAACCAAAAGAAAAAAAATTCAGTTAGAAAAAAGGATATTTCTATTTAATATTTTTTCCAATTACATTTTAAAAATTAATGTGTGGTCAGTGATTAAGTATTCACTTCTTTATTAAAGCTTGTAAGTATTTTATCACTGGGCACAGGTTCACAGAAGGAATCTAGTAAAATGATAGGATGGAAATATTAATAAAGTTGAACTTACCCCTTTCAGACTCTGATGTTTCTGATCGGGGAACAGGTGACTTCAAGGACCCAGCAACTGGTGTCTTTTCTCCTCCTTTAATATTTTCCTTGGATTTCGTTTCCTTCGCTACATCTTTCTCTCTGGATGGTTCCTTGTCTCTTTCCTTTTCTACAGCTGACTTTGATTCAGGGTTGGTAACAAGTGTCTTGAATTTTTCATCTTTAGATGATTTTTCATCCTTCTTGAATTTTTCCTTCTCCTTGTCAGACTTGGGTGTTTTTTCCTTCGTTTCTTTTGCTTTATCATCTTTGTTTACCCGCTCTTCCTTTGGTTTTTCTTTACCATCTTTACCAAGTGCCTTGGCCTCTGGAGTGGCAGCTGGAGTCTTTTCTTTTTTTTCTCTGTCTTTTTCTTTCCCACTTTTCTCTTTGTCATTTTCTTTAGTAACTTTGCTTCAGAGAGATTAAAACATTTTAAAATTAATTCTGTGTTAATTAATAACATCTACATGTTATTTTACCATTCTGGAAATATGAAAAATTACAGGTCACTCATTCTCCCAGTCCTACCCCTTTCCTAATCCCATCTAATTTCTACTTCATGTGAGGTACAAGAGTTGAACAAGAACTTGGTGACTCCAAGGCAAGCCTGTTATTCTCTAGGTCATGCTGTCCTATCTATCTATATATTCTAAATAAATAGAAGAACAAATAAAGTGGATGAAAATTAATGAAGTGAATCTGATAAATGTAGATCTAGAAGGAAGGCCATGTAATCTGACCTCCTAAATTGACAGGGGATGATACTGAGGCCCAGAGAGGTTAAGTGATTTTCTTAAGGTCATACAAGTAAGCATTAGAGAAAAGATTTGAAAGCAGGTCCTCTGACTCCAAAGCCAGTGCTTCTTCCACAGTACCACACTGTCATATCTCTCAGAAATAGGCTCAAGCAATTCATAAGTGACAAGTTTACAACAGGTTATTAATTGGAAGTTATGTTTGACATATAACTTAAAAGGAAGGTTTCTTTGATGGTAACAACCACAATTCTCCACAAACTATGAAGAAAAGAAATATATGCATGAATAAATCAAAGATCTGACTGGCTCAATGTGATAATTACTACGCCCAAGCAAAAGCTATACACTATATTCCTAAGCAAAATATAAGTTTTACGACTATCTCTTTCACCAATGCATTCATATTGACTAAATACAAATCACAAATTAATATTAGAGCATAATTAGAGGTACTACCTATTAGAAGCACTGTTTCCATTACTTGTAGTTGCTTTGGGTGTTGCATTGGCAGCTTTATTAGCAACTTTCACAGCACCCTGAGACTTCTCCTTCCCTTTATCTGAAATAAGGAAAAATAAGACTTTATATGAAATGCCCCTATGTTTTAAGCAGCACTAAACAACATTGTTCCAGTAAGATGGCTACAGAGTAATGGCTATGGAGCAGCAACAACCTAATAATTTCTCATGATTCTAAGACACTCCCGGCTACAAAGTGGTCACAAAACACCACCACAAAACACCACAAAAAACCAGGATTCATGTCGATATATTAGTTTGTTGAACAAAAGTTTTAACCTAATTTAAGTTTACTTAAAATTTTCTACAGAAATGGCATACCAGTCTCCTCAGTAGTGCTTTCTTCCAATTTAGCTGCATTTACTGTGAGTGATGTAGATAGGCCAACACCACCAGGCCCATTTTGTACAGTGGCAGCAACAGCATTCCTTGGGGGAGGATCTTTGTGGTGGAATTCATTTTCAGGTATCATGTGTGGCTTTCTACTTTTCAACTGCCCAGAATAGCTGAAATTCGCACAAAGTGTTAAATATACAAACAAAAATCAAGGTACAAAAAAATGGGTCTCATTCTGTAAAATAACAAAAAGTAAGCTATATTTCACCTTTCAAATATAAAAGTTTTCTCCCTCCCCACCCTCATCCCCCAAATTGCTGAAAGTCTTTGGAGAGAGAGCTAAGCAAGTCTCTCTGTACTCTTCCTCTGAAATAAAAAATTCTCAAAACACAAACAATGAAACTGAATCTAAAAATGTAATTTTCCTTTCACTGTTAGATGAAAACACTGCTAATTCACCTTGTGATAAAGCTAGGTCCTTCCCTCAGCCCCCAAAACCAAGATAATCTTATATGATTCTGAAACTGTCACACCATCCAGTATAAACCAGAAGCTGATAACTGGAAGTGACAACTCTCACCAGCCTGTGGGGACATGATCTCATAATCTCCCGAAGTAAGTCAGAAGATAAAACTTCACCACTGTAAAACATTTCAAAGTCTTCAGCATCCTTCTGTTATCTAATTTCATAAATCACTTCATAATAAGATAGTGTTACCCCATAGCCAATGCATATAGGTCAGGTCTCTTCTCTTTCTCTTCTTGACAGATCTTATGCACTCTTCGTTCCAAAGCCTGGCCCAGGTTCAAAACTTTAGGATACCAAGGAAGTATTTTGGTCAACACGATAAGAATGTTCCTGATATGAGTGTATTCCCCCGTTTCAAGGCAATGAACTGATGCCTACAATAGATTTTAACAAGTGTGTTGACAATTTAAATCAATACTAAGAAAAATTAAGCCTTTGAAAAATCACAAGTTTGGTTTTTACCTTGGTTAGTTTATAATGCCATTTGTGCACAACATGTCGAAAATTTTCATAGTCTAACTGATCAGCTTTGTTTCCACCATCAAATCCAGTTGCCCGTAAAATGGTAAGGAAGCCTGGATAGTTACCACATTCCTAAGGAGAGAGTCCTTAGTAAGTCATTTATTAAGTACCAAGGCACAATGCTAGGCACTAGAGATACAAAGCTAAAAGTCAAAGTCCCTGCCCTCAAGGAACTTAGTATGTAGTGAGGGAAATGAGAATGTGCATTTATGTAAGTATTTATAAAATGAATAAGAGATCATTTTGAGGGAAAGGCGGGGGAGGGGGGAGAAGAAGACAGCAAGGGTAAGACCTGCAATAGCTTGTGTGGAGGTCTGACTGGAGTGGGGCACAAGTAGGCCACCAACTGAGAGTAAAGAGAAAGGGACAAGTGATTGTTATTATGAAGATAGAGATAACAAGATTTGATAAATGGCTGGCTGCATGGACACAATGAGGAGTTAAGGATGGCATACTCAAAGGTGTGAACGTGGGTAACTAAGAGGGTGGTGGGGCCCCCTTGAAAGGAATAGTGAAGTTTAAAACAGGGGTGGGTTTGAGGGAAAATATAGTATGTTCTGTTTAGGATGTGATGAGCTTGAGGCGCCTAAAGGACATCCAGTTAAAAATATGCAATAGGCAGGAACAAAACTCATATCCACGAAATAACCCCCCCCAAAAAAATGACACTTGATTATTTAACTATACCCCTAAAGAGAAGAGTAAATGTTAAAAATACTAGATGGTCTTTCACATAAAGACTCACTGGCATTATTCAATGATAGAACTACTGATTAAGAAGGGACTAACTACATCTGACCTCTGAGCACTCCACAATACAAAAACCTACAGTACTTGGTGCCTTACCACTGATTACAGATAATGATCAAAATATGTACAACTCTTTTCCAGTAAAGAAACTATGCTTCTGAAGCATAGTTTTAGTATGATAAAACCTTAAACTTGACTTTATTTTCAAAACTGAACTGACAAGTAACAGTTAACTATTCATATTACAGGTAAAGTTTAAGACAAAATTCCTACCTTTTCATATATTGCTCTATCACTATGCCACCTAGTCACAGTTTCTAACATGCAGCAGAGAAATCTTCCATAACGACTACCTTCATTTTCAGTACAGCTTGCTACAGTGTAAATTATGTCAGAGAAAACCTACAAACAAATAATTAAAATATAAAACACAAAACCAGAATTACTTCTCCCCAAAGTCTTTATTCAACAGAATTTTTCTTCTTACATCTTTTGAAATAAAAATTACAACCATATTTACAATAAACCGACCATATTTATAAACTTATGTATTAAAATAAACTGAAATAGTAATATAAATCTAAAACATTTTTTGCATTTACATTTTCACACCTCTAGTCAAGTCCTAAGCCACATCAAGGCATATGGTAACCCTGGGCTCCTAAAGGCAATATCTGCAAAGCACAAGCTCTCTAGTCCTCCAGAGCTCAAAAAGGCCTAAGTATAGGCCTAAGGTAGTGTTGTTCTCCAGACTATCTCAGCTAACCCTGGGAGTCATCTTGACACTGGGGGAGAATGATTAACTTTTTGGTGACATCAATTCCCAAAGGTCATCTCTTAAAGTAACAAAAGGGGTTTCATCAGTCTGCATCAGTGTAAAGTTATCAAAATTGCAGGTGCCTAAAAAGCACTGAAGAACATATTCCTACTTAATTAGACATACAGGTAAGGGAAGGCAGAGAATAAGCATTTACATAGTGCCGGTTATATGCTAGGCACTGTGCTATAAGCAAACCACCATTTTTTTAAAACAAATATTATCTCATTTGAGATATGGTCAATCTCCATTGAGACAGCAATCCTTTAGAGAGATTCCCCTAAGAGCAAGGGGAAGGGAGAGCCAGAGAAGAACTAGAATTAGCTATCCAACATAAATATAGAACAATCATTTGACTAGCAAGAGGCATACATTTAAAAAGAGAGGAATGCACATCAACACTAACAGCTGGAAGGAAATTTTGTTTTACTGGTCCTTCCACAACATTTCTCCCTAAATGTATATGGAGGTGTTGTTTCTGCATTTAGGTGGAGGAAAGATATGATGCATACTACCTATGAGACTAAATATAGATAGACCTAATTGCTAAACCTTAGTAAGTTTCTTAAAATGTGCTAGGAAATTTTTTTTTAAACTTGTAAGAAGTATTATTTACCATTTCATGGGAAGAAACCCAGAGTTGTAAAATATAGAACTTACTCGATCATAACACAAAAGTGTGGAAAAATTAAGTGTTTTCTGCTGATGTACCAATTCTACAAAACGAGCGCAGTAAACAGCATCAATAGCTGAAAAAATGCAGCGAGGAAATATACACAGTTGTAGAAATTTTGTGATGGTCTCATTTTTTGTGGATTCTAAGAAGGAAAAGAAAACCAGGGATGAATTCTGCCTTTTCAATCAAAGAGTATTACAAATTTAACAGGTATAAAAACTGCAAGCTTATTGTACAAAAAACACTATCAAATCCATCATTTAGTATCAAAAAATGACACCAGGGATAAAATTCATATCTATATTCTGTACATTTTCTGGCTTAATTTATAGTTTTTCCAAAAATAAAAACAAAAACCCCATAGAAAGACATGTGCAAAAATGGTCAGGAATAAGTTGTTTTCTTTACCTATGAAGCATTTTCTAAAAAAAAAAATCTTTCACACAATTCTGTGAACCATTAGTTACCTCAGAAAACAACAGAGAATAATTTTGAATCTGCAAACTTAAAAGCCACGTAAGAGTAAACTACCTAATAGACTTAAAAAAACATAACATACAAAAATAGCTCTAAAATCAGAAAGGCTTTCTTATAAGTTTAACAGTAGGGAAAATGAATCAGTCCCATCAACTTACTTGCTAAAAGCCAGTTATCTTTTTCCAGTTTTAGTCTCTGCAGAACTCTCTGGACATGTTCTATCTGTTTCTTCTCTTCTTCAAGAAGCTTGTCCTGAAGGGCAGTACAGCGTTCCTTCTCCTTTTTCTTTTTATTTGGAGGCTATTGAGTAGTAATAAATTTGTTACTTTTTCTAATTATGTACAATTTGTCTCCCTCTTTCTTTTCTTGAAATATTACGATCACTGAATTAGTGATGCTTTTTTTTGCAATATCTTCAATTATTTCAACGCAAAGAACTTCAAAATCTTCCTCTCTAAACCTGATCTCCAATAGCTTGTAATTTAATACCCTAGGAGGATGTGCTGCTTTCACATTAAATGCAACAGCCCCTAAAACTGAACTTATTATCCTTGTCCTGCAAATGGATTCCTCTTCCTGCATCTCTCATTAGTACAACCATTGCTCCAGTTTCCACAGTGAGAAATCTCTCGTCTACATATAGTCTTCTAAACCACCATCACTTCTTTAAAATGTCACACCCTTTTCTCACTGCACCCTAGTCTAGTTTCTCATTTCCTTATGCCAATGCCTTTGTAGCAGTGTTCTAAATACCCAACTACAATCCCCACTACCTACAAATCCCCCACCTCAACAAAAATCCTACTACCTCCCAACTACACACTGATGTCAGACCAACATTACCTATTATTTATTATTTTAGACATATCATTACACCTTTTCAGAATCCCAACAATGGGTGCCCCACCACCTACCACATTATCAAGTCTACAACTCATCTACTTAGCTTTCAAGATGCTTCATAATCTAGTCCCATCCTATCTATACAACTTTGTTTTATATTACTACTACATAAATAATGGATAGAGAGATCACAGATATCTATATGTACATACATATACATATATACACACATACATAAATGTGTGTATAAACAGATAAATATCCTCCACTGTAGTCAAAGAGATGTCATTATGTTTCTTTTTTATTTTAATACTTCAAACTCATTCTCACTTTTACACCCTTGCTGATGTGGTTGGGCTATTCTTTCCTAGAATTGTTTCTTGCCACTTATTCAAGTACTACTCACGCGTGAAAACCCATGTCCTCCATTAAAGTGTAGTTGACTATTCTAGCCCATATGTTTATACTGAACCTCTGAATTCCAACTGTTTTATACAGTCTTCCATGAGTTTCAGTGCTCTTTTAAGCTATTAAAGCTTAAAATACCATTAAGACTTTGAGGATAGCCTGTATTTGGGTCAATAACAGTTTAGCACTTAAATTTCAATCATTTTTAATTTTCTACCTTTCTCTGAGCACACAACCATTTCCTTGAGGGGTAGCAGCCTTGTTATGTACAACCTCTGCATTCCTTAAAAACACCTAACAGAGTGCTAGCAAGAAAGGAGAAATTCAAATGCTTATTGATGGTAACAGCCCCACATTTATCATGAGATACATAAAAATGATAAATTCAGCCAGAAATTTAGATTCACCATGAAAAGATGCATTTTTTGGCCAAAACTATTAAACCAGTAAATTGTAAGTTAACAACACTAAGAAGGTGTTACAGCTGAGCTAGGAGAATAAAAACATACCATTTCCTGATTGTCATCAACTGCTTTCATCTGGATTCTCAGTTTATTGACTTCTCTTTCATAACTGTTACGTGGAACTGCAAGGTCATACATGGTCAATGACCAAAATGTGGCATAGAACTGGGGGCTGATGTCATCCCACACTTTTGGCAAATGCAAAGAGACCACTGCCTCATGGACTGGAGCCATCACTATCTCACATGATGTGATGTATTTGTGAACTTTATGCTGCTGCTTACTTCCCTTTTCTGCTTTTTTAAGTTCATCATACTTTGACTGGGGATGAAAAAATGAAAAACAAATGTTTACTGCACAGATGATTTCTTTTCTAGCACATGGAATCATCCATAGGCTCTAAGATTATTGACTCTACCAATTTCAAAACTAGCATTGTACATAAGTTTGGCTAGATACATCTTCAATAAATTTCAAAATTACGCTAACTTTGGACTATCGTGCAATACTAATTCATAAAATCTATTCACACAAGATTTCTTTCTAGGTAGCTCAAAGCCCTACACATTAACAAAAATATAAACAAAACCTTCCATAAATCAACATCGTTGGTAACCTTTTTTCTATCCAACGCAGTGACTCTGTTACACAAACACACACACACACACAAAATTAGGAAACCACAGTTCAGAAAAATTTAGAAGTATTTTTTAATATTTACTCACTGAGATATGGTGTGCATACATAGGCCTAGACAAGAAAAATGCTGCATCATGAGGTGTGTGGAACTCATTACAAAGCACATCAATTGAAGGCACTCTCTTTATATAATCCTCTGTGCTTAGATTAGATGCTAAAAAGCCGCCAAACTGTACCAGGGTATCATGACACTAATTTGAAAAAACAAAGATAAAAATAATCATATAAATACACTACAAGATTCCTTCAAAATAAAGAACTCCTTTCAAGAAAACTTACAAAATGAGCTTTTAAAATTACTAAACTTAATCAGAAGTTAAATTTAAATTAAATGTAACAGTTAAAAGGCATCTTACAGATCATCTACTCAAACATTGTTACTTCACAGAAAAAAATCTGCTAGACCAGAGAGGTCATCTTATCCAAAGTCACGCAAGGAGTTCCACAGCTTGGTCATCAGCTAGTCTGACTTCTAAGCTGGTGTTAAGTCACATTTTGTGACAGAAAGTAACTTGCCTAGATCACAACACAAATGCCTTGTGTTTCAGAAAAATTTCTTTCAGAAAAAAACTACATAGTTTCCCCTGAATGACTGTGCTTTCTGAATACAGTTGTTCCTTCAACTTTAATATATAATCTTTGGTTTTCAAATTATTAGCACATCAAAATCCAGATTTAGTTAAAAAGACAACAGTCATCACAATTATATCTGGGTCTGGGATTCAAAGGACAAATCTGAAGACTGAAAATGAAACAAACTAAAATTTATAGACATTAATTGTGGAATTTCTATTCAGATGAAAACATTACAACATGTACTAAATCAACTATACTACAAAAATTCTACCCCTCATTCGCCTGTTTTGGTATCAAATCCTTAAATATACCAGAGTGACATGCATTATAGACAAGAAATCTCTATTTTATATCTGAGAATAAATGAGCATAACACAATATAATTATACATAATCTAATATTTTCTAGTTTTGTGCTTCAAATTAATAAGTATTTATTAAAAAATACAAACTACATTTACTTACCTGGTCATACAATTTTCCCACAAGCTTTAAGTGTTTCTCTCCTCCTTCCTGAAAGATTACACCATTTCTCTGCTGAGCCATAAGCAAGCACAGAGGAAGGGCCAGATCATGGTCCAATAATGCATCCTTTAACCTCTGAGAGGATTTTTTAGTGTTTCTGATCTGTCCAAAATAGCCACCCTGCACCACCACCCCCCAAAAAACAAAAAAAAAGTTAGTAAATTTCTACACACATACACACACACACACTCACACTCACACACACACACACACACACACACACACACACACACAATAGCACAAGTTCCAGACATGTGACTTCTTCAGGATAAAGAAACCCCAGTGAGGAAATTTCCTCTACCAAAGCAGATCAGCAAGTGTTCTGCAATTGTAATCTTGGAAAGTTTGCTTGGAGGCACAGAGAAGTTAAGTGATTCATCCAGGGTTAAAAAATCAAAATGTGTCAGAAAGAGAACTCGAACCTAACTCTTCCCAACCCTAAGCCCAGCTCTCTCCATCCTATACGAGGTTGGAACATATTAACCACCTACTTTTAAAAAGATACAACAATAATCATGTGTCTTGAATAAAATTATAAATCCGCAATTTCAACATCCCTTGTTTCTCTTCCTCTAAGAAATGCCCTCTAAATGTACAATTAAAATGTTGGCAGTTATAACGGTATAATACAGACAGTTCTTTTCAAAACAATGAGAAGAAACTAACCAGATAAAAACTGACATCTGCACAACAAACAAAACTAGAGGACAAAAGAAATTTGCAACTAATCAGAAAGCTGGTCAAAAGGTTGGAGAATTAAAAGATTTGGCAGAGCCAGTTTTACCTCACAACCAAAACCAACCACAAATATAATTTCAGTGGACAACTGGCAATCTTGTCTCTCAACATCCATGATGAACACAACCTTAACTGTAGCTTATGTATCAAGATCTGAGGAAGAGCAATTGGAAGATAGAGGAATTTTATGAGAAGTTTCACAGGAGTCTCCAAACCAAGGCAACATATACTTTGATACTCAATGACTTTGGTGGGGTGGGGGGATGGAATGTGCCAAGACTGACATACCTGATGTTTCCTCAAATACCCTAACTTCCATTAGTTCCTCCCTTTCAATCTCTCAAGACCTAATCCTCCACTGCATCTCGGTTAGAAATAGGGCTGGTCACACTCTTGATTTTGCCACGCGAAACAAGTGTTTCACATCACATGTTCAAGAATGCCAAAATTCCATTATCGAATCATGGGTTTTTTTTTTCCAATCTCTCTTTATCCCTAACGCCTTCCCTAAATCTTTACTTCCATCTCATAATGACCTCCAATCCCACTACTCCTCACGACGTTCCCTGATAATCAGCTCAGCTTTGGCTGTCCTAACATCCCAAATTCCCTCTTCTTCACATCTCACCTAAAAATATCTAACAGCATTTATATAAAGCTTTAAGTTTTACAAAGCACTTTCAATATTGACATTTGATCTCATCCCCCTATCATAACAAACTAAATCTTCCCTAATTCTAATACCCTGGATAATCTTGGACCCATCCTATCTTCTCTAGCAGATTGCCCTCACGCTCATCACTCTGTACTTCTCATCTTCAATCTCTTCCTCTCATGACTGGTTCTTTCCCGGATGCCTCCAAGCACATCCAAATTTTCCAGGCCATAATGAATTTTTCTCTCTGACTATATTTGCTAGCTCCACTTCTTTTCCTCTCCTAAATTCTCTGCAATCTGGCTTCCAAACTCATCATCATTCATCTGAAATTGCACTCTACAAAATTACCAATGGTCTATTAATTGCCAAATTGAACGACCTCTTTTCAATCTTTATCTTTCTTGTAACCTCTGCAGCACTTCAAACTGTTGAACACCTTTTCCTCCTGCATACTCTCTTCTTGGGAGTTTCCATACTGCTATTTTTCTAATTCCTCCTGCCTACAATATGGCCACTACTTCTCAGTTTCCTTTACTGGATCTTCTTCCATATCACACCTACTAATAGGGAATACATCCAATGCTCAAACCTTAACCTCTCTTCTTTTCTCTCTCAAATGATAGCTTCACCAGGTTCCATGGGCTCCAATCCTTACTCCCGTAACAGAACTATACATCCAGTCCCTGTGTCATTCCTAAATTCCAGTCCCATATCATCATATGCCTTCTGAACATTTCAAACAGGATGTCAAATAGATATCCCAAAAGTTCACTATTATTACCCCCAAATCTACCTTTTTCTTTTTAATTTTCCTAATTCTGTTGAGGCCAGCACTATCCTTCCAGTCATTCAAGTTCACATCCTAGTAATCACCGTTGCCTCTTTCTTCTCCCTCCTCCACATACAATTAGTTGCCAAGCCTCACTGATTCTACTTTTTTAAATTATTATTTAAAAATGACAATGATTGT
This sequence comes from Potorous gilbertii, assembly GCA_028658325.1. Taxonomy (NCBI): domain Eukaryota; kingdom Metazoa; phylum Chordata; class Mammalia; order Diprotodontia; family Potoroidae; genus Potorous; species Potorous gilbertii. Next base: position 32,203,148 of record CM053775.1, on the reverse strand, counting down.
AATGATTCTACTTCCACCTCTGTCATATACATCCCTTTCCACTCACATGGTGACCAACACATATCAGGCACTTTTCACCTCTAATGATCTCCTAATTAACTGGTTTCCCTGAGATACGTCTCTTCTCTTCCCTCTCACCCATCCTCCACACAGCTGACAAAGTGATATTCCTAAAAGCAAAACTCCTACCACACCAATCCCATGCTTAAAAAGCTCCAGTGGATTCCTATTGTCTTTAAGATGAAATACAAACTCTTCTGCCTGACATTTAAAACCTTTCACAATCCAGCTGTAGACTGACTTTCCAGGATTATTACATGTTATTCCACTCTACCTTCTAGCCAAACTGGACTATTTCCTGGGGTGGGTGGGTGTGGGTGTATATGTGTAAAAACAGGTCATCTTCTAGAGCTGTACCTTTGCAAAGGCTATCGCCCATTCATGAAATGCCCTCTCCTTCCTAATCTTTATCTCTTAGAATACCGAGGGTCCCTTCAAACTCAATTCAAGTGCCACCTCCCACACGAGATCTTTCGCCATTTCATACCTCCAATTGCTAGTGTCTCCCAAAATTACATTGTTTCCCTCCTCATAGAAATGTAAAGGTCTTTGAGGATAAGAATGTTTTGTTTTTGTCTTTGATAACTCCAGTGAGCAGCACAATGCCTGGAACTTCAGACACTTAATATATACTTGTTGACTGAACATGACCAAAAAAAAAAAAAAAAAAAGAATGAAATTTACTGTATTTTAGATATAGTAAATGACTGGGTAGTGATGTGTGAATCATATAAGAAATAACTATATACAGTCACAACAATTAAAGCAAAAGTCAAAATCAATATCAAAATTAGAACAAAGGATAAAGATGCAACAACAATGAGAACAAATACATCAGCTTCAAGATGACCTTAAACAAGCTGTAGATGCCCAAAAAATGGAAATTGGAAATAGGCAAAAGATATTGACCTTGATTATCATCATTTCGTGAAGTTTAAAAGATACAATGCAGTTGCCACAATGAGGCTAAATGATCCCAGACACTTAGTCAGCAAACACTCTCTTCTTGCCAAGTAGAGAGACATTTCAACATGAGGAAGCCACCCATTCAGAATAAAAATTTACCTGGAATACACTATGGAAGATGATGGTGAAAGATTAAGAGCAATAGCACTTACAAAATGGCAAAAAGCAGTGGAGGCAAAAATTCAATCCACAGAAAGCTTGATGGAAGACCCAACTAAGCTATATCGTCTCAAGAGCATCTACAGATGCAGCTGGCAGGAGGGACAATAAAGAGAAAATAGAATGGTTTTGCTAAGCTTCTATAACAATCTACTTTCATCATCACTGACAGAGGATCCATCACACATAGATCCTAACATCTTGGTATTAGATAAATGTGCTAGGATGAAATGGCAAAGAGGAAGTAGGAAAAAGGGGCCAGAGCCGGGTAAATCTACATCCTGAAAATCTATGCTGGTCAACAAAATCATAATCTTGACATCATATAGGATCATTTTACAAGAAAATTCAGAGGGGGGAAGAGACCAAAAGAAGAAAAAATGATGACTGTTTCTACTGCTCAAAAAAAGAAATAAAAAAGAATAGTAACGATTAACACAAATGTCAATTTTCTCACCTTTTCAAAAGAAAATAAATCTAAACCTATGCATCAAAGAACATTCTTGATGAAATTAAGAAAGTTAATAAGCAGGCTTTCAAAAACAGTTTGCAACAATACATATCTTTATAACCACACAGCTGACTAAAAGGTACAAGATCTGGCCATGCTTATTTTTAGAACACTAAAAAAGTATTCGATTTAGTAGAAGAAAACATAGCCCTCAAAGTTTTTCTCCAACAGGGAGTTGTTTGCTTATCTTAAGATGATACAAGCTGATTTGATAAATGCAACCAGAAAACTCTATCCAATGACCCTCTAACCAAATGATCTGTTGTCAAAACAAGGCATAAAACAGAGATACGCCAAAGGCGTTTGCATAGTCATGGAGGATTATCCCACATAAGACCCAAACAGAAGAGAGATTCTATATAATGTCCTTCGTATACTCCTGCGTGCAAATAAAAATTGCATTTGTTAACATGAAGGCCTAGAACATTACAGGACTTTGTATCAATGAAAACAATAGTTACTCAAGAGATAGGTCTGATAATTCATTGAGGAAAAGCTAACTGGATTTAAAAAATGCCTATTGTCCAGACAATAACGTGTAGTTAGATGGCCAGTGCAGTGAGTTAATATATAAGTGTTTCTAGCCCATCCCCCCATCCAACTACCCTGCATGTCTATATGTGTGGATGTGTGTATACACACACAGACATGGACATACATATAACTGGGACATACATTGCAGATGGACAATGAATAGGACTGAAAACTGAATAGGAATAAAGAAAAGAGTGAGTTTTACTACATTTAGGAAATTGTGTAGTGCTTTTAAACAATACTAACCACACTAAGACTCATTTATTTTTTAATGCAACTTTTCTTCTGTCCATACTGTAGAACTAGTTATTGAATGGTGGATCACCACAATCACCAAAACTCAAAAGTATGAGTCACCTTACATGATGCAGATAACCCAAAGTAAAATGGAGGGATGCATGGTAGACTTGAGTTAACTGTAGCATAACTTAAGAAAGAAGAGGCATAAGAGAGTTCATCAAGAAAATGT
>CM053775.1:32178338-32199949 GCA_028658325.1 Potorous gilbertii | reverse complement strand
CATTCCTTCCTGGAAGCATGGTTTAAATGTTTAATTCTTTAAAAAATTGGTGCAATATTTATAGACACAACATGTTAAAGCCAAAGCTGTTTGATTGGGTCTAAAGAGTAGATGCTAACTGGTGCTAATTGAGGATGTGTTTCTGTGTATTTACACAGACACCAGTAGACATAGCAATTAGGAATGCCAGGGTGAAGACCACAAAGGAGGGGAAAAGAATAAAGGAGAGCTGTTGCTCTAAGAGATGAGGTGAACTTAGCAGCCTTTTTCTTGTCTGATTGAGAGCTAAGTCACCAAGCTAAGAAACTTTCATTCTTTGGAGAGATTTTAGACAGTGTGACCAAATTAGAAGGCTATATCCATAGTCCATGCAAGAGGGCCTGACTTCAGGGTGGTGCTTGTATGAGTGGATATGACAAACTCCCTTGTTTTATGGAGGAGGAATAGGAAAGTGAAGGCACTTGCCCCAGGTCATCCAGAGGATGGCAACTTGAAATGGGGGGGTTGGGGAATGGGGAGGGAAAATAAATGGGTCATAGATGTAAAGGACATCAGAGGCAAACTAGTCCAGCTCCTTCATTTTACTAGTGGGGAAACTGAGTTCTGGAAAGTTTAAGTGACTTGCTTTCTCTCTCTAATTTCATCTGAGCTCTGGTCCCTCATCACCAATTGCCTATTGTATATTTTAGAATAGAAGCTCCAAAAGCACCTCAAATTTAGTATGTCTAAAAGAAAGCTCATTATCTTTTCTTTCAAGCCTACCCCACTTCTGAGCCTCCCTACTTTTACTGAAGGCTCCAGCTCCATTTGGTAACCTCAGTATCATCCTTGAATCCTTATGCTCACCTCCCACCCCACATATCCAATCAATTGCCAACTCTTACCATTTTTACCTTCATAACATTTCTCACCTCTTCTTCCCCTTCCCCTCCACTCACATAAGGCACTACCCTGACTTCAGACTTTCATCACATCTTGCCTGGACTATGGAAACAGCCTCTTCTTTGCTCTCCTTGCCTCACATCTCTCCACCGAAACTCATCCTCCTCTCAGCTGCCAAAGTAATTTTCCTAAAGTTCAGGGCTGACCATGTCACCTCTTGTTCAATAAACTCCAGTGACTTTCTGTTACTTCCAGGATCAAATATAAAATCCTATGTCTGGCATATCCCTTCCCAACTTAGCCCCACGTAGGTACCTTTCCAGGATTATCTATTACTATCCTCCATATACTCTTCTGTCCAACCAAATTGACCTTCTTGTTATGTCTTACAACATTCCATTCTCTGTCTCATTTTTTTTAATCTTATCTTTCCCTAAAGAATTTTTTAATGACCTAATAATTTACATTGGCCATTTTCTCATCATTCCCTATCTCTCAAACATCTCCACACCATGCCTTTTCCACTTGGACCATCATTGCCTCCTCTCCGCTGGAACCTTAGACTCCTCTCTTGAAACCACTCTGGGCTCTTATTGGTGAGCTTTTATTTCATCTTGTCCTGATCCAGGCCTGTACCTCATTTCCTGATCATCTCCATACCAACTGCCTCTCCCACCTTTCCGTGTTCCTTTTATGGTTTTTTTCCACCATTAGACTGTAAGGTCATTAAGGCCAGGAAGTGTCATGCTTGCTTGTTTTTGTATTCTACTACCTAGCACAGTACCTAGTAGATAGCTTTTTTTTTTTTTTAAAGGCAGCTGGGGTTAAGTGACTTGTCCAGGGTCACACAACTAGTAAGTGTCTCAAGCCTATTTTGAACTCAGGTCCTTTTGATTCCAGAACTGGTGCTCTATCCACTGCAGCACCACCTAGCTTTCCCACAGATAGCTCTTAATAAATTACCTATTTACCTACTTATCTTTTTCTATCTACCAAGATACCTATTTCTATGTTTTTATGTGTCTACCTACTTACCTATTTATCTCTCTTTCTATGTATCTGTCTCTTTCTATGTATCTATGTACCTATCCATCTCTTTATCTGCCTATCTATATCTCTCTGTCCATCTCCCTATCTCTCTCTGTGCCTTTGTACTGGCTTTCCTCCCTGCCTGGAATGCATTTCCTCTCTACCTGTGCCTCTTGGAATTCATTTCCCTCAAGATTCAATTGAGTCTCCACAAGGCCTCCTCCAAGAGGCTACTCTCCATATATCTCAATGCCAAGGCCTTTGCCCACAAGGTTACCTCGTTTCTGCCTTCTATATACATATATATGTGTACATCTATGTATGTATTATATGTGTATGTATATACACACATATATATTGTCTCCTCCATTAGAATGTAAACTCCTGGAGGGCAGGGACTGCTTCATTTTTGTCCTTCTCCCCTGCACAGTGCCTGGAACATAACAGGTGCCAGATTTGGAATCAGAGGCATTGAGTTTAAATCCTGGCTGTGACCCTTATTTACTTGGTGGCCTCTAAGTCACAACCTTTCTGAGTCTTAGTTGTTCAAATACAAAACAAAGGGGTTGGATTAGATCACAGGATCATAGATTTGGAGTGGAAGGGACTTCAGAGATCATCAATGTCAATACCATCATTTTACAGAAGAGGAAACTGAGGCCTTGAGAGAGTAAAAGACTTTTCCAGGCTCACACAGCTAGTAAGTATCAGAGGTGGTATTCAAATCCAGGTTTTCTTGATGATTACCACTAAGGGCCCTTGTGGCTCTAAAATTATGTTCCTGTGAACCTCATACATTTTCTTTTCATATCTATAATAGTAGCCATATATGCCCACTTGCCTGGCTGTTTTCACGCTTTATCTAGTTACCTTGTCTGATTTGAGATGGAGAGCCTCCTGTCCTGTTCTCAAGAGAAAGCTTTGTTTTCAGGAGTCTGAACACTTCCCTTACTCTTTTTAGAGCTGGAAGTTTGCAGATGGAGAGTTATTAGAGATGTGACAGAAGCCAGCTCTCCAGCCCCCCTTCCTGAACATGACTAATGAAATTCTGACTCTGCCTAGGGGCCCAATCATGATTTCATTTTTTTCTTTTCAAACTGAGGAGTGTAGATATTCCATGCACTCACTGCATCAGAAAAGCAGTAGAGTTTCCAAGGTGAAAGGGGGGGCAGTTTTTTCTTTTATGTTTAAATCATACTCTTCCTTTGTGCATTTCAAATAGAATCCAGCAGACCAAAATTCAATTTGCACAGTGCTTCTGAGGACTTCTGTCCAAAATGTGCTCTGCTTGGATGTCCATTTCAGTTGACATCTGATTTGTATTTTCAGGCTAAGTAAACGCTTCAAGTGATGAGTGAGCACTCAGGAGAGCACTATTTCTCCCATCCTGATTTCAATAGCTGGGTGTAATTTTAAGTCCTTCTTCTTAGATGATTGTATGGTGTTTCTTGTTTTGTCCTTCGTGAGTTAGCGATGGTGGTGGCACTTGGAGCCAAGTGATATATGAAAAGTAAGCTATGGTAGGTTTTTCTTGTTTCTTTGCAAAGTAGGTTTCCTAAAATCCCTTTACTATATAACAGGTTTATCCTATTTCTTTGCAAAGTATGTTTCCTAAAAGCTTTCCCTCCCCTCCATTGACACATATAATAAGGGTCCCTTTGGAAACAATGGATCACAGGATTGGATATTTAGAGCTAAGAGGGCCTCGGAAGGATCCCAAAAAGTCCAACCCCCTCATTTTACAGATAAGTGAGACTCAAACCCAGGTTCTCACAACTCCAAGTTCAGTAACCCATTCAACAAAGCATGCCACCTCTTACTCTTGGAGTACTTTGTTATTTTTTCAGGTTTAATATGGGGTAATCAATTCTGCAAATTGTAATTTGAGCTCCTAACAGAGCAAATTCCTACTCACAGACCTGGCAAATGGTACAAATAAGATAGCGATGTATTTCATTAAGACAGAACAGCAAGGTAAATGTCAAGGGGGAAAAGGATCAGGTCAATCCTCCCCCTGCACAAATAGGATTATAATATAGTCCCCAACACATCAAGGGAGGAAAAACTGTTTCCTAGCCTCACATACAGGTGGAAAGTGACCATCCCTAGGGCAAATGTCAGTGGGGAAGGAACTAGCTCCCCGAAGACCATTCATGCAACTGGTGATCAGAACTGGGATTTCGTTATTTACAAAATTTTGTTATTTACATGGAGATTTCTGAAGCACATTAGAGTTACATTCATCTTGCCTCTAACTCTGGACTCTGACTCCTCAGAGCCTGTCCTCCACAATCTCTGGAGCCCAAACATACTGGATTTGATTTGCACCTTGAGCTTTCCTACTCAGTAGACCATATCATATGACAATAGATTGCTTTAGCTTGGCCAACCATGACAGTCCAGAAATACCTATAGATTTCCCAAATGTGCTCAACCCCCTTGCCATGTATATCCCCATTAGGTTACTTTGGTCACCTATTCCAAAATCCACATTTCCTGACACAATTCTTGAATCCTGGCATAGATCTTTTGGGATTTTGAAATCCTAGATCCTCCTTCAGTGAACAGTAACCCGTTTTGCCTTTTTTTTTTTTTACAGGCAAATGAGGTCAGATGGGAACCATCCATTATTGGCATTACAACTCCCCTATTACATTCTCTTCTTAGGAAACACTTTCTATTCCTTCAAATCCCAGCAGGTACAGAGTTACATCTGTTTGTACATATCAATTAAATTACAAATAGTGTCATTATAGACAATTACCTGGATACATAGTAGATAACTTTCCAGTTAGAATTGCATGTGGTAGATCAGACACATAGGCCAGAAGTAGAAACATAATTCATCAGTCAGGTAATGTTGCAAATGATAAACCATATGCAAAGCATAATATCACATGTTGAGGTTGCATGCAAAACACATATGCATATCATCAATAGGTGTCCGACTGTGTAACTTCTCAGCCTGGTCTTTGTCCAGATAGTCTGGACACTCATGTGGGGATGATTTGGAGCTCATTAGAGTTAGTTGGTAATTTCAGATATCTTGGCCTACAGTGTCAATCTTCAGCTATTGCTATCTTTAAACCCTAATGAGTTAGACATAAATTGCCTTCTATTACTTTGGGGCTTCCCAAGGAGGATTAAGCAGGAAAAAAAGGCATCCTATGAATTCATTCTCCCCTCCATTCCCCCATCCCTGGGCTGGGAGTGGTGCTCTCTTTCAGACTGGGGAAGCATTGGCAGACTTACTTTATCCTCAAGAGGTTACCAACATGTGGTTTCCTCTTTATCCAAATCATGATCTAGGTTCTTGCCATATTATAGAAAGAATTTATTTACAGATCTCTGATCTGTAGGCCTAAGACCCACTCTCATTAGAATATATAAAGCCAGATAGAGAACAGTGTCTTATCTGGGATCAAAACTCGCAGTAGGGTCTCCTAAGGGACTTATTAGAATCTGGACCTTGGGTGGGCCCAGGACCTCTGTCTGATGACTCTAAAGTATCTGCCAAAACCTACCTTGCTGAGCTGACTTTTCTGGGACTCACATTCCTGCCTTCCTGATCTATGGCAGTCACCTTGTCCTTCCAGATCTATCTTTCCAGGATCTGGCATCACTAGGTGAATTCTAGAGGTGCTGGTGGGTGGGTCCACAGCACATAAGACACTTGAGAACCCAAACTGGCCAAAACTAGATTATTAATCCTGCTTCCTGAACCTTGATGTCAGGATTGTTAAAACTTGGTTCAGAGAGTCCTTGTCTCTGGTGCCCCTGATTCTGTTTTCTGGCTCCCAGTTTCCCATGATTACTCTCTCCCTCTTGACATTCCTTGCCACTGTTGGATCTAGGTCTACTCCACCTTCCCAACCCTGACTCTCCTTTAGGGCCCTGATGTTGAGACTAACAGAACACTGAACAAGTTCGATAAATAGAGAAAAAGCAGTAGAAATGGCACCCCAACTCCATTCTGGGGCAGCAGCCTTTCTACCCACCTAGAGTCCAGCACTTGGTCATAGTTCAAAATTTCTTGAATGAACCTGAGACTCTGGTGAAAGGGAAACATATTCCTGAAGATCCTGTGTCTCTCTGTAATACTGCTGCTCCCTACTCTATATTGGGTGCCCTAACTATTGCTCAGCAGTGTGGATGGTCTCAGTTGTTCAGAGGATCCTGGCTTTGAACTGAAAGGGATCTTCAAGGCTGCTGAGTCCAACAAGTGGGGAAACTGTGGTTCATAGAGGTAAAATTACTTGCCCAAGGTCACACATAGGATCGTAACACTAGAACTAGAAGGAATCTCAGAGGCCAACTCTCTCATTTTACAGAGGAAGAAACTGAGGTGTCTGAGGTGGGAGTTGAATCCAGGCCTTCACAACTCTTCAGTCCAGCATGCCACTATGCCATATAGCTACTATTCTGTTCTCATGTCCTTGTGATCAATTCAGGCTGGAACCCACAGGGTCTATAGTCAGTCACTGCTCCTTTAGGAATTCCTTCCCAACCCCATGAAGTGCCTTGGACTTTTGCCTGTAAGGGGAGAGGGAGGTAGGATGCTCAAATGAGCTGCTTGATGGGCAGTTCTCTCTCTCTCCTCACATCGTGAATGATGGCTCGGTAAAAAGCTCTATGCTTGTCCTCTGCAATCATGGCCAAGGGAAGGGTGATCTGTTGAACTAGGCTGGTTGAGAGGAAGTTCTGTTACCTTTCCCTGCATTCACCTGGGGCCTGTACCTATCTTATGCAAAAGGAGATGGAGTTGGGGAAGCATCTCAAGTGAGCCACTCTACAGGAAACCTCATTGCCTTCCTGCCCGTGGGCCTTAGACTTGGCTCCATCCTGCTCAAGGCAGGGTGGGGGTTGGGGTAAACCTCTTACCAGAGCTTCCTGATACAGAGAATTTTCTCTGGTGGTTTATTTTTATTTGTTTGCATCCTTTATATCTTCTCTCTGTGGTGGTGAGAATGGCAGTTAGCTGGAGGGAGGCAGCTAACTACGTTGTTTTTACTACTTGCCCAGTGTAATTAACAGTCTACAGGATCCAACAGTCTAATAGTCTCTCACCACTTTCAAGGCTTCCTGGTGACACTGAGTGCTAATTTATTGGTGAAAACAAGGGCCAGTAATGACTTAGATAATTGAAGTCAACAGATAATTTAGAAGTCTCATAAGAGTCCCAAGTTTCCAACTCTTCATCTACCACACTTTTCTCTAGAAACCCTTCTTAAGAATTAGTGGAATGGGAAACCCTGGGTGGGGTGGTGGGTTCTTCTTCACTGGATCATAGGTTTAGATCTGGAAGGGACCTTTAAAGCATTCTAGTTCAATGCTCTCATTTTACAACTGAGGCCCAGGGAGGTCATGAGGTAGTAATTGGCAGAGATGAGATCTGAACAAATCCCCTGACTCCCAAACTATTCCCCTTTTCACTTGATAACATTTAATATCATTTTTGGACTTTAATAAGGGCCAGAGTTTGAATTAATCAATCAGAAGAAGAGCCTGGACCTAACAGTCTCTTTGTCCTCTGAAGTGAACTCATCTTATATCAACAAGACCAGAGGGAGCTGACTTAGCATACTTTATGAGACCCTTAACCCAAGATACTATCTTGAATAATGGGACTTTTTCTGTATCTTAATATTTTGTGGACATATACTATGTTATGGCATGTTAATGGTAAAGAAAACACAGATTTCCTGGGTCATAATTTCAACTGAAACTTTGTCAACTCTGTTATCTTATTGTATTTACAACCTATCCAATTAAGAAATTCCTTTCTCATGGAATAGTTAAACACATATAGAAACCATAAATCTGAGAGACACAGAGACCCTGGGATTGTCCTAAAACAGAATTAAGCCTGGTCATTCCTGTGACAGAGATTTCCTTCTCTGGCTCCATGGCCATGTAACTGCTAACTTGAAGGGAATAAACAATATGTACTCCGCCTGTGCCTTTTTTAACCAAACTTTCAGGTAGATATACTTTAACACATCGACTCTTGAGGTGAAGGATGGAAGACCTTTTAATCATTCAATATTTATTATATACAATGTGCCAAGTACTGGAGAATATGAAAAGTGGCGAAAGACAGTCCTTGCCCTCAAGTAGCCTGTAATCAAATGGGGAGGACAACATGCAAGCAAATATGTACAAAGCAAGCTAATTATAGGATAAATAAGACATAATAGGATAGAATTAAGAGAGGTTGGGCAAAGCTTCCAGTAAAAGGCGAGATTTTAGTTGAAACTCAAAGGTAGCCAGAGAGGTCAGTGGGCAGAATGGAAGAGGGGAGACATTCCAGGCATTTCGGACAGCCTGGGTAAATGCGTGGAACTAAGATGGAATGTCTTATGCAAGGAATAATAAGGAGGCCAATGTCAAGGAATTGACAACTGAAAAGATAGGCGAGGGCAGGTCATAAAGGGCTTTGCATGCCAAACAGAGCATTTTGTATTTGCTCTAAGAGGCAATAGGAAGCCACTGGAGTTTGTTGAGTAGGAGAGTGACATGATCAGACATATACTTTAGGAAAATCACTTTAGTGGCTGAATGGAGGATAGTTTGGAGCGGGGAGAGACGTGAAGTAGGCCGATCCCACAGTAGGATATTGTAATTGTCCAGGCATGAGGTGATAAAGGCCTGTACCAGAGTGGTGGTAATGTAAGAGGGGAGAAGCGAATTTTGGAGGGAGGTGCATATCTGAGCTATTGCAAAGGTGAAATCAATAGGCTTTAGCAACAGATTGGATATGGGGGGTATAAGAGATAGTGAGGAGTCCATGATGTTTCATAGGTTATGAGCCTGAAAGATTGGGAGAATGGTGTTGTCCTTCACAGCAAGAGAGATGGTAGAAGCTGGGGAGGGCATAGTTAGGGAGGTTATAGAGAGGATTCTCATTTAGCGATGGGTTGGACTATACAAACTTTGGGGTGTCTTTCAGTTTGAAATTCAGGGTATTCTTTGATTCTAAAGTAGTCTACCTTTAACTCTATATCCTTTGTTGATATTCCTAAAGCATAGGTATAACTAGGTCATTCCCTTGCTCAATAAACTCTAATGGCTTCCTATTATCTCTGGTTTCAAAAACAAATGACTGTGTTTGGCACTTAAAGCCCTTCAGGACATGGCCCCAACATTCTTTTTCATGGTGATTCTATATTACTCCCCTTCATGTACACTATAATAAAACCAAATAACTGGTTTTCTTTCTTTTCCTCACCCATAACATTCCATCTCCCATCTCCAAACCTTTGCACAGGCTGTATTCCATACTTATATTGTACTCCTTTCTCACTTCTGCGTCTTAGACTATCTTCCTTCAATGATCTGCTCAAATTCTACCTCCTAAATGAGACCTTTAGATAGCTTCTAGTGCCCCAACTCCCAAATTAACTTGTATTTGCTCATATGTTTTGCCTAGACTTATATGTGTACATGTTATTTACTTGATAGAATATAAACTTCTTGGAGTCAGGAACTAATTTTTTTTTGTTCTCTTTGTGTCCTCATGGCTTAACACAATGACTGGCACTTAATAAGTGTTTAATAAATGCTTATTCCATTGATTTATTTTCTTTAGAGTTCTAATGGACAATGAAATCATCTAAGGAAGTATGAGGAGGATGGGGGAGGTAAAGGAACAAAGACTTGTCTGATTGGGAATTGAATGAATTTCTTCCTTGGAGAACCCTCTATCCCCAGTGCTCCCAGACCCATTTGGTGTGGTCACGGGAAAGCTGGATGATGACAAAAAGGGAATATGATGGGACATGGCAGTACCTTGAGGGTACAGCAAGAATAACCAATAGTCTATAGATTTTGACAGCATAAGGAAATGTGAAACAACCAATTGCTAAGGGAGTTGGGTAGATGAAGATGTTGGGGAGCCAGTCCTCTAGGAAGTCAATATCGAACTTTCTTGCTCCAGTGATTTCAAGGGAAGCAGTGTAGAGAGAATGCCCTGTGAGCATTTGTTTCCAAGAGGGAGATGATCCAGGTAACAACTTGAGGTTTTGGGGTTTTGCTGCAGCTTTGGACATCTTCAGTTCCAGCATCCTCTCCCCTCCCCACTTTGTGCCAAAAGGGAATTTTGAAAAATGGGACCTTCCTTGAGATGCTTGCTGATCTAATCCAATCCTACAAAGTATTATGTAGGCACTGTGGATGTGCTGGGAGTTCAAACACAGAAAAGAAATAATCCCTGCTGTCATGGAGCTTATATTCTACCGCATGGGTGAAAGGAGGAAGGGAATGCAACATGGAAAGAAAACATTTATGTACATACCTAATAATTTGAGGAAATAGAGACTACTAGCAACTAGAAGAATCAGAAAAGGAGGTTTCTTGGGGAGAGTAGAACATGAGCTGAGCATTGAAGGAAGCCAGGGGTTCGTAAAGGTAGAGGTGAGGAAAGCGACATAGGGTGCTTTATTGTTTTTCAATCATTTCCGTCGTGTTCGACTCTTTGTTATCCCTTTTTGGGTTTTTCTTGGTTGCAGTGGTTTGCAATTTCTTTCTCCAGCTTATTTTATATATGAGGAAACTGAGACAAACAGGGTTAAGTGATTTGCCCAGGATCACACAGCTAAGTAAGTGTGTGAGCCCAGATTTGAATTTAGGAAGATGAGACTTCCCTATTCCAAGCCCAGAGCTTTATCCACTGTAGTGCCACCTCATGACCCTTACATGGGGTACAGCCAGCACAAAAGCATCATGGATGCAGGAGACTTCATTCAAGTTCAAAGAATAGAAGGTAGGCCGTTTTGGCTGTAATATAGAGTGAGTAGAAGGGAGAAATGTCAAACTCATTAAGGTCTCTAGGGCCAGATTGGGATGGGCTTTAAGTGCCAAATGGAGAAATTTGTATTTGTTCTTTATGCTAGAGGCAAAACAATTGGAGGGCCTACTTGAACTGAGTAGTGACATGGCTAGACCCTTGCTTTAGGAATATCACTTTGGTGGCAGCATTGGAGGTGGATGGAGAGACTGGAAGCGAGGAGTTCACTTAAGCTGTTGCAATAGTCTACATGAGAGGAAATAAGAGCCCATAGTATGGTGGTGGCCCTCTACATGAAAAGAAGGGGACAGCCACTAGAGATGTGGAGGAGGAGGTGGCTTCAGCATGGCTTGGCAACTTATTGGTTATGGGGGTGGTGGCAGAAAGATTTGAGGATGAGGTTGCAAACCTGGATGATGGGAAGAATGGTGAGACCCTTGGGAGAAACTTAGAAGTTAGGAAAAAGGAAAAGCTCAGGGGGAAAGATAATGAGCTCTTTTTCAACCATGCTGAGTTTGAGATAGGACATCCCATTTTAAATGTCCAATAGGCAGTTTGACATGTGGGTCTAGAGCTCAGGAGATATGCTAGGACTGGATATATAGATTGCTATTTAACAGAATTTCTTTTTGTAAAGTGAGCAATCACCTGTAACAGTTCTTTGGTGTAGACAAGAATTTTCAGACAACTCTTACTTAAATTAGGGATGTATCTGGCTCTTATTTAATATGAATAGCTAACACTATTTTTGTGTTTTCAGATTTGCAAAGTATTTCACATATTATTTCATCTGATCCTCCCTGTGAGGTAGATATTATGATGCCCATTTTAAAGATGAAGAAATTGAGGCAGAGGGATGTTAAGTGACTTGAACAGGGTCACACAGCTAGTAAGTGTCTAAGATACGATTTGAACTATGGTCTTTCAGATTCCAAGTCCACAGCCCTATCCAGTATCTCGAGGTAGTCTGAAATGAGAAAAGGCTCAGAGAGGTAGTTTTCATCTAAATATAAAATGAAGAACTTCTTCTACTCAAAGCTGTCCTAAAGTAGAATGACCTTCCTAGTAGGGTAGGAGTTCCCTCTACCTTCAGGTCTAGAAATAGAAAGAGGATGAAGGTTGTCAAAGATATCATAGGGGAGTTTCCTGTCCAGATTTGTGTTGGATTATGTTGCCTCTGAAATCTCTTTCATCTCCAAGTTTCTCTGCTTCTCTGAATGGCATGGAGAAAGTTTCTCAATTGTTAGAACTGAGATAAGCCAGCTTTCTAGGTAATATGTGGGTTTTTTTTAATATGGGGGAGGTTCAAAATATTCTTCAGTTTCCTACTTCTGCAAGTGTTAACTTTCCAAAAATGGTCAAAATCATAGACCTAGAGTTGGAAGGAACCTCAGAGGCCATCAAATCTTACCCTCTCATTTTACAGAGGAGGAAACTGAGGTCCACTGAGGGGAAGTGACTTGCTCAATATCACTCATGGGATCATAGATATAGAGCTGTAAGAAACTTTGGGGCCACCCCCTTCATTTTACTGGTAGGGAGTCCAAGGTAGGGAGAGATGAAAGGACTTACCCAAGGTAAACTTTTGGTATCGTTTTAAAGTTCTGAAAAAATGTGATAAATTAGGCTTAATTTTGAAAATAATATACTATTAAAAATTATGGAAATAAGTCTTTGTGCCTTCAGTTTGTCACATCAATGAGTTTAAATAAAGATATCATCATGGGGCAGAAATACACTGATTAGGTGAACAACATTGAGCACACAATTGCATTATGCTGGGTGCAAGGGAATTTGACTGAGAAAATAGGCTCCAGTCTCCCCTTGTTCTGTTAGTCCCCATTTTGAGCAATAGTGAAAGTGATTTAGTCATTGAATGTGTTGATAATTGAATGAATGAGCTAGCCAATCACAGACCCTGCTTTGGAGATTCAAGCCAACAGTCAGATTTCTCTTCAGTGGCTTTATTTAATAGTCTATATAACTTCTATTTTTTTTCTCTGTTCTCCTTAATCACTTTCGCTCTATTTGATAAGGCCCTTGCAGGCTTTCTGCAAATATTTCCATTTTGACAGCACTGTAATAATGCTGGGGCACATAGAGAATTATAACAACCCCAATCGAGGAGAAAAATGGCTTAATAAGATGAAAATGCAGAGTACCTATTTAGAAAATCAAATTACTGGATAAATGAAATGTGTTTCCATTTTGTTTCTAGCTTGTCTACACAATGAAACTCATGTCAGGCTACAGTATGGTCCATGTTTGGAAATCTTGAAATGTGTTTCTTGTTTATTCTTTTTACTGGGGCTGGTCTACTGCAGAATCAGGGACAGTTTGACACAGGGGAAGCCCTGGCCTGGGAGTGAGAAGAGTGGCATTTTGGTCTTGGATTCTGTCTCTAACTTCTGGTGTGACCTTGGGCTCTTTCTGAGAAGGGAGCCAGACCCTCTGAGGAAGAAGCTGCTTACTCTCTCAGGAATGATGCTCAATTTCAATGGGTTCTGTTAAGTGAGAAACTATTGGTCAACCTGATAATAATAGTTAAGAAGTCTGTTCTCTTTGGGGCATTTGTAACCTCCTGAGATTTGTAAAAGCAGATAACTTTGACCCATCTGAGTGATTCAAGTATTGTTCAAAGGAATCTATAAAGCATCACAAGAGAGAAATTGATGGTTTAAGGAGCACAGGCAATGTTCTTATTCTTACCACTGACCAAAGGAAATAGCTGCAATAGACGAGAATGGAATTGGGAAGTCAACAGTGGGTTAAAAAGATGGCATTCAAGAATGGAATTTGAATTTCTGGACCATGGATTAAAATAATGGAATGACATACACTTGATCAGAGAAGGAGGGTGAATATGGGTTGCTAATATATTTACAGGGGCGGCTAGGTGGCATAGTGGACTGGAAACAGGAAGACTCATCTTCCTGAGCTCAAATCTGGCCTTAGACATTTACTAGCTGTGTGACCCTGGGCAAGTCACTTAACCCTGTTTGCATTATTTCCTCATCCTCCAAATGAGTTGGAGAGGGAAACAGCAATCTATTCCAGTATCTTGGCCAAGAAAACCTCAAATGGGGTCATGGAGAGTTGGATATGACTGAAACAATTAAAAAAAAAAACAACTGTATTTACTAGGAGTCTTATAAATCTAAAAAGCTTTAAACTGAAAAAGTGGGGATACATATACTGTGTGTGTATACATACATACATACATACATATATATATACATATACATATATATATATATATATATATAATACATTATCTACATAACTACCTATCTCTATATATCTATACACTAGTTACCAAGTTGGAAACAGCGGGGACCCAGAACTTTGCAGAAGAACCAGGCAAGAAGCCAAAAATACAGTCTGCGTCCTTGGCTCCTCCTTGGTCTCCTTATGGGTTCATTTTCCATGAGTCATCCCTTAGGTGTACTCTATGGCTGTTTTCTTCCTCCCTATGCTTTTTTGATGATCTCATTGGATCCCATAGATTTAACAATCACCTCTATGTAGATGATTCCTATGTCTAGATAGCCAGGCCTAGTCTCTCTCATGAGCACCAGTCTGCATTGCCGAACTCTGTACTTACTGGTTTTTGAACTAGATCTACAATTCAGCGTGTTCAAAACAGACGTCATTATCCTTCCCTGGGGTAAACCCCGCCTTTTCTCTCAGCAAAACCTTCTCTCTTCTGAGTTTGCCTAATACTACTGAGAGCACTACCATCTTCTTGGTCATGCACATTCACAACCTTGGCATCATCCTTGAGTCCTCATTCACTCCACCTCATGCTTAATCTGTTGCCAGATCTTACTGTAAGATTTTGTAGATTTTTTCTTTCCAATAAAGATTTTATCTTTACAAAATCTCTTCTATATGTCCCCTACTCTCCTATCCCATAGCTGCTGTCTTGATTCAGGCCCTTGTCATCCCTTTCCTTTTCTCTCCATGCCATTCTATCTCTCCCTCAGTGACTGCCGCCAAAGTGATTTTCTCAAAGTGCAGATCTGTCCATGTCATTTCTCTGCTCAATAAATTGCAGTGACTCCCTATGACCTTTACAGCTGAGATTTCAAAGATCATCTAGCCTAAATCTCTCATTTTATAGAAGGGGAAACTCCAGCTCACATAGATGAAGTAGTTTGTCTACTTCACTGTCATTGATCTAGAGCTGGAAAGGACCTCAAAGACTCTGCTCTCATTGCCTCATTTTACAGATGAGGAAACTGAGGCACAGAGAGAGCAAGTGTCTTGCCTGGGGTTACAAAGCTAACAAGTGTCTGAGGCAGAATTTGAACCCAAGTCTTCTTGACTCCAAATCCAATGCCCTATCCACTTATTCATGGGTATTGCATCTCTTCAGTAGACTGAGTTCCTTGAGGACAAGACCTCCTGCCAAGACTACATGAATGTGATGTAAAAACCAAAGACATAAATAAAACTTATTTTTAAAGAGTTAGTTGAGTTCAAATAAACTTTATTGTTTACCTTGTAGCTAAACAAGATGGCTTGTGGTAGACAAAGAAATGATTTTCTAAGTCTCTCTTCTGTTCCATATTGCTTTCTTGGAACTACAAATTTGCCCTAATGGGGAGATGTGAAGTTCCAAGGGGTAGGGGCAGGAACTGCTGTGTTCATGCCTTGTAACGGTATGCCTAGGAAATGAACTGGGAGAGCCACTTCTCTCTGTATGTAACCTTCAGCATAAAGACAATTGTTCTTCCTGATATGTACTCAGCTTCCACTGGCCACACAATGTCACTGTTGCTCTGAAAGAAAAAAAGCCCTCTACATGGTCATAGAAGGTCCTGTCTAGAGAGCTGGGACAAGGAAATTGGTAATAGGATTACTTGCCTGGGAAATGTCCACAATGGCACAAGGAGGCTCTTCTTTCCCCCTCCCTCACTCAGCCCTTAATCTTTCCTATTCTATACTTTCCACCAGCCTAATTCTTTAGTCCTCCCCCAAAGGAAACCTGCTCCAATTAGGCCAGTTTCAGGCAACAAGGTTACATGGTGGGTAAAGTTCTAGACTTAGAGACAGGAATTTAAATCACTCATCAGACTCTTATTAGCTGCTTAAGTCACCCTCTTTGCCTCAGTTTCCTCTTTGGTGAAAAGAGGACAATACAGTACCTACCTCACAGGATTGTTGTAAGGGTCAAATGAGATAACACATTTGAAATTCTTTGCAAACCAAAGTATGGACCCATTCTCTGCTGCTGGTACTAATTTTGGCCTAACAGCATAAAAATATGGGTGCTCCACCAGCTAGCACCACACCATCCATACATGGAACCATCGGTTACAGAAAATGGAGAACTTTTGAATACTGTGTGTTCACTTACCTTGGCAGCATACTTTCCAGGGATGCACACACTTACAATGAGGTTGATGCCTGCATTGCCAGAGCTAGCTCAGTGTTTGGGTGACTCCACAGGAAAGCGTGAGAGAGAAGAGATATCAGACTGCCTACCAAACTGAAGGTCTACAGAGCCATGGTGCTGATCTCATTGTTGTATGCCTGTGAAACCTGGCCAGTCTACCAGCATCATGCCAGGAAACAGAATCCCTTCCATTTGAACTGCCTTAGGAAGATTCTGAAGATCACCTGGCAGGATAAGGTGCCAGACACTAAGGTCCTTGCTCCAACTAAACTGACAAGCATTCAGACTCTACTGCAGAGAGAGCACAACTCTGATGGGCTGGCCATGTTGTTTGAATGCCAAATATATACTTGCCTGAAAGACTATTTTACAGAGAACTCATTCAAGGAAGGTGCTCACATGGTGGTCAGAAGAATCTATACAAGGAAACTTTCAAGATTTCTCATAAGAACTTTGGAATTGATTGTGTGACATGAGAGACACTGGCAGATGACCACCCATCATGGTGCGCCCATGACAAAGAAGGTGCTGTGCTTTATGGGCAAAGCGGAATTGCAAAGGCTCAAAAAAAAAACATGAGGAGCGCATTTAGAGACATCACCGCCATAAATGTTCATGTGGACTACTTGTGCTTGACCTGTGGTAGAGCATTCTAAGCTTGTATTGCTCTAATTAGCCACTGTTGGACACCCTGCACCTTAACTCCTACATAGTGATGACATTTTAAGGTCGTCTTTGAGAATGAAGGACAACCAATCAGCCTTAAAGTGCTCAATAAAGGCTCGTTCCACTTCTTTGCTGCCTCCTACCCCCTTCTTAATTCACTTAAAACCTTCTCTAGTTACTCCAACCCTGTGTGATCGTTCCATTTCATGACCTATTCTAACTGAATCATGGAATCTCAATGCTCGTAAGGGAAGTTCTGACGTCTCTAGGACTTGGACTGGGGTCATCCAAGTCCAACCCATGACTAAAAAAGAAGTCCCCTCCACAGTATCCCTGGCAAGTGGTCATTTAGTCTTTGGAGACCTCCAAAGAAAGGAGCCCACCACCTCCTGAGGTCACACATTCTATTTTGGGGTAGCCTTAATTGTTAAAAATGTTTTCTGACATTGGGTCAAAATTTTTTTCTATCCATTCTTGACTCTCATTGCTTCCAGCTCTGCCTCTGGAGTAGAGCAGAACCAGGAAAATTCATCTTCCACATAGACAGACCTTTAAACATTTAAAGAGATTTCCCTCCCCCCCCGCAAGTTCTCTCTTCTCCTAAAAGGTCTCAAGTCCTTCGATCAATTCTTCTAGGGCATGGTATAGACATCTTTCACTACCCTCATCAACATTTTTCATGTTTTCCAAATTGTCAATGTCCTTCCTAAAATGAGGAATCCAGCACTGAGTGGGATCTGACCAGCACAGTGGGACTACCACTTCCCTCATTTTGCCCACTCTATCTCTTATGAGGCCTTAAATTTGTATAGCATACGCTCTGGAGCTACTCTCCTAGCTCTTCACCCCCTACACTGCCCCCAACATCCTCAAATTTCCAAGGTGGATTCCCAGAACAAGGCTTCTGTCTTTTCAGAGTCTAGGGATAGCCTTGAGGGATTATAAGATGGGTTTCTAATTTTATACCTCAAAAGCCCCAGTCCTTCCTCCTATGATTATCAGTTGGTATCAATTAGCTAAACATATTTAGTTTTTAAGAGGGATATTTACTAATAGGGTATAATTAGAACAATTGATACAAAATATCCCCTCAGAAGTCTGTGCCATATTCTCATGTGTGTGTCTGTGTGTATATATAGTCCAGGGGAAAGTGGGCTCAAGTTTAGGGAGCCTATGTGGCTAAAGGTTAACTGGAAGCTACCCAAGTTCATTTTATGGAGATCTCAAGATGTTCCCATTAGGGAGGAGAATGCAATATTATTGATGTTGTACTAGGAGACATAAATTAATCACAAATCAGCAATGGGAAATTCACTCAAAGCAGGTAAAAGGAAAGCCAAATTTGCCAATATCTTGATTTAGGTGGCCAGGGTAGAATTCTGACCACATTAGGAACATGGCGGAAAATTAAGGCAAAAAGGGATTCAGTAACCACGAAACTAGAACCCATGAGGCAGGATAAGGACATGGAATAAACCTGAGGTTGGCACATCCAGGTTGACCTTCTGGGCCAGTAGGAAAACTATATGAATTGGATGAAAAATTTTAAATTAGGAAAAAAAACCCCAAGAATAAGTCCAATTCCTTCCATTTACTTACTTTTCAAAAATCTGCCTGATACTCATTGATAAACTTATTTCCTCATCTATAAAATGAAGGTTTTGGAAGGTCTTTCTATCTTAAATCTAAGATCCTGTGATCTTATAAACCATAAAATTTTAAAGGGCAACCAAGAGCCCCATCTAGGCCAAGATGGTCACTAGTGTGTATGATCCTACTGAAGTCAGTTTGTTTTGAAGTTCAGGATCTCCTTAGATGTCACTGGGGTTCCTGGGGGGAGTCTCCAACTCTTAGGGAGCAGACTGGCATTTACATCACTTTCTGGTGCAGTTTGGTGGCTTTTTAGGAGAAATGGCTGCACTCCTCTGTTCTTTCAGTCATCAGTACTCTTTTTTTGGTCACACTGTTTTCTGTCAGTGTAGTGTCTCCCACTTAACCTAACCTTTCATCTAAGAAAGAAGTCCTTGGGAACTCACTACCTCCATAATTAACTGCAGTTGTGGGGAATCTGGTAGTGGTGATGAGGGGGAAAGCCACCACTAGAGCCAACAGGGTGGAGTCAACGAGGACCTTCCTCAGTATGGTGCAGAATGGGGTCAGGAGTCAGAGAAGGAAGAGAAATAGTGTCTGTGTTATGGCATAGCTTTCTTCTTGGCTCCTTATAGAGCCTTGAATCTGCATCTCCTTACCTTATTATCTCCTTTCCTTATGTCCTTATATCCTTACTTCTCAAAGCAGACTTTGCCACCAACTGCTTCTGTCCCAGGGACACAGCTCAGAAGCCAAATCCTCTGGTCTTCTGAAATTCAAGAGGTGTAGAGAAGACTTAGGTCAAGCTCAAGAACCCTTCTTCATCTTCCTCCCATTGAAATGATACATTCTCAGGGATTTAGCTGGAGGCTTCGACCTCTAAGCTTCCAGAGAGCAGAAGCCTTTGAATTAGATTGCTATTTTATAGATGATGCAAATTTCCTCAACCAATCAAAGCACAGTGTGTACAAAGTTATTTCAGTTCAACCAATGACTTTCAAAGAAATCTAAATTGGTCAAGGGTTTTTCACATTTAGTTGAGATAACTGATTGATTTGATTCAACTGAAGTCTTCTCACCTGATTTAGGTATCAGGCTGTATAGTATATTATCATTAACTCTATCTATGTTGGGAAGGGTGACTTGATTGTTTGATTCCATTGACCCTATATTTGCATCAATTTTTTTGGCTTCCATGTTCCAAGACACCCTCAGAATGTTAATGTCCTCAAGGGATATTCAAGGAGTGAAATAAGAAAAACAAAATGAGCAAGCAGTGAATCAATTCTATTCTGAAAACTTGAAGAAGAAAAAGGAGCGACTCCTGCTGAGATATACAACTGAGATATGTAAGAAGAAAAATATACCAAAATGGAGTGGGGGGAGTGGTCATCTGATCTTTGTCAGATAAAATGTTTTCTAATCATGCCCTCTCCATCTTTAAAAAAAGATTTTTGACCCAACTATAAGACTTGACACATCTCTATTAAATATTATGTGATTACTTTCAAGCCATTATTCTAGAGCATTCTAGAGCACAGCTCTGTCACCCAGCATTTGACATATCCTTTTCAGTTTTATGTTATCTGAAAATTTGAAAAGTGGCAATGCCATCTTTGCTTTCATCCAAGTAATTGGTAAAGATACTAAGTTGTACAGGCCAAGCCCAGATGCCTTAGGTACTCCACTTGCGAGTTCTATTTATTTTGACAATAATGATGACTTTTTGCATTTTTTGCTTAATAGGATTGGGGCTGTTTTTTGGGGGGAGGTGAGGGAAACAGTCTGTGTGTGGAGTCATGGATACAGCTTGTGATTATCATTGGAGGGGGGTGTCAGTCTGTGAGCAGAGCCAAGGTTACAAATGATGATCAGGGTGGGGAGAGGTTGTTCTATGTGCACAGTCTGTGATACAGCCTTTGGGTGGGGTTTGGGATACAATCTGTGGTCATGGAGCACAGCCAAGCTAACTGGCTCACACTGGAATTGAGAATATTATGACCTTGGCCTCATTAACACTATGTGCTGAGTTACTGAGCCAACTGTCCCAGAATCCACAAAGCTCAGGTCCTGAGAATCTGATAAGCTTCTTGTGAGGTATAAAGACAGTAAAACAAAACCATTCCACGTTCCACTAAGAGTGAGTGCATCTGTGAAAAAGGAATGCCACTTCTTTCCTTTTCAAATTTTCTTCCTTTTCTATGGGGGGAATGATAAAGAACTTCATGGAACGGGGTTGACCTAGTTCTCGAAAGATTTCCTTGAAACTAGAACTTAGAGGACTACTGAGATTTACCAAACCTCAGAGATATTAAATACTGATGTAACGATGTCCAAAACTACCTCATTTTGGGTCCAGAAGTATTCATAATAATCCCCAGACTGCCCAATCACTGAATTTCCTCATTTATTCCAGTCAAAATTCATCACATATGTATTAAAATAAGAATTTACCTAATATAGAAAGCATTATGATATCAAGTAAGCGTCAAATGACAAGTAGAATTACACATATCATTATGCTTAAGTATATAATGACCATCCCAAGTCACCTTCTCCCATGTTCCCAAGTCCCAAACTTCAGGTAACTAGAGCTATAAGTCCTGGGTTTCTCATTACTACAACCACTTTCAGTCTGTAGGAACAGGGTTAGACCTGGGAGAATTTGCTGATCACTAGCAATACCATATCTTAGTGTCTCTTGGCACTGGACAGATGAGTTTTCTGGGATCATGTAGCTACCGTGCCCCATATTAAAGGTGGGAGGGAGGTCTCAAGAATCTTGTGGTCACAGTGAGTCCTTTAGTTGGACGTTGGCAGGACCAAGAGAAGCCTCAGTGCCCTGCTCTGATATTGCCTCTTTAACCCTCAAATCTATTGTTTGTGGAAATAGGAAAATATGAACAACCATGACACTCTAGCAAGGTAGAATGTAGCTCATGGGGTCCTCCTGCCACAGTGACTGTTCTTTTTTTGTCATGTCATCACCCTTTTTTCCACTAATGGCAGCTGCAAGAAAATATGGTTGAGCTGAGTACGAGTTTTGAAATACAAGCACAGGAGCCCAGAGGGACCTAGAAAACAAGGTAAATTTCATGGGTAGGCCGAGGTAATATAATAAAAATGACAATTCTACCTAAATTAATTTACTTGTTTAGTGCCATACCAATTAAACTATCAGATAAATATTTTCGAGAGTCGGATAAAATAATATCAAAATTCATTTGGAAAAACAAAAGGTCCAGAATATCAAAGGGA
>CM053775.1:32160309-32177838 GCA_028658325.1 Potorous gilbertii | reverse complement strand
TAATTGCCACCAGTCAGATACATCTTCAGTTGTTAGAAAATTCAAATCTAAATCATAATAAAAGAAAATTAGGATTTCAAAATTAAGATTATCCATCTTATTGTTAATTGTGGATTTTAACAAAGTAGAAAGTTTCTCTAAAAATTATCTTTCTTAAATGACAAAGGGAAAAAAGTTCTGTATTTTTCCGTATTTTAAAAACAGCCCCTCAGATAGGTCAAAGTCAAAGAGTCTTCAAAACAGGTAATACAGAGTAGTTCATATGGAAACAAGCTCAATGCACTTCTTTATCTTTCCTCTGTGAAATGTCAAGTTAAATTTCTGAAACTAGAATTTTTCAGATACTACGAAAACAAATCACTGAGTAATTACCAGTTAGAAATCAGACAGTGTAATATGCAGTCGGTTAATTTTTCAGAAGTAGAAAGCAGTCTTTGGATAGATATAAATATACATACATACCTATGTGAAAAAAGTAGTCTTACAGGGATATAATGAGTTATATGTCTTAAATATTTTAGGAATTATAGTAGATTACTG
The DNA here is from genome assembly GCA_028658325.1 of Potorous gilbertii. Lineage (NCBI taxonomy): Eukaryota > Metazoa > Chordata > Mammalia > Diprotodontia > Potoroidae > Potorous > Potorous gilbertii. The sequence continues at coordinate 32,177,298 of CM053775.1, read as the reverse complement.
GCTCTATTAAAGTTTATACTTGAAATATGAATGTAGTTTTCTTTTATTAATGCTATTGACTCTACTAAATTTTTTACATCTATACTATTAATTGCCCATTCATTTCCTGGTATAATGCAAGGTCAAGTGATTTGATGCAAGAGAAACCCCTATTTTTTTCATCTGAATGAGGTTATATAGTTTCCAAGAGAAAAAAAAAGGCTGGTAACTAAATACAGTTTAAGTGATACTCAGCATAATTAACAACTCAATATCAATAACTAAGATAAAAGAAAACAAAGTAACCAAAACAGAGGTTTAGAAAGATTTTTAAGCTTTAAGGAGTGACAAGCCATTTCTTAGGGATGGAAAACTCAGTTACTTACCAAGTTTGTTTTTCTGAAAAATTTTATCTATTGGCAACTGTTTTAAGTACATAGGGCATCTAAGTCTGAGGAAAGCTCTTTGACCTGCCCAAGTATATGCGTATGTAATTAATTAAGACCCACTGTCAGTCCTATTGGAGGGTTTCCATAATATCCAAACTGGCCTACTGCTAATACAGAAGACAGAGAGTGAGGTTACCACTACCAGAGACAGTATCACTGCTTCAAAGAAACAAGTATTATGACCATAATCTATTAACATCAGATGATTATATAGATGAACCACTAGGAGTCAAAGAATTGCATAAAGAAAAAAAAAGATATTATAGTCACTAATGGTTAAATTAAATTCTTAATAGAATAAGACCAAGCAATGGTATCTTATGCAAGTATGTGATTAGAAAATAGTTATCCTGAAAAGTTTAGACTTTTTAACTACCTTTGAGTAAGCTATAGGGGACAAAAGAGAAAGGTCCTTGCTTAACTCTGTTCACCTAGTTGTTAGACTCTTATTTCCTTCTAGTTTTTCCTTAAAATAGATCTTTTCAGAGAATATTTATCAAAGGATTTGAAATGTCATTGGTATTCTTTCATATCCTTGAAACTCAGGAAGACACAAAATACCTCCTTCACATCTACAGTATGGAGAGCTAAGTTCCTTAGATCTGAGTGAAAAATTCAACCCTGATCCTGAGTGACCTAGAGCAGTATTTCCTAAACTTTTTTGTACCATGGATTGCTTTGGCAGTCTCAAGTCTATGGGCCCCTCCTCAAAATAATGCTTTTAAATATACAAAACAAAACACATAGGATTGCAACGCAAACAAATCATACTAAAATATGATAACCAACTTTTTTTTAAAAGTTCACAGACAACAGGATAAGAACCCTTGCCCTGGATGAAAGGGACTCTGTCACTAGATCCAGAATTAAAGGACACCACTCCTGCTAAGCACTAGAGTAAGCTGCCTTCTCAGTCTCTGGCATTTTGTTAAACATCTATAAATTTTAAAATCATCCGTGAAGAAAAGGGGAATGAAGAACCTGTGCTTCTACCTAGGACTAAAGAAGGGAGGGGGAATGCAGGGGCTTAGTGTCTTTTTTTTTTTTTAACTAGTAATGACAGGAAGAAGAGAGGGAGGGAGAGCTGACCCGATTCAGGAAGACCTGGGTTCAAGAGTTGCCTCTGACACATACTGACTGGACAAGTCTCAGTGCCCTAGGCTTAGTGCTGGAAGACTAGAAGTTGCAGAAAAGGAGATGATACATACAGATTGAAGGAGTTCCCTAAACAAATGAAAATCCTTAGTCTAGTCTAATGATAAAGTGATCCATGTAATGATTTAAAATTTGTAAAGCACTTCACATAGTCTCTCCTTTGAGCTTCATAATAACAATTTATAATAATTCTGTAAGGTATTATTATATATTAAGGTATTATAATAATTACAGGTATCATCTCCATTTTACACATAAAAAAAAAACTGAAGCTGAAAGAGGTAAAGTGACTTATCTGATCACAGAGTTACATGTATCAGAGGAAGGACTTGAACCCAGATCCAAAACTCTATCCACTATAGCATACTCCTTCTAATAGGGTTAAAAAAAAAAAAGCACAGGGAATACAATAACTCATTAAACTGAGATTTCTATGGATATTCATTGGCAATAAAAAAAGTTATTTCAAAATGTACACATAAAATGCTATATATACACCTTACCTATTAAAGATTTGATATTTTCTAAGATTAAGTCACTAGTGATGTTTCCAGACAAATCCTGCCCCAATTCTGCAATCAGTTTTGCATAACCTTCGTTCTCTTCTCTTAAGAGATTGAATTTTTGCTGCTTATAACTGAAAGTAGATAAACACAATTAAGTAAATAAGACAAACAAATATTTGTGTGTGTGTGTAATGTATTTTGTTGGATTATGATATCTTACAAAGTTGTAGTAATTTTAACACTAGGTAAGATTTTCATGAAAAGGGGAAAAAAAATAAAAGACTAGTTTTCAAGAAAGATGTTGGCTTTTACTATATATAATAGATTTCACACTGAAATTCAAAATGTAATATCAGGCAGAGCACACTGGAAGAAATATATTATCTTTCTTTTTTAATCTAAGAAATCACCTAATAGTTACTATTTTGTTAAAATTAAAAAGAGAAAATATTTTAATTCAGTGATTAGATTATGTTTTATATTATCAAACAAAAATTATAACACTGACCTAACTTTTGAGCTACTTTAAAAAGTTAAAGTTTAAAAAGTTCCAAATACCCTGGTCCATAAAAATAACCCACATACGCAAATTAGGAACTGAAAATACGGATTAACTCTACCACCTACTCTACAACATGACATGCATATACTTACAAAAGTTTTGTCTTGATTTTAACAGATTTTTGGTTGAATTGCTGGGACTGCTTAATAAGCCCTAATGATTCCAATGTTTCTGGATCCAAACGCTCCTTTAATATTGTATCTGAAACTAAATACTACATAAAACAAAAGTGGTTAAAAAAAAAGCTGAAGTTTTCTAAGTTTTGAAGTTTATATTTTTATTCTACATGACTTCAAGGCATTGTTTTAACTCTATAAAGTAAAAATCAAATGCTATTTTGGAGTTTACAGAATGAAACATAATTCTGACTTTTAAGCAATCTACTTCCAAAGACTTTAAACAAAAACAAAAAAAGAGCTGCTCGTGTGTATACAGTCTATGTAGTGAGGATATATTATGGTTTTCAAAAAAAAAAAATTTGCAAAGAAGTTTGCCATGAGGTCTACAAATTATAAGTATAAAGGGTGAAATTCTAGTTAAAATGAAATCTACCTTATCTAAACATTCTAAACAAGTTATAAGTCAAAATCTATTATGACATAAACAGGGCATATTTCTGATTTCTAGTATTGGGATGTCACCTTTGTATTCAATTGTATGAACTAACAGTACAGAATTAAGTAATGCTTACTACAAAACAAGTATTAATTTTTGTCATTTACCTAATTTACTTCAATGGAGATAAGAAATATTTTTCCATAAATTTCAAATCTAAACACATCAACTCATTTTCCTCATATATGCCAAGAAAATTATACATATTTAAAATAAAAGATTCTTAAAAAAATAAAAGATTCTAATAATATGCATCATTTAATGATTTTATTGAACACTGGTAAATTATCACTTGTTACATATCTCACTTCTTTGGGAAAATACTCATTCCAAGGTTTAGGCAAATATATTGGCAAATTTAGTATCAATATGTCCAAAGAAACTTTCCAAAATTATCTTCTCACAGTGTATAGGTTTAACTAAAACTCCTTGTTTTAATGCAACCTAGGAAATAGTGTTTGAAACACTTCTACTGAACATATATACCTAAAAATGCAAGAAATCTTGTTATACATTATTCAACATATCAGGTACAAGTATACAGGCGGGTTTATCTTCATCACTATAAATGGGTGTTAAATTACTAAAGTACAAAAACAAAGAAACCTTGTTATAAAGCAGTCTCACTCATGAGTGTTTTTCAGGAACTGATAAAACAAGGTTATAGTAGTATTGCATTTCTCTGAAAATTCAGTTATTTAATAAACTCCCAATCCTCCAATTTGTGACTGAAAATTGTCAAAATTAAAATCATCAGGGGTACAGTGCTTTGCTTTTCAACTTCTTTGCCACGCTCTCTTCTCCTTAGTCTTATTTAGTTAGCAAAGAATCTATAACTGAGTAAGAATGGAAAAGGGTCACTTGAATTTCCTCACTCTGATCAACCAAAATTCCACAGGACTGAAGATGTTACTGATCCCCTGCTACTGATGGAGTCAGGCTACCGAATAATGCATACCCTTATGGACAATGCCAAAGTGAAATATTTTGCATATTTGTCATAAGAGATTTGGTTTTCTTCTCTTTCATTAGGGGTGGGGGAAAAAGGGAGAAGTAACAAGAGGGTTGAAAAAAAAAATTTAAGACCATTATTGAAGCATTTTTTTTAAAGGTAGAGAAAGGGACAGAAGAAAACAGAACATTACTGAAAGTTACATTTTTTCATTTATTATATACCTAAAGTAAACCACAATTGTACATAATTGAGACTTACAGTTTTATGTGCTCTCTTTCTGTTCTATTTGGTATAAGGAAATGCTTATTTTAATTGTTTAAGAATTTTAAGATACATAAATGTTTTGGTTTTTTTTACTATTTCCTCTACATACTCCAGTACAAGTAGAATGAACAAGCTTTCAGACAAAATTTTATCTTTACCATACATGAAACTGACAAACAGAAAAGCAGAATTCAAAGGTGTCCTTTCCCCTTAAGCTGAACACTGACTCCCAAAATGCAGCTACACTGGCCTACTCTCTATTTCTCATGGATAACATTCCATGTCTGTACATTTGCACTGGATATTCCCCAGGCTTAGAACGCTCTCCCTCTCCCCTCCTCACCTCCAACTTCCAGTAGTTTCATTCATGATGACTCTGTAAATGAAATATCATATTCTGCAAGAGCTTTTTTCCTGCTCTGCCCTTGCCCCACCTCCCCACTACCAGCTGGTGCTTTCACTCTTAAGATTAACTCTCATTTACACATAATACATCACATTACCTATTTATTACCATGTTGTCTCCTCCATTAGAATGAGAGTTTCTTGAGAGCAGGAACCATGTTTCTGTCTTTCTTTGTCTCCCTAGTACTTAGAAATATATACCTATTCCAGGTATTTTAAAAGTTTAATAAATGTATACTAAACTTGTATACTAACAGGAATCAAGAAGGAACTAAGCAAAAGATTTGATCCACCCCCTGAGTCAGAAATTAAGTTGGTTTTACTCTGGTTGTTCAGAATGTTATGAATTTCCAGAATGTCAGAAATAGCCAAAAATATAAGCACATAGCCATTCCAAAGTCAAATTTGATTTGAGAATTATCATATTACCTATTGTTTCAAGTTATTACCACTCCGTGCCCTATATTAGCATGGAAAATTAAGAGATCACCAAAATCACATAATAAACTAAAAGCTCAGCAAAGGAAAAAAAAATCTAAAGGACATACTTACCAAGCAGGATAAGACCAACTGTGTAAAATGGTCTCTCTTGCTTTTTTCTTCTAAACAACTTGTCTCAATATCTATGACAAATGACAAAAGATAAAGAAAATGAATTGTTCCATAGTTTTTACTGTAAGTTTTAACCTTCTAACTTCTACAAACAGGTTGTTTACTTCATTTAAAATTATTACTAAAACCTGTTTGGTTTTTTTTTTTAAGTTTACTACTGCCCTCCCATATGAGAAATGTTGAGTTTTTTTCTCCAAGTGGATCCATACCCTCTCACCAAATTCCCTTAAGACCAATGGACATATTCAAGATGGTTAGCCAATATGAAAAGTACAGTCTACGGCCCTGAACACTTGAGTGAAAGCTTTTAACAATGGGGGGGGGGGGGAGAGGAAGAGTGGGGGAGGCCTAAAAACAAGAGCTGTCCAGCAATAGAACGAGCTACCACCAAAAATAATGAAGCTTCCCCTCACTTAGTGTTGAAGCAGACGCTAAATATCACATGAAAGATTTCTGTATTGAATAAAAGAATACATTATACAACATCTAAAGTCACTTCCAATTCTATTATTCTAACTGGTACAACCGTAGATAAAAAAAATAGCTTTGGCTTACTTAACAATCTAACCATTTTTAAGCTACTCAGTAACAAGAAACCCAAATATTCAAAAGAATCTACTATTTCATTGATTTGGTTTTTCCTGAAATGATGTAAATTGCAACCTCTCCATTCTTGTCCATGTACTCTTGTCCACAGCATCCTAAAAACTTGCCATAGTGATACGTTTTAAAGGAGCTTTATAGGTAATCTAGCTCATTCTCCTCCTAGTTAATTCTGGGCCTAACCTCATTGTCTATTTGTATTGTCCCATATATACATAACAGACAAGTCCTAGGGGCTGCTCATCCAATTCGATTGTCCTAATCTGGGCAAGAGACATTCTTCATACACTTAGCTTTTCCCAAGTGCATAGTTAGCCCAAACTCTTTTGTTAGTTTTGGACATAATCCAGGAGAGCCTCCTACATTCTAGGACTTGATATGACTAGCATGCTATCCTTGGTAAATACAGACATTTGTAGAACTCTACCTTTTATAGGAAATCCATCTACTTGAGACCCTGTATTGGATCTCCTCTATCACAGTGGGAAACACAATCACCCTATTTTGTACTATGTATATATATATAAAATCAGAAACTCATGAATCAAAGTTCTCTGTGTCATATATTTAAGTCTCAAATGATTATCATGAACAGATGAGTAAATGTGGCATTTTACGGCTCTTTACGTCTTTCTGAATTTGTGTGATAGTAAAGATGTGGACTATCTCAGAATATCTACCGATTCCCTAATATCGTTATCAAGGGTGCCTCCCTGCATGGATTGATTATACTAATAAAAATTTGTACAGACAGATAGCAAAGCAGACAAAAACATCAATAGTTAATACTCTTAATTTCCTTTTTTTTAATAATAATTAATAAGGACCCCCCTTCTTTTAGATAATTTATGAACTGAAACACCCTCTTAAGAATGTTGCCTTTCCACCCTTCCCAGATCCTCAAGGAACACATGCTCCAATCCAGTTGATTTTCCCATTTTTTGGTCTCTTTTGTACCTCTGTTAAGTACATCTGGGACTATGATAGTGAGACACCAAGTGTAGTAGCTACACAGTCCTTGAAGAAAGAAAATCTGTTACAAAAAGCCTTTGATACCTCTTTTATCTTTATTCTGTCTGTTGTTCTTCCGTTTTCATTCTTAAATGCCCTTGGCATGTCTCTCCATAAGACTGCTGACTAAACTTTCTTTAAAGTGACTTTGTCCTCCACTGCTTCTCTCTGATTCATAAGGCAACAGTGTTCATACTCTTTCAATATCATCCTCCCTAAGATTTTACACAAGTATATATTCTAAACTAGTGCTGAATTTGGCTGCTGTTTGGCAAGCCAAGTGCTTGCTGACTAATGTCACTTTTGGCCTCATTATGGCAACTGTTTATAACAGTTAAACTTTTCTATGACATTATTATAAGTAGTGTCAATATACTTTCTTCAATCTATTGTCCACTTCTCATTATCAACAACCTGTTTAGATATGAGGATTGACTAGTTTCCACTGCATATCATCTTTTTCTCATTATGCTTTCTAACTGTATACCAATTCTGACCTCTGCACTAACAAGACATCAATCTGATTATAGACAACTGATTCAGGAATGACTTACCAATCTTCAAGAACCTACATGATGTGTTTTAGTGGAGACCTCCTATCACATGTGGGTTCTACTAGGTGACTGGTAAGGCCACCCTGAAGAACTCTCAAGTTCTATGATTGCTTAAATATAATACAACAAATTTTTGTGATGCTACTGAGTGTTAACCATGTTCATCATTTATTCTTTCTTTTCTTTTAAGAAGTATTCATGAAGTAAAGATTTGAGGCTTCAGTGTAACGTAGAAGTCTTTGGCCTCTTTCATTCCTTATTCCTAGTTCATGTTTTCCAATAAACTTCTCACCATTTTTACCTTTCAACTAAATTCACCAAGTATCAAAGTGTATGTTTTCTTAATTTGGAGGGTGTTACATGGTTCTTTATAGAATTTATCTACTACTTTATCCTCTGCAGAGGTTAGTGCAAAAACTATCACTATTTTCAAGGTATTTCTTTTGCTAATATTTACTAAAATCTCTTCAAAACAAGATAATCATATGGAGCACGAAATATCTCATTTCCTTTGCGTACAATATAAAAATCAACCCCACAAATTCTATTCCCAATTTCTCCAAGGAGTGAATACCTGACAGCCATTGACTTCTTTCTCCTGGCTTCATAGCACGGGTTATTAGTCTGGAACCTGTTACGTCTTTTAAAAATGTTTTGATGACTGTATTTCAATATGATTGGTTTCATTTATAATCCTATGCAGTTTATTTTAGCCATTTAAAAACTTAATTCTGAGGCATCCATAGGCTTCATCAGACTGCCCAAGGGTCCATGACACAAAAAAGGTTAAGAATTCTTGATTCACAGCAAGAGTATCAAGAATATTATTCAGTCCATTTAATCAGTTAACAAGGATGTCAGATTTAGAATACCAGCTACCAAGTTTTATAGACTGTCTAAAAAAAAAAGAATGATCTTTAGTATTCTCAATCAATCCCCTTTTATACCATTCTGCAATCATGAGTGCATGAGGCCACACAAGACTGAAGGCCATTTTATATTTTTTTGCTAAATGAATTACCATAGCCAACAAATTAATCAGCAAGCAGCCAAACTACTAGTAAGGAACTTCTCCATACTTAGCTTGACTGATATTCAAAAAGCAGACTGAGTCTACTTTCATAAGCATAGCTGAAACTTGTCTAGCATGGTAGGACCTGTCAGAATATATGGTATAACTTCAAGAAACCAGAATGATATCCATACCTCAATGCTTAAAAACTATGTAGTATTTTCAAAACCTTAATAATACATCATACTAAATATCTAATAACTAATATAATTTGTGTTACTGTTCACAGTCATAAAAAGACTGAAAATTAAGGGTTCCACAAGTTTCTTCAAAGCACTCAAGAAATATTTTTTAAAATTTTCCTTTACAAAATAAGACAGCTAGCACAATGAAATAGTTCCAACTTCATGGTATCAAGAAATTCAGTCATTACTACTAAGGAATTGCCAGGATTCACAGATGCACTAATATTCACACAACCAATCTTTAAGTGAAGAATAAGGGAATTCCAAAGTACTAACAGTTGAGTTATAGGCACTGTCTCTTCATATAGGTTTCAGAATATCAATCTATCCCTTTCCAGACACTTCCAACTATCATTACATCCCTTCTAGTCAGTTGGCTTCTCCTTGACCTTCAGTGTCACAGTTTTCTCATTAACTTATTTATATTCAGATATCTCCTAATACTTACCTCTTTCATCACCCTAAATCTCTATGGAATCATAGCTTTTCCTTCATGGGACCTAGGTCCATCCTCTTTGGCTTCACATCAAAATTTTTCTGAGAGCCACCTGCCATCCCCTATTGAATCTGTATTCTCTGGCCTCACAAGAAATCTCATGAAACTTGTCATTTTATCCCTTAGCTAAATCCTCCCTACTAGGTCTGTCATAGAAGTCCATCTTGCTATTGCTCTGTTTTTATTCTTAAAGCTTTGTTTAGAAGGGGGAGGGGGTCCATTACCCCAAAATCTCCACCTCAGAAGTCCCTTTTCCCCTCACAATAATCCAACCTGCATCTCAGAAAGTCTAGCACCTACCAATTTACCTGTCAAATACCTAATGAGCATTTGGATTTCTTTACCATCTTCACCTGGGAAGACCCAGAGGAAAAAATAAATGTTACATGGCAATCTTATTTATCTTCCTGAAAAAGTGAATTATATGGATGATGAATATGGTTATTCCCCCAAGAGATGAATATGAATTTGTAAACATTTATCAACTGAAAAATAACTATGTTACAGGCATATCATGAGAATAAAGCATTATGTTATTGAATTATTAAAGTATAAAAACTTTCTTTTCTTCCAGTTAATGATTTCTAATAAAACAAGTCAACTGTCAGAATTCTAAAATATTAGTCCAAACACTGTAATTACCAGCAAACCAGTCTTTTAAAAAAAAAAGTGACTGTCTTTAATTTCTAAAATTCCATCATAAGTAACAATCAACATACATTTTCTAAATTTCACTTGCTTTATGTTAAACGTATCTCAAGATAAGTTAAGTAGGTACAAAAGAAATCATAACAAGCTATTCAACAGACTTAAGCAGCCAGAACCTAATGGAAAAAGTTACTCTTAAATTCTATTCCTTGCTCCACAAAACCTCAATCACAACCCTGAAGCATTCTGATCCACTTATGATAATTCTATGTCACTATTTTTACCAACCTGAAAGAGGTACTTTCAAGGGGTATTCACTTATTTAGGCCAAAAAGTACACTTTCAATGAGACAAAGGGTCTAAACCAAGATGTGAATGAACAAATTTATCAAAGTGCAAAAGTAGTAATTCTAAATTTGACATATAAACTTGAAGACTGTTTTATTTGACAAGTGTTTAAAAGTGGTGCAATGTTTTCTTTTAAAAAGTAAAAAGTAAAATGTAATCTAATTTTTAAACAACCATTACTAGGTAATTACGTATTTGAGATTTTAGTCCTGATAATAATGTTTTTTGAGCATAAAGAAATTTATCAGCCCACTTAAAAAAGGATGAGAAAAGGATTAGATTTCCTTACCTACCTTAGCACACACATAGTCACTAAAGCAAAACCAGTACTTTTTTTTTTTCCTCTTTATCTGGCACAAATTCATCTTGGACAAGTAGAAAACTGACTTTCTAAATCTGGCTTATTTACTAGCTTAAAAAGTTTCTCAACTTCAAAACTAAAGCATTCTTTTCAAATGACCTATTCTTGTTCAAGAAAGAAAAAAAGTGATTAAAGAGGATGTACGGAAAATAAGCATTTTAGACCTTACCATAAATTCAGATAGCCTGACTATTAATTTAACAAAATAGCAGGTTATTTTACCTGAAATACTGTAAATTATTTTGCTACTACTCTCATAAAATAGCCTGAAAGTCAACTTTAAAATTGCTTGGAATGCCTTACCTATCAAAAGAGTAAATAAACCCAAAATGCCCAAATTACCACTGTACTTCACTCATAACACTCCAATTTCCAAGAAGAAAAAGCAGTCAACTACATAGGTCCAGAATCATTTGTAGAAACTTTTGTTTTGGGGAGGGGAGGGATTTTATGAGCTTACCAAACAGCTCTTTTCATAGTTGAAATGAAGAACTGATACCTACCTAAGATGCAGAATACATCAGCTAGGATGGAGGGCATATCCTCACGATAGTCCTAAATTTTGAAGATATAATTATCATGGCATTAGAACACCACTCTTAAGTGAATTTTTTTATATTACTGTTGAAAGGTCTAGGCACCACTATATTAATGTGCATGTAAATCTGTCAATTGAATTTCCTATATCTAAAAAATTAAAAAGGTCAGAAATCATAAAAATCATAGATGGGAATCAAATAATTTGGCAGAACGTATAACAGCACAAAAATTATAATTCTTTCAAACAGCAACCTAAATTAGAAACCACTTGTATTAAAGGCACCTCACATCTACCTACAACAGAATGATAATGAACTATTGATGAAACATTTCTTATTTAAGTTTATGTCAGATTCATACTTAAGCTAGAACACTAACCCATGTAAAAATTAGTCTATCACGCTCACACTTCATCATGGTAGAATTTTAAAAATACCAAAAACCCTAATACACAGTTGTCCTATAAACTTTACTCTTTCAAGATACATATGACATATTTATATACACCAGATCCCACCATCTTTATTTTATTCCACTACTAATCAGCTAGTATGTCACCTTTGGAGAAACTCTGTATTTGGGTTGGTTTTTTTTTTTTTCCATTTCTAGTACCATACTTTAGGACCATTATAGTATTTTCCTACAGACAGTCTCATTTTTCCACCTCCATTTTATCACCTTCTTTTCCATTAGTAACCATCATAGTACAAGAGCAACAATTAGTAGTTGGCTAACGCTATAGCAACCTTAACTGAACTATCTGCAAAGGCCTAACAGAAATCAGCATGAGTCTAAAAAAAAAATCACGCTGCTAGGATAAACTAAATAATATGCAATTGTATAATTAAAATATAAAACAGGCCATGTTGCTGTGTCTATTATGTATATCATGACAAAAGGAACAAATTCAACAAGCAATCCTGGCCAGTATTAAGAAGAGAACCCAAAATGGATATGGCAAAAAAAAAAAGTCCATACTCTTTCACATACCAAAACAATTTATTCAGAAGGTACATTAAATAAGTTTAAAAAAAAAAAAACTTCAAATATACTCCTGTAAACACCACCACCATCACTCCCCCAAGGAAAAAACAAACACATAATGCTAAAAATGCAACCCAAATTTCCAAATGAAAAAAAAAATCTATTGCCAACTACTCTGATGCTGAGTTTCAAAAAGGTCGTAGGCTTTGGTTTTAATTCCACTACTTTACCTGAACACCAGAAAACAAGAGTCAAGTTTTAAAATATTACATCTGTGGGTGGTGCCCAGAAGAATGAGAAGAATGTTACAGACTAGTACAACAGTACCAGGTTAATGTGTGAGGATATCCAAAGAACTACAGGATGCTTCAAACCCCCAAGATACTTTATTCCAATCCAAAAATCAAGACAAAGGTACTGAGGAGCTCCAGAAGACGTGCCCCTATCTCTGCCAACCAATAAAGCACTTGGCAAAGAACTGGCTTGAAGCAGCATTGGAAAAATGTACACAGGCACATAGAGCCCCCAATTACCAGGAAACATCAAGAGAGGTGATTTTCAACTGTTCTAGGGATTTTGTTCCAGTCTGACCCATTTCACTCCCTAACAGCATGAACTGACCACATGTAAGCAAACTTCTAAAAACGTTATGAACTAGCTTAGTCTCCGTAGCCTTACCATTTAGGAGCCAATCTGCCAGATAACATAACCAAATTTATCAGAAACATTCTCTCATCTGAAACAAAACTTAATTCTAATAAATAAAATTAAAATTGAGTATGTCATTTCCTTTAAAAGAGCAGAGTAAATTTTAACATCTGTTTTCTTTGAGGTTAATATTATTTACAACAATGGTGGAAACATGCAAAAGATTTCAAGAACAAAGCAATGCATCATTTTATAAGCAGAGTCTAAAATGCAATTGCTTGGTTTTAGTCATTAAAATTTCAACCTACATGCACAAGCAGAACAAGAAAATGCTTGGCTTCATATGTGGTATTTTTTTTAACTGATTAGATTTGTAACTATGGTACTTGTGATGTTTTCACCTTCAGCAAGCTTCACCCTAGCTCAATATACTACTTTTCTTTTACCTCCCCCTCAAATATGTTCTGCTTTACTTTCAACAGGGGAATATTTTAATTCTATACAAGCAAAACTATTTGGTACTATTAGCATCTTAAAGGTGATACAAAGCTTAATAAATCTGAGAAACTTCTATTTCAAAAGGCACCATGTATCAAAACTGTTCTTTCTCTTCCTCCAGAGATAAAGCAAATGTACCATTAAATATGTATACGTACAATAATGTCACTGAGAACATTCGATGCTTGTTCAGGCTTTAGAGTTCCCCTTATGACATGACAGGATAGCTCATAGATAACTTGCTGGAGATCTGTTGAACAAAATATACATCGTAAACCCACAATTACTAAAACACAACATAAGCTTCTTGAGAAACATTTGCCTAACTTTCAGATTCTTTTAGTTACTACTGTAAAAACATCAATACTGAAACATTAACTTCTTTTTATTAGTGAATTCAAAAGTTTTTAAAATGCTTTAAGTGCCAATTAATTAAAATCTTAAGAACCAGGAGTGAAAGGCAACACAAAATCCTGGCTTTCTCTCTAGCACACACAGTGAACCTTTCTCCAAAACCTTCTATTCACTTCTATTTCCCTTCACTACTGCCTAAACTACTATAAAAAGCAAACGCCTAAACTACTATAAAAAGCAAACAGCAAGGACAGTGTTTTAAGGAAGCCCTGTATTAACTACCACTGGGCTCATCACCCCCTATACTCCCACCCCACTGCCCCAACCTGTCCAGCCAGTAAGCAAAGAAGGACAAGGGGACTCCCTTCCTCCAAGATATCCACCTAACACTATAAGCTTCACTTTCACAGCCTTTCTATCTGATGACAAATAGATAAACTCTCTTTTGGGGAGAAAAATAACAAGTAAAAACATTCATAAAACTGTTCTTCTAATAGCTCCAAGCCACAAGGGAAAGAAACATTCTAGTGAAGAAAAAAAAAATCTTATTTTCCTAACCCGCAAATGAAATTAGTAAAATACAAGGAAAATAAATGTGTCTCAAAACAAAATTAGCCATGTGGAAGGAGCAAATTTAACTACAGTTACATTATACTCATTCCTTAAAAGATACACAAATAACCATCATCAATGCAACATTCCTGCCCCCCAAAAGAGGAAAAGCAATAGTATCATAACCTAAGTCTCAGAAGCTTCTCAGTGAACACTGGAACTAAAGGAATTCTAGTTTCAAATAAACAAAATCTATTAGTTGGTTATGACAACAGTTCAGGTGAAAAGCGATGAGGCCATGAATTGGAGTGTGAGCTGAGGACAGGAGATGGATGAAGTAATGTGCAGAATAGACAATATGGGAAAGTCAAAGATGGCTCAAATGTTACTACTATTTATCATAATCTTATTAGATGTATTTACAAGGAAATAGCTAAGAAAAAAGCAAATAACTCTTAAAAAGTGTCTCAAGAATAGCAAGAAATGACATTACTTTAGTGATAAGGAGTATCTTTTGATCTTAAACCTCAAATTCCTAGAAGAGAAATATCATCTGTATTTCATCTTGTCTATAATGTGTACTTTATTCCATCACCTTTATAAACTAGTAAATATTATCTAATAACCTTAGTTTACATAAAGAACTTAGCTAAAATAAGTTTTAAAATCAAGAAAATGGAAGATACAAGGTTCTACCATAAGAAATGCTACAGGAGATATTTCCAACTCCCTAAAAATCTAGCAGTTTTCCCTCGTCCTAAATAACAGAACTACAGAATTAATGAGTGGTTCAACACTCCAAACAATCATTTCTTAAAAGGTAAGAGTAAAAGTGTTATTTGGCAAAGAAGCACCTTGAAATAGGAAAGAACTTTTAAAAGTAAAATTAACACAGGAAAAAATTTAATCATTTACTGCTTTTAAAACATACATTCTAACTACAGCTTCAAAAAGTATTGTAAGTCATAGTTGTAATGTAAATATTCCCTTTCCATAATTGATTTAAAAAATCCCCAGATTCACCTAAACATTAACATTTTAGCAATTTAAAAAACTAAACTTCAATCCCTGGCAGTTTTCTTAGACAAGTTGTTCTGAACAAAGGCCTATAAAATCATGCATACTCTTGGACCTAGCAAAACCACTCCTAGCTCTGTATCCCAAAAAGAGATTTTTAAAAAAGGAAAAGGACCTATATGTACAAAAATATTTGTAACAGCTCTTTTTTGGTGGCAAAGAATAGAAAATTAAGGGGATGTCCCATCAATTGGGGAATAGTTAAACATGTTGTGGCACATGATTGTGATGGAATATTGTTGGCTATAATAAATGATGAGTTAGATACTCCCAGAAAAACCTGGAAAGACTTACAGAAACTGGTACAGAATGAAATAAAGGAATAGAACCAGGAGAAAATTGTACACAGTAACAGCAATACTGTAAGATAATCAGGTATGAATAACTTAGCTGTTCTCAGCAAAACAATGATCCAAGACAACTCTGAAGAATTTATGATGAAAAATTCAATGCATCTCAAAGAAAGAACTGATAGCATCTGATTACAGAACGAATGGTGTTTTTGGTTTTTGTTTTTGTTTTTTTTTACTTTCTGTTTCTTGGGCTTTTTAATTTTAGTCTATTTTCTTTTACAACATGACTAATATGGAATTGTTTTGCATGACTACACATGTACAACCTAAATCGCTTGCCTTCTCAATAATGAGGGTGGGGAGGGAAGGAAAGAATTTTCAACTCAATTTTAAAAACGAATGTTGAAAATTCTTTTTACATGTTATTGGGGAAAAATAAAACACTAAATTTTAAAAAATAAATTGAACACAATTCTTTTTAAATGAACAAAAAAAAGAGTTGTTCTTTCTGCAACAGTCTATTTTTGTCCTATTTCTCATTGATCATTTAAGATATGGCAATTGCTAACGGAATTAGAATAAGACAATCTAGAATGGCAATTGCTAACAGAATTAGAATAAGACAATCTAGATAAATATAAGCCCATTATAAAAAACTTTCCTATGCCACAGTTTTTCAGATGCAATCCAAATTTATATATATGTATATATGATACACACACATATATCTCCTGTATATGTAATAATGTACCAAGTACCTCCTACTATAAGAAATTTACAACAGATGCTATGTTCAACAAAAGAATTATGATAAAATTATTTTAAAAATCCGACTATTTTACAAACTCAAAGAGCATCAAAAATACAAATGCTTAAAGGAGTCAGTAGGAAAGGTAAAAATAGAAATCAGAGTAGCCATCCTATATTTATTAAATCATATTCCTACTTTTGCTTTTATCATTTCAAAACAGTGAAGTAAGACTATCATATTTATCAAATTTTTATTCAGACTAATTTTAAAGCACTTACCTCTGAAAATCAAATGTTCACGGTTTTTGTTATCACAGAGGGCTCGACATAACTGCACACTAAAATAAGACAAAAATATTATATGCATCAATTTGATTGGACATGTTAAGTATGACTGAATACAACAAGCTACCTGCTTCTTTCAATGTCTCCCAACTAAAGTGATATCATACAAGAACGTATACATACAGTGACACCAAGACTGGATGCAAAACTATATGCAAATACTAACAT
>CM053775.1:32134547-32150096 GCA_028658325.1 Potorous gilbertii | reverse complement strand
CTCTGTCTGTCCCTCCATCCTCTTTCCCCTCACTTATGCTTTTAGTTCTCCCTTTCTCAGTTCCCCTCAACAATAGAGTTTTAACTTTTGACCACTACCTCCCTCAGTCTTCCCTCCCTTCTTTCAGCCCCCCTCCCTTTTACTCCCCTTTTTCCTTATTACTTCTTCCCTCCCTTTTAACCTCCCCTCCTTTTTTCCCCTTTACCCTCCTACTGCCTACAGAGCTAGTTAGATTTCTGTACTTAACTGAGTTTGTTGTTTCCCTCCTTGAACCAAATCAGATGAGAGTACCTCTCAAACAATGCTCACCTCCCTCCCCTCTTTCCCTCTACTGTAATGTTTTTGTGCCTCTTCCTGTGATGTCATTTACTTTTTCTGCCTCCTCCTTTACACATCTCCTGTTACAATCCCTTCATACCCTTAAATCACATTTTTATCATCACATCATTTAATTTACACTCACTTTCTCTATGTATGTCCCCTTTAAATATCATAATAAATATACAATCCTCAAGATTAACAAGTATCATCTTCCCTTATAGGGATGTAAACAGTTTGCCCATATTGAATAAGAAGCTTTCCCCCCTATTTACCTTTTTATGCCTCTCTTGAGGCTTGTGTTTGAAGATCTAATTTTCTGTTGAGCTCTGGCCTTTTCATCAAGAAGGTCTGGAAATCCCTTATTTCATTAAATGTCCATCTCCTTTTCTGAAATGTTATGCTCCTTTGCCTTATAGAACATCATATTCTAATCCCTCTGATCTTTTAATATAGAAGCTGCAAGGTCCTGTGTGATCTTGACTGCAGCTCCTCAATGTTTGAATTATTTCTTTCTGGTTACCTGCAGTATTTTCTCCTTCACTTGATAGTTCTGTAATTTGGTAAGGATATTCCTTGGTGTTTTCAGTTTGGGACCCCTTTCAGGAGGTGAACAGTGAATTCTTTTGATGACATTTTGCCCTTTGGATCTGGGACCTCTGAGCAGTTTACCTTGATGATTTCTTGGAAAATATTATCCAGGCTCTTTTATTCATCATGGCTTTCTGGTAGATCAATAATTCTTAGATTTTTTTTCTCCTGGATTTGTTTTCCAGGTCAGTTGTTTTTCCAATGAGATATTTTATATTTTCTTCTGTTTTTTCATTCTTTAGATTCTGTTTGACTGATTTGTGATGTCTCATAGAGTCATTAGCTTTTACTTGCCCAATTCTAATTTTTAATATATTTAATAGATTGTTTTCTTCAGTTAACTTTTGAATCTCCTTTTCCATCTGTCCAATTGTTCATTTTAAGGAGTTATTTTCTCCAGTTAGTTTTTGTGCTTCCTTTTCCATTTGTCTGATTTTCCTTTTAAATTCTTCCATGATTTCTTTTCTCATATTTTTAAAATCATTGGACAGTTTTTCTTCTACTTTTCTAATTTGGCTTTTAAAATCCTTTTTGAACTCTTCCAGTAATGCTCTTTGGGCTTGAGACCAGTTCATATTCCCTTCTGAAGTTTCAGATGGGGATACAATCTCAATGCTGACCTGTTTGGTATTCGTGTTTTAGTCCTTGTCCCCATAAAATAATTCTATGGTCTTTTCTTTTCTGTTTTGCTTCTTGCTCATGATGATCACCCTTTTCCTGGCTTTTAAAGTGGATCTCTGCTTCTGGGGCACAGGGGGCTCTGTTCCACAGTTCTTGTGTGTTGGGGCTTCTACTTCTTTCAGCTAGAAACTGAAATACTACAGCTTACCTGTTGCTGAGCTGGCTGCTGTGCCAAAGCAGAGGACAGATGAAGTCTTTCTGGGTTACCTTGGAGCTTGCTGAGTTAAGTGTGGGGGAGGAGTGATCTGGCCACAGTAAGTCTAGTCTCCTGAGCTAAACCATGGGCAAGCTCAGCAGTTGGTGAACCCCATCTGTGCAAGCATCTTCCTGATTCCCCTGGGGTGCTGAGGTATGCCTGGGGTTCTGGTGTTGGTGGGGCTCCACCCCCCTGGGGCTCAGGATCTCCTCCTGGTTTGCTGAGGTGGGGCTGTCTGGGACAGCTCCAGTCCTGCACTGCTCCTTTTCAGCTACAGCAAGAGAGACTCCCCTTTGCGAACTTCCTAGCCTTACGGGTTAAGAGAGTGTTTATCCCTTTGTCTGATCCCACTGTCCCAGGCTTTTTCCTAGGGAAATATTCTCTGAGTTTTTCAAGGTCAACAAGGGGAGGGGTAGGGCATTTACCGATCACTCCACCATCTTGGCTCCCAGAAGTTCAAGTAGGTGACTTACAGACATTTAATCTGCAGGCTGATAGTCTCAGGAGTGACTGCTGCATTTACCTGGGTTCTGCAGTTCTCTCTCACTCACTTTCACTAGACTCCTGTCCTGGGCTGATATGTTTGAGAATCTGCACTGCTGTAGCTTCAGATTGCCCAGGGCTTCCTGCTTGGTTTTTCTATGGCAGGGTCCACACTGGTATTAACAATCCTGACTCTTAAGGAGTTGTGGGATACAATAAGAACATATATAAATATATGCAGAATTAAATACAAAATAAATATGATGTTGTTAGAGAGGGTCCTCAGAAATTCACATACTGGAATTTCTCACATTAAAAGATGGAGGCAATTGACTGGAGTTATGCTAGGAGCAACAATACAAGTTTAACTCTCCCAAAGAGAATTATTATAGCAATTAGGCTTGTATTTCTAAGATATACTCACCAAATTGATCCTTTACATAGTTTTTTTAATGTTTTTTTCTTTTTTTAACCTTTTTTTTTTTGTTTTTAAAAAAGAAGACAGTCCCTTCCTATCTCCTCCAGGTGCAGTTTTCTCTTATAATGGAATCATTTTTTGAGACCTGGTCCATTTCACCCCTCCTTAGGCAGTTCTAAAGATTCATCAAACTGGTGCTGCACTTATTGTCGACACTCAATTGACTTTGTAGCCCATTGCAGCTCACAACTCTGGAACTCAGGTAATCCCTCATCCTTAGCCTCCTGAGAAGCAGAGATCACAAGCCACCTCATACACCCAAATACAGTATATTTTATAATTTTTATTACTTCCAAATATTCCTGAGTTTAGCGACTCTAATGCTTTCAAACTGTGCTTTCTGATAGCATTTCCCAAAACTCTGTTGTACTATTTACCAAACTCAAATCAACTCTTTGACAAACCAGAGTATACGCATTTGAAAGCTTATGACTATTAACTTGAGGAAGAGCATTATTTTCCAAATAAATATCTCTAATCTTTGATGACTCCTATTATAAATCAATTACAGCATTCAATTGAAAGAGGATCTAACATAATGTTACAAATGCCTCAAATAAACAGTGTGTCTCTATAATAATTTTCATATTCAAACTGCCCCAAACCTATAAACATAGCACGAACAGAAAACAATATCATGGTCTTAAGACATAAACATGAAATAAAGCTTATTGCCAGTCTAATAATATTAATCCAGTCAATTCAACTGGAGATTCTATTCAAATCTCCTAATTATCTACCGCGAAACAAAAAAATCCATTCCATTCATCTACCAATTTTTTCAGGCTGTACTGATTACATTCAGAAATTAGCATAGAGGATTTTTCCTGCTTTTAACATCACATCAACAAAGGTGGAGTATTAACAATTCCAACTATTCCCTAAATAGTAACTGTCCTCAATTAATTAAACCCAATATAAATTGAAAACCCAACATAAATGTACTCAATCCCAAAATAAATTCAGATTTTAAGATACTTAAATTTAAATTGCTATATAATTCCAACTTCTTTTCCAAATTCAGAAGAATACTGGTATCCATGAAGTTAAAACTTTGAAATCATTAGAAATCTGAAAATCAACTCTCCATGGAATAAACAAGTGTTTCTCAGAATAGCTCTGTCGGCATGTCAATTCTGTCTATCACTACTCTCCTTTTATTTTACTGATGCCTAAAAAAACTTATTTTCATTTGTTTTTTCTACTTAATGCAATCCAATATTGGTCCCTGTTTAAGTGAAAAGTCACTTGCTCTATTTTTATACTAGTAGAGAATCAGAAATTGAAGACACTAATGCAGGCTTTAAATGAGTTAATATTATTGTATTCAAAGTTGTGTTTTTAGAATTTTCTACTTTCAAAAGCATCTCTATACATTTCTTTTATTTTTTTTTAACAATCAGGCTTCAGGTATATATCTCATCAGTGTAAACAACATTTCATTTCTTTTAATTATCTTGACCAATTTTCCATTTTGGGGCAGTCCAAAACCAGCCCTACTTCATTCCCCTTCCATGTTTGCTTCTGACTCGGGAGACTTTTCCACTATGCCTCAGCTATTCTTTCACCCTGGAATTTCCCTCAGTGCCTGAGGTTTCTGACCCTGGAACATCCCTGCACTTTTCCAGTCTTCTTTCACCAGTGAGTTCCTTCTGGGGCCTTAATTTTGAGAACAGGCCTAAGCCTGCCATGCTTCATGAACTGGATTTGTTTTGGTTTTTTGCTTCTATTAGTATCCCTAGGGCTAAGCACAGTGTCTGGTACCTAAGTGATCTCTTAATAAATGCTTGTTGCCTTGCCTTTTTTTTTGGAGTTATTAACTCCATTTAATTCAGACTGTTGTAAATCACAGTACCACATTTCAGTTTGTACTGGTTCAGTATTTCATTTTCTTTCTAATACTGTTATTAATTTCTAAACATATACTCTCTGCCTTCAAATTATGTTTCAGATTGAGTTTCCTTTTTTCCCCCAAATAAATCTCTTTTGCAAATTAGCACAATATTCCTATTCATCTCAAATTCATTACAAAAGTTTGCTTTTAGGTAATCGGACCTGAAACTTTCAGTTTTATTTGCAACTTCTTGTCACCAAACAAAAAAAAAAGTCATTTTCAATTTGATTTCTTCCCCAGGAACTAGCAAATGAATAGTCTATTCTAATTCCTTTTAGGTGATTTTGCTTCTAATTTACCAGGCAATTAAATTCTGCCAAATCATTCAGAAACTCACTGTGGTTGACCAAACTCAAATCTTAATGTGAAATTTTACCTTTTTAAAAATTACTTGCCCTTTTTTTTCTGAGGCAATTCTTTTTCTCAAAGCTATTTAAAAGGAAGTGTCTTTCCCTCCAGTGCGGAGAGAAAAGGAAAGTGAAGACAGTAACCTTCAAGGCAGGGTCCTTAAGCTGCTAGAAATAGCAAAATCTTAAATTTTGAAGTGCTTACAAAGGCTCTTTTTTCCCTCTACTTTTGTTGTAGTCAGTGGAGAGAAAACTTTTAAACTGGCTTCAGTTGTGTTAAGCATTGAGCATTTTTTTTTACCAAAGAGCTTTCCACATAGACTTACAGAAAAGACAATCCTTTGCCATCAAAAAAAAAATCTTTCATTACAACCAAAACAATCCATCTTATGTACTTTTTTACTTTTATTTTTGCTTTTTTTAAAACATTAATTTTTAAATTTTCAATTTGAAGTTCTCTCCCTCCAGTCCCTCCCCCATCAATTGAGAAGGCAAGGCAAGTGGTATGTGTACTCTTTATATGAAATAATCTTTTTTGAAAAACATGGTAAACAATTAATTTTGTCCAAGAATCCTCGTGCTTTATTTCTGTAATTTATATTTCATTTATTGTTTATTTCTTCATGGTGATATAAATGCTGACTTCTCCTGGAACAGAGACATTTTCTATATGTTTTCTTCTCCATTCTGAGTCCCCCTGCCCTAACTTTTTCAAAATTGGGTACTCAGTTCTGACTTGGTCTGAGTGGTATGGTGGAAGCTCTGTTGTCAAAGCTCACTGACCAACAATAACCGAATTCCAACTCCAGTCCTTTAATGGGGAACCAGGCCTTTCTGAGAGAAAGACATTGTTAGCCTTGTTTCCTATTCCTGAACACTGATTGATTTTCCAGTCAGTTACTTTCAAATAGGAGGATCTGTTGACCAGTTTGGGTTAAAGACTCCAAAATGACCAGAAGAATATTTTGAGCAAGCATTTCTGTGGGAGTCAGGGTGGGGAATCCTTGTGCTCTTGTGGTCTCACATTCTTTATTGTGGAGGGTCTATTCATTTGAAGATCTGTCACTCCCTAGACCTTTATACCTCTAAAAACAAAATGGGTTGATATGTACTAAACTATTTCGTAATAAGAAATGAAGAAAATGTGGCAGCTTGGTGGCCCAGTGGATTAAAGTGCTGGTCCTAGGCTAGGAAGACCTGAGTTCAAATCCAGCCTACTAGCTTTGTGGCCCTGGGCAACTCACTTCACCCTGTTGGCCTCAGTTTCCTCATCTGTAAAATGAACTGGAGAAGGAAATGGTAAACCACTTCAGTATCTTTGCCAAGAAAACCCCAAAGTAGGTCATGAAGAACTGGAGATGACTGAAAAACAGCTAAATACCAAAGAAAATACCAAATGTATCATTTTTATCCAGTTGGGAATCCCTGGACAGAAAGCCACGGGGTTACAGGGTTTTTCAAAGAACTAGAAGCAATTGAAGTCCAGTTCACAGACTAGGTGCCTAGTTCTAGTCCTAGGCATGATCTGTTGTCTAATCTAAAAGGGCAAAAAAAAGTATTCACTTCAAGGCATCACAAGCAGTCTGATATAGTTAAATTGATTTAGTCTCAGATTAGGCAGGTGACATTGTTGTGTTTGTCCTTTGTTTTTGAAGAAGACCATGACATCAGAGAAATTATGATATGACTTGCACTTGACTTTGTTTTGAGAGATGGATGGCTGTGCAAGGTCACTACCCTCACTTTCTTCTACTCAGGTAGGTGACAAAGCTTTTAGAAGAAGTGTCAAAACTGGCTTAGTTTCAGTCTTACCACATACAACACACAAAGTAGCTACAAACACCTAGAGACATGGAATCAGGAAGACCTCAGTATACCCACCTCCCAGGGTTGCAGTGAGGGATCAAATGAGATAATATTTACAGATCTCTTAGCACAGTGCCTGGCACATAGCATGCACTTAATAAATGCTTATTTCCTCTCTTCATATAAATACAGACATGAACAGAAATTTGCATAAATACCTCCTTCTATGTGGCTGCCAGATTTAGCCTTTCTTTTTAAAAGGTCAGATTCCAATAACCTAATTAGGAATCAGCAAGACTGGGCAGCTCTGTTCCAAAAAACAGCCTCTAAGTGTTTTAAAGGTCTCCTACTTCTATTTAGTTGGCCATGGAAGTCTTTAGAAGAAAGACAATCCTAGGCTCACGCTGGCTTTCTATTAGTGATCAGAATCTAAGTCTAAAAGACACTCACTGTTGATGAAAAAATATTAAAGCTTAATTCCGTTTTAGGTCGAAACCTACCAGAAATAATTTTATTAGTTTAACATTATTCTGAAACCAAGAATTTCTAGTTTCTATGCCTAAACTGACATAGTTTCTTACTCTGTGTCAGGCACTGGTGCCAAGATACCAATATTATCTCATTTGATCCTTGCAACAACTTGGGGAGGTAGGTGTTATTATTATTCCTGTATGGGATGGTAAGACCCCTACTCAGATTAACTACTCAGAGGTATCTCAAGGTAAAAACAGAAAATCTCCTTTATTCGGTTCTTGCGAAAAACCAGGCGGTCCCTTCACCAGTAAAGCTGGAGTAGGGAGGTGGCTTACAGAAGAAGAATGGCATTTTTATGTAGACCCTGACATGAAAATCCCCCTCCCACCACTGACCATTGTTGTCATTAGCTGAGAAGCAAGGTCTTACATTCTAGGCGCTAAATCTAACCAATCCCTTTTGAAACCCAGTTCAAATTTCCTGCTCCTGGACGTTACAAAGCCTGCGAAAATACACGTCGTTAAGCATTGAGGAGTTAGTGAATCATTGATCATAAAGCAATACATAGCCTTATATGGAAATCACCTAACTCTGGAGGAATGGACACCTGGGTCCAAGGTCTCCTCCACTCCAGGGAGAAGACTCCACATTCCTGAGAAGTCTTCACTAAATCTGTTCCCATTCAATTCCCATTTTACAGTTGATGAAACTGAGGCAGACAGAAGTGAAGTGACAGAGTCATACATCTAATAAATGTCTTTCTGACACAAAATCCAGTGTTCTATGTAGAGAACCACCTAGCTACCTCATAATGAATAATATTATATTTTTCTTTTTTAAATTTATTTGTTTTCAGTTTTCTATAGTCACTTCCATAAGTCTTAGATTTTCTCCCCCTCCCTCCCCACTCCTTTCCCATGGTGGCATGCAATCTTATATGTGTTCTGCACATACATTCTTATTAAATACATTTTCACCTTCATCATGTTGCATAGAAGAATTAAAATGAATGAGAGAAACCATGAGAAAAACCCAAAGAAAACAAAACATAACACAAGAGAAAATATTCTGCTTCATTCTACTTTCTAATCCCATAGTTCTTTCTCTGAATGTGGGTGGTTTGCCCCAAGAGTCCTTTGGGGATGTTTTAGGTCCTTGCATTTCTGGGAAGAGCTAAATCTACCAGAAAAATGCCTCATATACTGTTGTTGTTACTGTGCACAAAGTTTTCCTGGTTCTGCTCCTTTCACTCAGCATCAGTTCATATAAGTCGTTCCAGGCCTCTCTGAAGTCTTCCTGTTTATCATTTCTTAGAGCACAATAGTATTCCATTACATTCATATATTACAACTTGTTCAGCCATTCCCCAGTGGATGGGCATCCCCTCGATTTCCAGTTCTTGGCCACCACAAAGAGAGCTGCTATAAATATTTTTGTACACATGAGACTCTTCCCCATTTTTATGATCTCTTTGGGATACAGTCCTAGAAGAGATCTTCCTAGGTCAAAAGGTATGCATATTATTGTAGCCCTTTGGGCATAGCTCCAAATTGGTCCCCAGAATGGTTGGATCAGCTCACAGCTCTACCAATAATGAATTAGTGTTCCAACTCTCCCATATCTTCAATGAATGATGTTATTAAGGAACCTCTCAGTATTGGATCTAAGCCAGATATACCTAGATACCAGAGACCAGTGGCTTTCTTGGCAGACAGAGTGAATGGATAATCATTTGTGGAAGGAATTATATCCTGTGGTAAATTTAAGCTTCATAATCCTATACCAATCTAATACACCAAAGATTATAAAACTCAATAAGTTCTTTTCCTTTTATTCATTGCCTTTATCAGTGTCCTGTTGAGTGTCTTCATGGCTAGAATATTCATGAGAATGGAATTACTCTGTTTTCTGTGGGCTTAAAATGCCTTTTGTAAAGAAATCAGTGGAAAATGGATTCAGTCCTTTTAATGAAGTTTCTAAGGCCTTTTCTCTAGTATAAAACATGAGAAAATGTTTATTTTCTTGGTAGAGGGAAGGGAAAAAAAATAAGCATTTATATAGCACTTATTATTTGTGCTTAGTATTTTTACAAATATTGTCTCATTTAATCCTCACAACAGCCCTGTGAGGTAGGTACTGTTATTCCCATTTTACAGTTGAGGAAACTGAGGTTAAGTGACTTGTCCAAGGTCACATACATAAGTGTATGAGGCAAGATTTGAGCTCCAGCACTTTCTGCACTGCACTGC
This sequence comes from Potorous gilbertii, assembly GCA_028658325.1. Taxonomy (NCBI): domain Eukaryota; kingdom Metazoa; phylum Chordata; class Mammalia; order Diprotodontia; family Potoroidae; genus Potorous; species Potorous gilbertii. The sequence continues at coordinate 32,140,579 of CM053775.1, read as the reverse complement.
TTAACTACCATTGTAATATCAGGCCGACCACAATTGCTTCTCTACACTGAGATACCAGGCATGTAAAGCAATCACTTCCTCTTAGGAATTTTTTCCATTTCTAAGAGATAATATTTTCCTTTGTGTAGCAAAAGTATTGAATAGAGTATTTAATTTTTAAACTTCATTTTAAATTTCACATTTTTATGAGGCATTTCTGTTGAAGATTTACTTGTAAACCTCAAAGCTGAGAGCTCTAGAAAGTGGACTAGCTTGGCCTGTGATGCTTTCCCTTTAAGTGGAATACATGACTAGCCCTACTTCTGTAAGGGAGGAGGTTCTCCTCCTTCAATTAACCTAATCATAAAAGACCCAGACACCTCAATTGAATCCATCAAGAAAACAACAGAATAAATTAGGTGTTAAAGAATTAACAATTCCATCCCCATTGATTAACCCCATTAATCAATTTGAGAGGATTGCAGCATTTTTTTACTCATTGAATAAAAGTAGAAGCATCTCTGGGCCCATGCGTAAAAACAGTGGCCAGTCAAATATTTTTATCCCTAGCACTTAGCACATAATAAGTGCTTAATAAATGTTTATTGACTGACTGATGTGGTTCACCAGTTTAGCCAAGTGGGACTCCAAATTAAGAGTTGGAGCCAGGTCTCTTGAGAGGTAATCACTCTTCAGGGAAGGAAGACAGTCTCTGTCTTTCTCTCTCTCTCTTCCCTGTCTCTCTCTCTGTGTCTCTCTGTCTCTGTCTCTCTGCCTGTCTGTCTGTCTGTCTGTCTCTCTCTGTGTGTCTCTGTCTCTCTCTCTGTCTCAGTCTCTGTCATAGAATTGTAGCAAAACTGATAAAAAAAAAATAGGGACATTAAGAGTGGCAAAGTAGTTAGAGGGAGAGATGACAGGGCTGGTTCCAGACATACTATGTTTTACATGGTTCATTTAAGTAGATCTAGAACTGTTTACTGTGATATTCCTAGAGTCTGGCATGGACATACATTTCACATTGTGAGGAAACTATTCTCCATGTTTACAAATTACTGTATTTAAAAACTCTTCTGATATGTGTTACAGTGTTGAGAAAGGAAGTGGATGTGCCTTCAGAAGTTTTCCTGAAATCAGTCCAGAATGGAGGAATGCTTCATTGGCAATGCTAGTAGGAACAAGGATGCTATTGTACATAGGGAAATTGAGTAGGGCCTGGACCTGTGATTTCACTCACTGGCCTAAGGAATGAACTCCCTAGTGAGTGAACAATGCAAGTCAGCACCTTTGCTGCAACTTAGAGGTTTTTTCCCTTCAGTCAGATATATTTTGGGGGAGTTTATGAGCAGGATTCTTATTATGAAGCCAATTTCCACCCTCTTTACTAATCTCTCTCTCTCTCTCTCTCTCTCTCTCTCTCTCTCTCTCTCTCTCTTTCTCTCTCTTCCTCCCTCCCTCTAGTAGTTTTTATTAATCTAAGGTTGTTATCTGTTGTGCAGGAGAGGTGACCCTGAAGGTACAGCTTATTCATGGCTCTGAATACCTGAACAATGACAGTAATAGGTTCATGGGAGGGACTGGGGTACCTGGGAGATGGGAGATAGATCTGTGTTTTCAGTCCCCAGATCAGGGAGAGAACATTCTTCTTGAATTGAGCTCTACTTCATCCTATCTATGTAATATTAGGAGGTTACTTATAACCTTCAGTTTCCCTATTAATAAAAATTGGAGTACATGGTCTTTCTAAAAGGTTCTTTCTAGCCCTGCTGTTTTGGGCTCTAAAGCCTTCTCTAAATCCTTTTGATTCCCTTCCCATGTATCAGAATCCAAGCTAGAGACAGGGCCCAGGAAACCTGGGTCCTCTAAGAGATCCCAGATGACTGGGAAATCAGGATGCCTGAGTCCTGTCCCTGGAGGAAGGGGAGCAGGTCAACTGAATTGAACAGGAGGAGCAGGAGATGAAGAATCATCACAATGCTTGGGTTCATTTGTAGAGTGTAGGTCTGGAGTTTCAGGCCACCTAAAGGACAGGACTGGGGACAGGTTGGACTGGGCACCCTTCCTGGAAGTGGGGAGTGGGGCATGTCAGTGCTTCTGCTTCTGCATTTTATTTTGGATCCAGGTTTGGTAATGGCACATGGTAGTAAAGACACCAGGATACCTGACCAGATCTCAGTATTGCATGCCTCTAAACACAAGGCCCTGCAGGCCCCCATTATATGCCAAAGGGCTGCCCTAACTCATCCTGACAGGAGTCCTTCCCACCCTTTCTGTCCCCAGCACAGACCATGCCTTGGATGATGGCTCCAGGGTAGGAATTTTTGTATTTTCCTTTAGATGAGATACTGATGTTCACACACTGGAAGGTGCTAGGAAATTGGGCAAAAGAACAGGAAATGGTCCTCCATCCTGACACCAGGCAAGTTGTTTTAGGATAGATAATTGCTTTTTGCCAGCTTAATGGGTGGAACTTCAGGAGTTAGATTTACTGGTTTCTTGAGGTAAAACAGAATGAGATTATGGTTGTTGAGATTGATATTTTACTTAGGGTAGGGCAGCTGATGGTCCATGCTGAACAATTGCTGTGAGGGCTCCTGGTGCCCAAGGGTGTATTTCCCTGGGACCACCCAAAGGTTCTGGTGGGCCCAGTGAGAAGCTGTGAAGACAGTAGGACACACCCACAGTGAAACCTTTGGTAGATGAAGAGAGATGCCTGCCAGAGTTGGAAGCAGGGAATACACATTCGTCCACCAATGATCTTGTCCTCACTCATTTTGGTGATGGCAGTGACCAACAGAAGCAGTGATGAGATCAGGAGCAGTTGAAGGGGATTGGGGAAAAGATCTAAGGGAATGAGAGAAAAAGAGAGTAACATAAACAGATGCTTTGAAATATAGATACAGAAATTAATTAAGTGAGACAAGAGACAAGGTGAGTAGCAGAGGCAGAGATGGCACCCAAAACAGAAGATATAGCCTGGGTACTAGTAGGGAGGGTAGCAGAGACTAAGAGAATGAGGCAGGAAAAGCAGGTAGAGATCAACACAGAGAAAGGAAAGAGAGAGAGCCAAAACACCAAACTAGGGAGGGGTCCCCCCGCTTTTGGGGTGTCTTGCAGAGAAGATCTGGCACAGGAGGAGGTCTGTTCCTCTCTGTTTCTTTCTCTATCTCTCCCTCTGTCTCTTTTTTGCATGATGCAACTTTAAGTCTATGAGAGTTGCCCAGACCACTGATAAGTTAAGCAACTAACCCAAGGTCATAGAGACATTATGTATCAGAGATAGCACTAGAACCCACATCTTCCTGGCTCCAAGGCTGGCTCTCTATTCACTGTGCTTTTGGTAATACAGCAATGTAAGATCAGAAAAGGAGATGGAACAATCGTATGGTGAGAGTAAGGAATGAACAGCCTGAACTCTCTCTCACTACCTATATCTAACTGGTTGCCAAGGTCCGTCATTTCTACCTTTGCAGCATCTGTTGTTTACATGTCCTCTTTCCCTTCTGACACTACTACTACCACCTTGATGTAAGCCCTCATCATCTCACACCTGTCCTATTGAAATAGCCTATTGATTGGTCTCTCAGCTTCATCCTTCCACACTCCAGTCCATTCCCAACTCAGTTGTTAAATTGATTTTCTGAAAGCAAAGGTCTGAGCAAGTCACCTCCCTCCTCAACAAACTTCCATGGCTTCCTATTACCTCCAGGATAAAGTATAAAATCTTCTGCTTGGCCTTCACAGCCCTTAATAACCTGGCTTCTTCCTATTTCCCAATCTTTTGTACTCTGCAATCCAGTAACACTGGCCTCCTTGCTGTTCCTTATATATTTTCTGACTCTATTCATTTAATCTGGCTTTCTCTCATGTCTTGACTTCTCTCCCTTCTCATCTCTGCCTCCTGAGATTCTTTAAGTCTCAGCTAAAAGCCTGCCTTTTGCATGAAGCCTTTCTCAGTCTTTACTTTTAGCACCTTCCTTCCGAGATGATCTTTAATTTTTCCTGTATATATCTTATATGTACATAGTTGTTTGCATGTTCTTTCCTCCATTAGACTAGGAATTCCTTCAGGGTAGAGACTGGTTTTGGCCTTCCTTTGTAGCTCCAGGGCTTAACCCAGTGCCCAACACATAGTAGGTACTCAATTGAATTGAATGTTATCCACAGAATGTAAAGTGAACTAGAGCACAGCCTCTAGCAAATTGAATAGATTTGTAGCAAATGATTTATGGGAGAATACAGAAGAGAATTACATGAGATGTGCTGCAATCTTCATCAATGAAGGGAACACTGACATTGATGAGACCATGGATCCTTTGAAGTATCAAACCATACCTTTCTGTACTCAGTACAGTGTTGTGAGATTTTTTGCCTACTAAGCACTTAAAATGTTTAAACCAATGAAGAAAAAAGAGGAACTGGATAGGGGGAACAGTGAGATGGTTTGTTTGACTGGATGGTAGAGTGTGTGAAGAGGAGTAATATATAATAAGGCTGTTCAAAAGAGAGGGAAAGAAAAATGGGAAAAGGGTACAGGATTAATGGACAAGAAAAGGAGAAAGTGAAAAGAATGGAAGGGAAAAGAGTGAATGGAAGTTCAAAGAGTAGAGGTAAAGAAATAGAACAAAGGTTGCCAGTTCTATTAGCCTCTTTCAGTCTTGCTCTTGAAGTGAGTTTGGCATTGACCTTTATTCTCATTATGGAAATGGAAAGGATTTGAAAGGAATTTTCTGAGAGCAAATCAGATGGTAGATTGGGGTCTTAGGGTGGCATCAAGGCAAAGAAATTAAAAATGATTGATGTAATGCCTAAGGGCTTCTCTCGTTAGCTACTGCAAAGAGCTGAGATAACTCCTGGGTTTATCAATCAGTCAACAATAAATAAACATTTAGACTCCCATATATGTCAGACACCATTTGAGGTACTGCGTATACAAAAACAAAAGGGTTTTGTGACCCTGCCCTTAAGAATTTTTCATTCTGTCAGGGGAGACTACATGTACCTATGTAGATATATACGAAATAGATACAAGGTAGGGGTATAGGGAATGAATGCCACTTGCAACTGAAGGGTAGGGTCCAGAAAGGATTCACGTTGAAAGAAAGTGATACTTTAGTTAAGTCTTAAAAGGAATCAACAATTCCAAGAGATTAAGGTAAAAGGGGAAGGCATTCCAGGCATGGGGAACAGCCAATGCAAAGTCATGGAGATGGGAAATGAATCTTTATATACAAAGAACAGTAAGAAGGCCAATTTGACTGTATTGTTGAGTGTATGAAGGGGAGTAGTGTATAATATGGAGGGAAGGTGAGGTAGATTGTGAAGGGCTTTACATGTCAAACAAAACTGATAGGCCATTCCCCCATCCCTATGGGGAAGAGACCACACAGGTGTTTTGGACCAGTAGTAGATAGAAGCAGAGAGCATTCTAGGCCTGGAATGCCATCAGATGGCAGCAGAGAGCAGAGAATAGCCCAACAATGCACTCCGGCTGACCAATCCAGCAACCAGTAACTCAGAAACTTCATTTGACCAGCAGCTAACCATGACTGCTCTGCAAGGAGCATGAAATGGCAGAAAGTTCCATTTGGAACATTAGCCATGAGAACATGACTTGCTTGGACTATATCTGTGCCTTATATGTTTCATACATGTACCCTAGCTATATGCATTCCCTATGTGTGTACCCCTCTCCTATACATGTTCCTAGACCCCATGTAAACTATATACATGTTCTTACATTCACCAATAGTATAGGAATCTGTAAAACAATGTATCTCCTTGTCTATGGGGAAAATTTTCCTCATCATTTATTTTGCTATACTACTTAATTAAATATCATTGCTTTGAACTAATTGTTCTCCTGTTGGTCTGGCAAAAGAAACACCAATGGGGGCTCATGATCTGTGTTTTTGAGTGGATGTTGACTCAAGGAATGTCTTGAACCTGGAGTAGCTTTTATCTTATTTTATTTTTTATTTTTTTAAAATAAATTTATTTAACTTTTTACATTCATTTTCACAAGATTTTGGGTTCCAAAATTTTCTCCCCATTTG
>CM053775.1:32113828-32134047 GCA_028658325.1 Potorous gilbertii | reverse complement strand
GGGAATGGGTGGGGAGGGAGGGATGAAGACAGGTTGGAAGTCAAAGTTGTAGGAATAACTATCGAGTATTGTTCTTACTACTTGCAAATAAGAAATACAGATATTGGGGTATAGAAACTTATCTGGTCCTACAGGACAAAAGAGAAGATGGGGACAAGGGAAGGGAGGGATGTTAGAAGAGAGGGCAGATCGGTGATAGGGGCAATTAGAATGCTTGGCATTTTGGGGTGGGGAAAGGGGAGAAATGGGGAGAAAATTTGGAACCCAAGATTTTGTGAAAATAAATGTTAAAAGTTAAATAAATTAATTAATAAAGAAAAGTCTTCCTAGATTTCACTGAATCCATCCCTTTCATTATTTCTCATGTTACAATAGCATTCCCATTCTCATCTAGTGAAGTTATCAAGTTAATATGGAGTGGAGTGGTTTTGACCTCCTCTGATACCTGTCAAATATGGGCCTAAACCTGGTGTTGTTGTGGTTGTGTTTGTCCTTTGTTCTCGAAGAGGACCATGACATCAAGATGATGACATGACCTGCAGTTGACTTTGATTTGAGTGAGGGAGGGCTGTGCAAGGTCACCAGACTCACTTTCTTCTCCTGAGCTATCTGGGTCCAGTGGCCTGATATTTGTCAGGGTGACTGAAGATGGCCCAGGATGCAATGGGAGACTCTGGTCCTTTTAAGTTAAGGTTTTATCACATTTTCACTTTGAGGGAAATACCGAGTCTAAAACTAAACGAAGTCTAATGGCCCTCCTAGCTCTGACGTTCTTTAGTTCCAATACAGTTAGCTGGACCACCAATGCCTTGATTTATTTACACTTGTACTTAATCCTTTGCTGTTGGTTCTATGTCCCTTTCCCAATATGATTCAGCTGCAAAATTCCACTCCACAGCCATAAACTGTTTTGAATTCTGGAGTCCTTAACTGTGTAATCTGGTTGCTGAAGTTGGGAACAAAGTACCAGGGCACTAGATGGAGCCAAAGACTTGAGGAGAAGTCTAACCCTTCATTTTACAAATGGACAAAAGGAAGCACAGAAGGATTTAAACGACTTGCCCAGGGCCCACAGCTAATGTCAGAGACAAAATTCAAACCTTCCTGACTCTAAGACCAGTGCTCCATCCCTTACTCTTAGAAATAAAAGCCTGAAATACATTCAGAAATAATATAGGCTCTAATAATAATTAATCCATTAACAACACATATAGTTTCTGTCTTGGCAAGCTAGTCCTTCACAAGAGCAGGGGAGGGAGGGAGGAGAGAGAAAAAAAGAGGGAAGGGCATGGCACAGGGCCATGAGTGCTGCACTGGCATTAGTCAAGTAACCTCTCTGAGCCTCAGTTTTCTCCTTGGTGAGACTTACACTCCCTCCATCAGGAGATTTGTTGAGAGAAAAGCACCTTGGAAACCATGAAGTGTTATAGAAGTCTCAGCTGGGCTGGAAAAGTGTTTGTTGGGTGCAGATGACAACAGGCTATTCACTGAACTTGACTTGGCTTGTCATTGTTACCCACCCTAAGGGTAACATTATAGGGTGAGGTCACTGATTTCAATTTGTGTATCATGAAGTGGGGATGAAAAGATGAAGGTCTGCCAAATCACACCCATTTAAAAGGAATGGTCCTTTTTTAAAAAAGGCATAAATAATGGGTAATGAGAATTGGGGAGGGGGGAGGGGACAAGTGGGGAGAAAATTTTGGAACCCAAAATCTTGTGAAAATGAATGTAAAAAGTTAAATAAATAAATTTATAAAAAATAAAATAAAATAGAATGCACAAAAAAGGTATAAATATATGCAACTTTAAATATCTCATAAATTTTTTAGAAAACAGTTTTTCAGAATAAGAAGTCAGAGGTCTTGAAAAATTGAATCTAGAAAATTTCTTACCACCAAAAATTGAATAATAGTTTTGATAAAAAACTGTATGTACTTCTATCTTTTAAAAAAAAAACCTGATCTTTGATTTCTAGTTTTCATTCATTCTGCTTTGTCTTCTATATTATCTATTTCCATTTGTCAGATTACAAATAATTTTTCTGTTCTCCACGATTGAAACAGATAAACATTCCATCATTTCTCATTTGTATTGTGGTAGAGGTTGAGAACTGGAGAAACAGCAGGGTACAGAGTATAAAGAACAAGTTGCTAAATCTGGGAGATCTATTCCATAAGAAACAAGAAATATAAAGAAGCAAGGAGGGGCAGCTAGGTGCACAGTGGTTAGAGCACTGGTCCTGGAGTCAGGAAGACCTGAGTTCAAATTTGACCTTAGACATTTGACACTTACTAGCTGTGTGACCCTGGGCAAGTCACTTAACCCCAATTGCTTCAGGGGAAAAAAAGGAATAATGGAAAGACCTACATGAACTGGGGTAAAACTAATGAATAAGAGCCAAGAAAACAACATACATAGTGATCACAGCAACATAAATGGAAAGAACACCTATCATAACACAATTAAAAAAGAATGTTGAAAATTACAAAACAAAGCTTTACCCCGAAGAAGAGATATGAGAAAATAGCTCCCCTGCCCTCTCCTTCTGACACTCACAACTTTGCAGAGTTAGGGAGGTTGTGGAACATTGCATATTTTTTTCTTTTATTAATCTATCCCTTCCACTATCTGCTCCATTTCCCCCATTTTGTAGCTAAAAATCCCTCTGAAGAATAAAGTCCTCAATACTCACATACATAGTCCAGCAAAATCAATTCTCATATTGGCCATGTCTGGAAATATATCTCTTTCTACAATTTAAGTTTATCACCTCTCTGTCGGGAAGTGAGTGATATGTTTCATCTTCATTCTTTAAGAGTCATGGTTTATCATTTCATTGATCAGTTCTAAAATCTTTCCAATTTATTTATCTCTTTAATAATGTTATAATTGTATAAATTTTTGTCCTAGTTCTGCTCATTTTACTCCCCACAAGTTTAGTGAAGTCTTCCTAATTTCTTCTGAAACTCTCTATTTCATCATCTCTAATGATACAACATTCTACCACATTCACAAATTATAACTTGTCCTGCCATTCTCCCAAAAGGATACAAATTTCCAGATATAAATTTCCAATCTTAATTTCCAGTCCTTGGCCACCATAAAAAGAAGATGCTGCAAAAATTTTTATACACATAGGGCCCATTCCTCTTCCTTCTATTTTTGGGGGGAGGAGGTAATAGGTGTAGTACTGGTATAGCTCTGTCAAAGGGAATACACATTTTAGTAACTTTTGAGGCATTGTTCTAAACTGCATTCCAAAATGGCTGAACTAATTCACAACTCTTCGAGGAGTGCTTTATTATACTTGTTTTCCTGCTATCCTTCCAATATTGTCATTTTCCTCTCTTGTCATCCTTCTTGGTCTGAGGAGTTCAAGTATTTTTTCATATGGTTATTGTATACTTGGATTTTTTTTCCCTAGAGAACTGACCATTTATTTGTTGGGAAATAGTTCTTGATCTCATCAATTTGAATTAGTCCTTTATATGTCTTGGCCATGATACCTTTATCAGAGAAACTTGCTGCAAAGATTTTTTTCCCCAGTTACCTATTTCCCTTCTGATCTTTTACTACTTTAGATTTGTACAAAAGGTTTTAGTTTTATAAAATCAAAATTATCCATGATACCTTGTGTCATCTCCATCCCTAGTTTAGTCATGAACTCTTCTCCTTTCCATATACCTGAAAAGTAATTAATTTCTTTCTTGCTCACCTAATTTGATTATGAGGTGACTTTTTATATCTAAGTCATTTATCCATTTGAAGCTCGCCTTGGTATATGATATGGTGGTCTAAACCTAATTTTTGCCAGATTTCTGTTCAGTTTTCTAAGAAGTTTTTGTCAAATAGTGAATCCATTCCCCAGGAACTGGGGTCTCTGGGTTTATAGAACATCATGCTATTGTGTTGGTTTGCTTCTCTATGTCTGTATCAAATCTGTTCATTCATCAATCTCTCTCTTCTTTTAACCAGTACCAAATCCTTTTAATCAGTGTCAAACTCAAATAGAAATAGACCTCTGTAGCCATGTAGTGACTTAGAATATCACAAATTAACATTATGTTGTACTGTATTTTTGTTTATTTCGTTAAATATTTCCCAATTACACTTTAATCTGGTTCAGTCAGTTTCGCCTAGGCTTTTGGAGATGTTAATTTGGTACCTCTGCTTTTAATGATTAATGCTTTATAATGGAATCTGAAATCTAGTTCTGATACCCCTCCTTTATTTCTACCTTTTTCATTATTACAAAAGTTATTATTAAAGTTCTTAACCTCTCATGCCTTCACATGAATCTCATTACAATTTTTTCCAGTTCTGTAAAATATTCCTTTAGGAGTTCGATTTGTTGTTGAGTCATTTCAGCTGTGTCCAACTGTCTGTGACCCCATTTGGGGTTTTCTTGGTAGAGATCCTGGAGTGGTTTGTCATTTCCTTCTCCAGCTCATTTTACAGACAAGGAACTGAGGCAAATGGGGTTAAGTGATTTGCCCAGGGTCACATAACTATATGTGTCTTGAGGCAGGATTTGAACTCAGGTCTTCCTGACTCCAGGGCCAGCACTCAACCCACTGTGCCACCAAGCTGCCTTTTTTTGTACTGTACTAAGTAAATTAATTTAGATAGTATTGTCACTTTTATTATATTGGCCTGACCTACCTGTAAGTCAGAACACTCAAAACTCATGAAATATTTAACATTTTTCTCCCTTCTCATCCATATTTATAATATAATGTTGTTTCATTACTCTAGTTGTATGTCAACTCTGGTCATTGGATAACAGCCTCACATTTAAAGTAAGAATAGTGACAATTCACTTAATTTATATGGAAAGAAGCAATTAGAGTAAAGTTGTAGGAATATAGGACAAAACTTTTATATCTTACTAAAAACATTATTCAAATGAATATTTTAGTGAGATAAATATGATTGGATATATTCTGTTATTTCTCAAAATCTTTGGGTATACTTATAAGAAGGCAGGACAAACGTTTTTGGATCTTACTAAAATTATTATTCAAATTAACATTTTTAATGAGATCAAAATTATTGGATATTGTTGAAGAAAAAAAATTTGCTCTGAGTCTGAGGTGTAAGTCTACCAAAAAGGCTTTATTAATTTAACATAATTCCACATCCAACAATTTGAGGTAACATTGAAAGGAGTATAGAACAAGGAAGGAATGATACGTTAACATACAATTTAGGGTTAACATTCCAAGACAGTAGTCACTACTCAGTTCCTCCTGGACCACTCCCCTGAGATCTAGTGGAAAAAGGTGGGCATTATCACTTTAGGGGATGGAGGCAGAGGGGCCTTTTCTCCTTGACCTAAGTCACCTTCAAACAGGGAAGTCTGAAAAGAGCTTTTTAGAACACAGAAATATATTTGTAGATAAACTAGAAATGGAGTTTTTAATATGTTTCATTATTTTAAAAAATACTGGACAGTGATCAGCCTGTTCTACAGCTGCCTCAGTAGGCCAGCTAAATAAATGGTAGCTTCTAACTTCACTGGTTAACTTGGCAGATTATGAAGCAACTTCCAAATCATGGTTGTGAAATGTTTGTTCATTTGATATATTTTTTTATAAAGACTCCACCACACCCTACCCCCACCACAGCTTAATAACTGACATTTATATGGTTGCAAAGTACTTTCTCATATATTAGTTCATTTTTTTACTTTCTTTTTTTTTCATTTTTAACACAGTTCATATCATATAACACAATTCCAACTTTTGGACAGGTGATATTTCCTTTAAAACATTTACAATATAGACAACAAATGGATTTTTTTTAACGTTAACCAACTGAAACACAAGTAATAACTATGTATGCTAACTTCATAAGCCCTTGACCTAATTGTCTCCACACTATTACTAAGAATTAAAGGACCCTAACTTACCATTGTTGGTCTAAAGTTCTAAGCCTAATAGTTTAATTTTAGACTTGACCTCAGATGTTCCCCTACCAACAATCTATAATTTAACAGATATGGTATTAAGCTTACAAACTTTTTGTCTATAAAAAATTGCCACTAAGAGTAAGGACATTGCAGGGAAACAATATCTCCCGAACTTCATGTCAGTTCCAGGCAGGGGTAGACTGTCAACTTCCATTCAGTGAGGTTTAGAGTCTGCCAGGTGTCAGTGCAGAAACTGAGTCAGGAGAATCCTACCTTAGCCCAGGTTGAACAGCTGCTCTACCACCCTTCCCGAGAGATCACCTTTTGCAGTTCATACCAGCATCTGACAGGCTTACTGTCATCATGAATTAGAGGCTCAGACTGCCTTTCTTGCTATCCATACCTGGAGTTAGACTCAGAAGAACAGTCAGTTAATAGTCCCATAGCATCTTAAAATAGCAAGTTCCAATAACCAGGTTTCAGATATGACTATAATTTCACATTGGCTAAGGAACATCTTTTGCGGCAAGTCTTAAGTGGCTTACATGAGTTACTATGTCTGTTCTAGTTCCTACTTAAATAACAATCATAAAATCAAATTTACCATTAAAACTATAACTTTTCCATCAATGCCAAATTTTACCCAAAGTTACCTGCCTCTAGGAGACTTAGACTAAAATTTTTTGAGTTTCAACTTCTCTCCCTCCCTCCCCATCCATCTCCACTGAGAAGGCAAGCAATTCAATATATGTTGTTTTGCAAAAGACTTCCATAATAGTCATGTTGTGTAAGACTAACTATATTTTCTTCCCTCCTACCTTGCCCCCCCTTTATTCTATTCCTCCATTTGACCTTGTCCCTTCCCAAAAGTGTTTATTTCTAATTACTTCCTCTTCCCATTTGCCCTCCATTCTATCATTCCCCTCACCCCACTTGTCCCCTTCTCCCCTACTTTCCTATAGTGTAAGATAGATTTTCATACCAAATTGAGTGAGCATGTTATTCCCTCCTTAAGCCAAATCCGATGACAGGAAGCTTCACTTTTCCCCTCTCCCCTTCTCCCTTTTCTGCTCCACTGAACAAGATTTTTCTTTATCTCTTTTATGAGTTATAACTTGCCCCACTCCATTTCTCCCTTTCTCCTTCCAGTATTTTCCTCCCTTACCCATAAATTTTTACTTTATATCTTTTTTTTCTGTGGATATCATCTCTTCTGATTCAACATAGCCTGTACTGTGTGTGTGTGTGTGTGTGTGAGAAAAGTCTCAAGAGTTATATTTTTTTCCATGCAGGAATGTAAACAGTTCAGCTTTAGAAAGTCTTTTATATTTTCTCTTTCATATTTACCTTTTCAAGCTTCTCTTGATTCTTGTGTTTGAAAGTCAAATTTTCTATACAGTTCTGGTCTTTTCAACATGAATGCTTGAAAGTCCTCTATATCATTGAATGACCATTTATTCCCTTGAAGTATTATACTCAGTTTTGCTTGGTAGGTGATTCTTGGTTTTAATCCCAGTTTCTTTGACTTCTGGAATATCCTATTCCAAGCCTTTTGATCCCTTAATGTTGAAGCTGCCAGATCCTATGTTATCCTGACTGTATTTCCATAATACTCAAATTATTTCTTTCTAGCTGCTTGCAGTATTTTCTCCTTGCCCTTGGAACTCTGAAATTTGGCCACAATATTCCTAGGAGTTTCTCTTTTTGGGTCTCTTTCAGGAGGTGATCAATGGATTCTTTCAACATTTATTTTGCCCTCTGGTTCTAGAATATTAGGACAGTTTTCCTCCATAATTTCATGGGAGATAATGTCTAGGCTCTTTGATTGGTCATGGCTTTTAGGTAGTCCCGTAATTTTTAAGCTGTCTCTCCTAGATCTATTTTCCAGGTCAGTTGGTTTTCCAATGAGATGTTTCACATCATCTTCTTTTTTTCAAACTTTTGGTCTTGTTTTCTAACTGCTTGGTTTATCTCATAGTCATTCATTTCCCTGAACTCAGTTCTTTCAGAGAACTGTTTTGTTCAGTGAGCTTTTGAAACTTCTCCTCCATTTGGCTAATTCTGCTTTTTAATGCCTCCTCCTCCTCACTGGCTTTTTGAACCTCTTTTTCCAGTTGAGTTAGCCTCTTTTTAAAGGTGTTATTTTCCTCAGCATTTTTTTGGTTCTCCTTTTGCAAACTGCTAACTGACTTTTCAAGCTCTTTTATTGCCTGAATTTAATTTAAGTTCACTTTGGAGGCCCTGGAGGCAGGCGTCTTAACTTCCTGTGACAGTAAGCCTTGTTCTTCCTCATCTGAAAGGGTGGGAGGAGACACCTATTTACCAAGAAAGTAACCTTCTATGGTTTTATTTTTTTCCCTTTTTTGGGCATTTTCCCAGCCAGTTACTTGACTTCTGAATCCTTTGTCAAGAGATTAGATTCAGCTTCAGGGTTCCCCTGGGTTTTAGGTGGGGGTGGGGGCATCACTCAGAGCTGAGGTTTAGATCAGCTGCTCCCTACCACCAGAGGCTTTAAGATGAGCTGCCTGAACAATGGATCTAGGTTGCTTCCCAGCCTTCGTAGCTACCTACAGTCTGCTGCCATGGCCTCTGCCATCATCTGGGGCTATTGCTGGAGAAACCCCCAGTTCCTTCTCACCCAAGTGGCAAAGTCCTCCCCTACTGACCTTTGGAGCTTTCTTTGTTGCTTGTAGGTTGAGGTATCTGGGACTTTCCCTGCTAAGAGCTCTGCCCGGATGTCTGTTCAGGTCCTCTTCCTCCCAGTGCTGCATGGCCAGGGCTGTGCTCCGCTCTGCTCAGCATCCCATGAGATAGATCTTTCCTGTCAGCCTTCCAGGTTACCTTTGGCTGGAAACCTCTTTTGTTCTGTTGTTCTATGGCTTCTGCTACTCTAGAGTTTGTTGAGAGTCCTTTTTTACAGGTATTTTGTGGGTTGTGGGGGAAGTGCTAGGAGTATATGTGTCTTTCTACTCCACCATCTTGGCTCCACCCCATATATTAGTTCATTTTGACTCTCACAACAATCCAGTTAAATTACTGTAAGTATTATTGTATGCATTTTACAGATGAGGCGACTGAAATTAACAGAGGTTATTGAATAATAAATCTAAAAGTACAAGGGGAGCTCAGATGCCAGCAAGTCCTATCCCCTCATTTGACAGAAGGAGACCCAGGGAAGTAAAATACCCAAGGTCACATATAGGTACTTAGATATAGAAGATGGAAGAGACCCTAGAGGTCAACTAGTCTAACCCCTCTCATTTTTCAGAAGAGGAAATTAAGGTCCTTGGAGGTGAAATTATTTAGACTCATGGGTCTATAGATCTTCTGCAGGAATATCTTCCAGTCCAATCCCTTCATTTTACAGAGAAGAAACTGGGGTCCAGGAAAGTTAAGTGACTTGCCCAAGATCATACAGATAGTATCACAGCCAGTATTTGAACCCATATGGATGGAATGCTGAGTCTGGAGTTAGGAAGACTCATCTTCCTGAGTTAAAATCCAGCCTCAGACAATTACCAGCTTCATGACCCTAAGCACATCACTTAACCCTGTTTACCTCAGTTTCCTCATCTGGAAAATGAGTTGGAGAAGGAAATGGCAAACCACTTCATTACCTTTGCCAAGAAAACCCCAAACGGAATTACAAACAGTTAGATACAACTGAAAAGCCACTAAAATAATAAACAACCACCTCTGACTTTAGGGCACATGCTGCTTCTATTATGTCATGATTCCTCTTCAATGCCTCCTCAAGCAACTTGGTCAAGTTCACACAACTGCTAAAGTAGAGAGCCTAAATACACTTCAGCTTGGGCCTGCAGCTGACAGGTCTAATATTCTTGCCACTGCACCACACTGCCTTTTGCACTGTGTTAATTTTCTACTTTTAATTGAATTCTTTGAATTGCAGTTCTCCCTTCTTATCAGGAACAGAGCCAGAAGAGGATAGGGCAGGTGGGGCTTTTGCTCAGAGTGCCAACGGTAGTCAGAATCTTCCCAAAGAAGTCGTCTGGAACACTATCTCTGCACCTTGGGGTCCTTCGTCTTTCTTCTTCTTCACGCTACCCTGAACCTCGCTTTTTTGTTCTGACCTGACCATTCCCCACCACCACCTCCTCTACTGCTCCCATTGTTATGACCCTCCTCCTTAAATCCTGACCTCTCCTCTTGGGTCCCCCACCTCCTGCAAGGTTAAAGGTTGTTAGCCAGAGAGTGCAATTATGTCTCTGACCATGCCTATTTGTATCAAGAAGGCAAGAGAGGGGAAAAGGATATTTTTGCATGGGTGCTCTGAATCATCATGGATATGATGTTGATAATATATTCCATTTGTAGAATTTTCCTTTTTCTTAGCAGAGTACTATCATTTTTAATGGAAGTGTTGTTAGATTCCTCGACTGCACTTCCCAAGTACGACCACTAGAGGTCAGGATAACCTAAGCTAGAACCATAATTTCCCCACCCACTTGGCCAAGAGGCTTAATTTCCGTTCATTCCTTCCCAACCCTTTTTCCCCTTTCCCTCCACCCCTAAATAAACCAATGAAAGAGCAAACTACAGCAACACCCCCTCCCTTAAACTTTGGCAGAGTCAGTGAGTTGTGAAATCTTCCTGTCTCTAAAGTTAGGATGAAAAATTGTGGGGCTGCTAAGTTACCCTAGTTCAAAATGCTCCCCACCCCACTCTTCCAGAGAGCACTTTATTTTAAAAAATACCAAACCAAACCACTAACGTTAAAGAGAGGCACAGTGAGGGAGCCATAACGAGGCCAAAGGGGGTAGAGGGTGAGAGAGGGAGAGAGAGAGACAGAGAGAGAGAGAGAAAGAGAGAGAGAGATACTAGAAAGGAGAAAAGCAATGATGAAAAGGAAAAAAATTTCCCCAAATTCATAGCAGTTCTACATTGTAAACTGTTTTGGTCCTCAAAACACATCTATGGAAGGTCATGTGTGACCCTGAAGTCAGAGAACCTTCCAGATCTAGTTCTGTGGTACTGTGATCATAAGCCTATAATCCTGCCTTTGAAGCTATGGGTCCCTTGGACTCACAGCTTTAGACCTTGGGCAAGTCACTTCCTTTCTCTATGATCCTGTGATTTGCTGCCCCACTCCTACACAGTGTCTTGATGTGAATATCTGTTTCCAGAATTGCCCAGTCTCTTAAAACTGCCACAGTCCTGCTGCTCATTCTGGGCTTTCTTTTCCATGCTATATTCATAGATCATTCATCTTGAATTAAAAGGAATCTCAAGAGATATCAATTCCTACTCCAACTTATTTTATAGACTAGGAAAATGAGGCCCAGAGAGATAAAGGAATTTGTCCAGGGTCATACAGCCAACTGGGTAAGAATCCAAAGGAGGATTCAAGGCCAAGTTTTCTGACTCTAAGTTCAGTGCTCTATCCATTCTATCACACTGCTTCTCTCTTTTCAATGCCTGAAATATTTGTTGAATTTAATCGTCCTTTTTTGAAACTAAACATAATGGAGTGATTACTCACCCCATTCCCATTATGTGTTTGGCTTTTTTCTCTAATTATTTCATGCATTCCTTGTTGGAAGATCCATTCCCCAAACGAAAATTGATCAAAAGATCTGAACAGGAAGTTCTCAGGGAAGCTATCAATAGCCATATAAAAAAATCCTCCAAATTGCTAATAATTAAAGAAATGCAAATTAAAGCAAGTCTGAGCTTATACCTCACACCCATCAGATCCACACAATTGACAAAAAACTGAAATGACAATTCTTGGAAGAGATGGGAGAAAATAGGTGTATGAATGTGCTGCTATTGGAGGTATGAGTTCTAGCCATGCTGGAAAGTAATCTGAAACTATTTCCCAATAGTCACTAAATTACACATACCCTTTGATCCAAATACACTATTAGGCCTGTGCTCTAAAGAGATAAAGATATCAAAGGAAGAGGAAAAAGACATATGTGTGTGTATAGGAACTTTTTTATGCTGGCAAACAACAGTAAACTAAGGGAGTGCCCATCAGTTGGGGAATAACTAAACAAATTATAGTATATGAATGTGATAGAATACTGCTCTGAGAGAAAGGGAACAGCTTTAGAGAAACCTGAGAAGACCTATATGAACTGATACAGAGTGAAGTAAGCAGAACTAGGAGAACAATTTATAAAATAATAAAAATATTGTAAAAATAAACAACTCTGAAAGACTTAAGAACTCTGATAAAAGCAATGACCAGCTACTATTCCAGAGGACACAAGATGACACATGCTACTCAAGTCCTAAGAGGGAGGTAATGCAAGGGACTCAGGTTGCAAAGACATGTATTTTAGGACATGGGTAATGCTAGCATTTGTCTTGCTTGACTATTCATATTCATTGTAAGGGTTTTGTTTATCTCTCTTTTTCAATGAGGGAAGGAGGGAGAGAAGGAGGATTTGCATTATTTGAAAAAAATTATTTTTAGTTATAGTATATGAATGTAATAGAATACATTATATAATAATATTCTGTAAAAAACTGACAAAGGGGACAGTTTCAGAGATTGGGAAGACTAGAGTGAACTGATGCAGAATGGAGTGAGCAAAACCAAAACAATTTATACTATGCCAACAACAACATTGTAAAGACAAACAATTCTGAAATGCTCAAGCTCTCCAATAAACACAGTGGTCAACCATGATTCCATGGGACCAACATGAAGAATTGTTATCCATCTCCTGAGAAAAAGGGGACAGTCATATGCAGAAAGAGAGACACATCTGTGGATTTGGTCAAAGTGGGAATTTGTTTTGCTAGACTATGTAAGCTTCCTTCCCAACCCCCAAGGGTGTAGAGAGATGGGAGAGAGAAAAAATAAATACTTACTAAATGAAAAAAGTACAATTTAATTTTTTCAAAAGGGACCTCTTGTTGACTTTATTCAATTTTCAGTCGAGAGCTGGAAGGGACTTCAGAGACTATCTAGTCCAACCCCCTCTTTTTACAGAGGAGGAAACTGAGGCCCAGGGAGGGGAAGTGACATAGCAACTATAAGAAGTGGAATTTGAAGCCCATTCTTCCTGAATGTAAGTCTGGTACATAGCTATTGTCATGTTACCTCTCTTAGGTACTCCCCTGAGCACCCAGATCTCCTGTTTCCTAGACAGCCACTTTAATTTTCCTAGTCCTTGGGAACCTGATTCAGAAGGGAACATGAATAAGCAGGGCCATTTTATTACTACTGTGTTAAATTTAAAATACAATTTTTAAAAATCTATGCATTAACAAGTCACAGTTTCACATACAATTCTTTTTTTATTCTTTGTATATTAAAATATTTGTCTTTGTTGATATTTAAGTTCATAATAAAAAAAATTTTTTAATTTTTTTTGAAGCTACTTTTCAAATTCTCCTTTGGCCAATCCATTTCCTAGCTGGTATTTGGCCTGCCTTGTTTACTGAGCTTCCCTGAGCCACTCCAGGCCTCTCCAGTCTTGTTTTTTGAAAGATGCCTTTTGTGTCTTACAATAACAATCTCCTTGACCTGGACAACTAACTATGCAGAATATTTTTCATTCTTCCAAGGGCCTGACAATTTTGACCCTCAGCATATATTTTTCATGGGTTTCAGATAAGGTGTTTTTAAATGGTCTCCAGGCTTCCTCTTGGTTATTGATTTTTTTTAAACTCTGCCTTTTCATTTTCCCTAATGCTTACATTTAGTCTGGCTCCTTTTTCTTTTTTTTAAGTTTTATTGATGTCTTTTGGTTTTTTTACATACACCTCAGTTGCTTTCAAATATAGCTTTCCCCTCTTCCTCCCCATATAATTCTACTTTGTGACAAGGAATCATGGTTAAACAATAATCAACTGATTCACCGAGTTACCTGTAGCCTATCACCTCTCTACCTAGAGCAGGGGTGGTGAACCTGTAGCCTGGAAGCCACATGTAGCCTTGTACGTCCTGGGTGCGGCCCTTTGACTGAATCCAGGTTTTACAGAACAATTTAAAGGGATTTGTTCTGTGAAGTTTAGATTCAGTCAAGGGTCACACCCGAGGACCTAGAGAGCTACATGTGACCTCAAGGCCACAAGTTCCCCACCCCTGACCTAGAGAAGAAGTATGTTTCTTCCCTTGTCCTCTGGAACCAGGACTTCATGTTTAATCAAAGTTCTGATGTCTTTCAGTGGAGTTTTCATTTACTTTGTTCTAGTTACTGTGTATATCATCACCCTAGTTCTACTTTCTTTTCTCTACCTTGGTTCATACCAGTCAACCAACAGGCATTTATTAAGTATTCACTAGTGTGCCAAACACTGTGCTAAGCTATGGGGAGACAAAGATAAAATCACAGTCCCTGCCCTCAAAGAGCTGACATTCTAATGGTGAGATGAACATCATGCAAAAAAATTGTTCATACAAGATACACATGGTGTAAATGGAAGGTGTCCTCAGAGAGAAGGCACAGGGTGGAGAAGTGGGACCAAGAAAGGCCTTTTTAGCTGAGGCTTGATGGAAGTGAGGACAGAGGGTGTTCCAGGCATGTGACACTACCAGTGAAAACACATGGAGTTGGGAGGTGAAGTATCCTGTGTGAGGAACACCAAGGTTAGTATAACTAGGCAGTAGAGTATATGGAAAGAAGTAAGGTGTAAGAAGACTGGAAAGGTAGGGAGGGACTGGATTACAAAGAATCTGAAAGGTTAAACGAAGGATTTTGTATTTGGTGCTGGAAGCAAGGGGGAAACACTAAAGTTTATTGAACAAAGGTTAGACCTATTGTTTAGGAAAATCACTTTGGTGGTTAAGTCGCGGGTGGAATGCAGTGGGGCAAGCCTTGTGGCAGGGAGAGACCAACCAGCAGGCTATTATAACATTCCAGGTATGAGATGCACCACAGTTTCAGCTGTATAAGGGAAAGGGAGGGGACATATAGGATGGATATGTTCAAAGTACAAATGATAAGACTGGGCAACAGATTGGATATGTAGGGTGAGTCCAAGGGAGGAGTCAAGGATGAGAACAAGGTTGCAAGCCTGGTATCTTTCTCTGAATTACTCATATCCATTTGTTGCAACACGACAATATCCCATTGCATTCATTTCATCCAATTTATTCAACCATTCTGAAATCAAGGAGACACCTCCCCTACCAGCTGGGAGGAGGATGAGAGGAAAGATGCTATTGTTTATTAGGAAGAGAGAGAAAATCACCAGTGGGTCAGCCTTCGATAACCATTAACAGAGACTCACCACCAGAACTCTGTTTAGTACCAGAGATTCTGCCACTAAGGTAAGTCAACAATGCCTGTAGCCTTCCACCCCTAATCAATCTAGACCAGACAATGGCTTAGGGGCTGGACCTGTGATCTCATTTTTATATAGAACTCTGAGCTGAGGAAATCCCTTTATCAATCCAATTTGGTACATTCTATGTAACCTGGAGTCTTAGAGAGTGACTTGCCCGGGGTTACAGTGTCAGCGGGTCTCAGGGACAGGATTTGAACCTAGTTCTTCCTAGCTCTCTGACCTCCACCCTTGTAAAGTACTGAACACCAGAATCTCTACCACCTAGTCTTCATCCTGGATCAGAGTCTCAGACATCAGTCCACTTGGAGATAAAACACTCCTCCTGGCCCAACAAGGAACCAAGTGCATACTCCATATAAAGGATATCTTGTGACTACATCAATCATGCCCCTGTCTTTTGGAGATGAGGCAAAGAACATGATTTGATGAATGTGGTCAGCCAATCCCCTAGGGTCCCAATTATTGGATTTTTGGTCCATTAATCTTCCTTCTTCCCTGGTGTTTGGGACAGAATACAGTGCTACTACCCTCTAGCATCACATGAACTGTTTAGGGTGTGAATTCCCATCAAAGGGTACTTCCTTGTTCTATGGCTAGAAAACACTAATCTGCACTGCTCCTCTAACCCTGTGATTCAGTCACAAGCTGGTTAGATGAAAACCTCCTTCCCCTACCACCATTGCACAACCCCACATCTCCATCCATTTCAGCCCTACCTCTCCCAAGTCCCTTACCCATTGGTCCCTCCCCATCCACTGTGCCCTCTGAAAGTTCCACTCTATAATTAACAGACTCTCCTTCATCTTAGACCTTTGCCTCTGAGGCCCCTCCCATTCTCTTGCAATCATGAAAAACTTGGCTCCCTCCAGAAGATGCTGCCTCTCTGCTTATCCTCTCAAGTATTCGTTGTTACCTTCTGTCATGCCTCAGTCATGCTGAGTCAAGAGAAATAGTGGGCATACTCCATGATCCTTAATGCCACTCCCAGGCCCTTCCCCTGCCACCTAGATGCCTTTAGGTGATACAATAGACAGAGTGCTGGACCTGGAGTCAGGAAAACCTGAGTTCAAATATGGCTTCAGATAGTAGCAAATCACTTAACCTCTCCTTGGCTCAGTTTCTAAAATTGTAAAATGCAGATGATAATGACAGCACCTACCTCCCAGGATTGTTATGAGGATCAAATGAGGCATTTGTAAAATTATGGAACACAATGTCTAG
Organism: Potorous gilbertii; assembly: GCA_028658325.1. Lineage (NCBI taxonomy): Eukaryota > Metazoa > Chordata > Mammalia > Diprotodontia > Potoroidae > Potorous > Potorous gilbertii. The sequence continues at coordinate 32,117,642 of CM053775.1, read as the reverse complement.
CTCATAGCAAGGTGCTTAATAAATGCTTGTTTCCTTCCTTCTGCCATCAGCAACCCCTCTTTCTTTGCTATTTACTACATACTCCTACATCCCCCTATCTAGATCCTGCTGCTGGCTGACTATCAACCGAGGCCCTCATCTCTCTTTTCCCACTTGGCTCACAGTCTTCCTGGACTCCAACTCCTGACCTCATGCTGGGAGACTTCAACATCCATGCTGATGTCCTCTCAAACACCTTGGTCTCCTAGTTTAGCAGCTTCCTCAGTTCCTGTGACCTCCAGCTCAGCCACACCCAGAGATCTGGAGCTCATCATCCCGTATAATGGTTATTTATTGTTATTCCACCAAAAGTCCTCCCTCAGACCACAACCTGTCATCCTTCCGTGTCTCCCTCTGCTGATTCCTTCTTTGTCACTACAGCCTCCAGTCACTCTACACCTGTCTACTTGTCTAGAAGATCACCCTGACTCTGCCATCACCTTCTTCACTTGACCTTTGAATTAACTGGATCATTGATGTGCTATCTTTTACTTTCACATCTTCTCCCTCCTTGCCTTATCACTACCCAAGTCTGGTCATACCTTCACCCCCATATCCACTTCCTCTGCTCTCACTACCATCTAGTGCCAGTAGGTCTCAGCTGGAGGATAACACATGACTGTGGTTACTGGGTCTAATACAAATTCATGCTATCCAATCTCATCTGGGATCACCGCTTGGCAATGCCTTTATTCTTCTCCAACTGACTATCCGACTACCCACAGCAGCTATTCCAAACTTTTTTTAAATTGAAAGCAAAAACAGATATCCAGAAAGCTTGATGTTAAGACCCAAATGACCCATTTTATCCCAAGAGCATTTGTTGATATGACTGGCAGGATAACAAATAGATGGAAAATGGAACAGATTTGTCAATATTTCTATAATGATCTAAAGAGGAACTATCACATTTGGACCCTATAATTTCAGAATCTGATATGTTATAAGAAGAGAACTTTAAATAACATGAAGAATTTTAAAGAACACTCATGATGATTGTGGGAAGAGCAGCCTCACCAGACCAATTACAAATAGAAAAGCCATGTTGGAGGTTACACAGTTTTGAAAACATTGAGGAATTCTTTTACACAACATGAAGGCAGTGTGTTCCAGTGAAAGTCAGAGTCAAAGGTCATCTGTGATATTTATTATCAGTGTGACCTTGGCCAAAACATTTAATATCCCTGGGACTCAGTTTTCTATTCTGGAAAATGGGGGAGGTGGGTCATTAGACCAGATGACCTGTGAGTCATGAAGGAAAAATGGCCTTTAAATAGAATAGAGGAATAGAAAAGTGCATTAATATAAGCCAGAGCTGGGGCACATATGGCCTTTGACTGAATGCAAAGTTCACAGAACAAATCCTTTTATTAAGGGGATTGTTATTAAGTAATCAAAAGGAACTGAATGCTGATATACTGATAACATTCTAATTGAGGGAGTAGCAAGTATCCCTTTTGAATCTTATATTTTCAAAGAATATTGAGAAAGTTAAATAAGAAAAACAGACTGGGAGTAGATTGGTTCTGTTCTGAGAGTTTGAATAGAGGGTAGAGAAGGGAAGATAAAACTATAACAAAAAAGAAAGGAGGACGTGGAACTTTCCATTTCTCATAATTGCAGTAGAAAAAGAATATATAAACATGGAGGAAGGGGTGGGGGAGTAGGCCATCAGATGAACTTTACTCTTAACTTAAACAGATGAAAGAAGGTTGAACATACACAGATCCAAAAAAAGAACAATTTGTGGAAATACAACTCAGCCAGCAGTCATGTTGCAGGCCTGTAATCCCTGCCACTGGAGGAGCTGAGTCTAGTGGATTGGGTGGATCGATCGAGCTTAGAAGTTCTGAGCTTATAATAGGGCTAAAATTGATCAAGTGTCCACACTAAGTCCAGCACCAATATAGTAAGCCTCAGGGAGTGATGGACCCACTGGGTCACCTTAGGAGAAGAGAATTGAGTCAGGTCAGAAAATGAGAAATTATTAAATCTTCCATGCTGATCAGTAATGGGATTAGGTCTGTGAGTGGCTGCTGTATTTTCAACCTAGGCAAAATTGGAAAAAGAAAGAGAGAAATGAGAGATTGGGAGGAAGGGAGAAAAGAAGAAGGAAGGAAGAATGCATCAAATTCAATAGTGAAATAATCCAGGATGGAGGAAGGCAGGTGGTCAAAAGGGAGGGTAATACCAATGAGGGAATAGTAAACCGAACTTCCTGATCCTGAAATGGGGATTGCCAAGTGGGAGTAAAAGGAAAGAACTAGAGTTTAAGAGGAAAGGGTATTAGATGGCCTCTTGGACAATTTGAGAACAGCTGAATATATTATGGCATATGAATTGTAGGTTGTATAAAACAACACAGAGAAAAGTGGGCAGAACCAAGGAGAGCAAAGTATACAAAGGCAGCAACATTGTCCAGAAAAGCAACTATGAAAGACTTAAGAACTGTGATCTAGACTGAGAGCCTCCATGCTGCCTCCAGAGGACCTATGATGCATGTTACCTAAATTATGAAACAGAGGGGATAGACACAAGGTCCAGAAACAGATCTTCATACTTTTTGTACCTAGCCGTCATATTTTTTTTAAGGAAGAAATTGGATCAGATAGCCTGTGAAGTGTCTTCCTACATTAAACGTTTTCTCTACAGTCTTTTGGCTGTTTCTGAGACCTGGCTCCCTTTGTATGACATGGTCCTTGGACTTAATCTAAACTTCACAGAACAAATCCCCTTAATAAAAGGATTTGTTCTATAAAACTTGGATTCAGTCAAAAGGCCACACCTGAGGACCTAGAGGTCCACATGGCCCCAAGGCCAAAGGTTTCCCACCTCTGCAAAACCCTCCCCTCTGTATGTCTTATTCCAGTGCACCTTCCACTCAGTTCCCAAAGTAATCTTCCTAAAGTACTGGTCTAACTTTGTCTCACACACACACACACACACACACACACACACACACACACACACTCAATAAACTTCAGTGGCTCCCTATTACCTCTGGTCTTGAAACCTTTCCTACCTAAACATTCTTTTTACTTTAGCCATCCTTTTTGCTGGTGTTCACACATGACTCCCAATTTAAGCTTGGAATTCTGGCTTTCCTGGCTTCCTTCAAGCTTTAGCTACAATCCCATCTTCTATCAAGAGTCCATTCTGATCCCCTTCCTTTAGTGCCTTTCCTCTGAGATTGCTTCCCTTTTACACTATGTTTATCTTGTATATACCTAGTTATTTACAAGCTGTCCCCTCAAGTAAAATGTGGGGGGGATTTGAGGACAGAAATTGTATTTTGTCTTTCCTGTTATCCCCCAGGGTTAAATGCTTTTTGATCATTCCCTCTAATTCTAGATCTCTTAGCCTATATATGACCTTGGGTAAATATCATTTACTCTCTCTTGACCTCATTCCCTCCTCAGTAAAATGAGAGGATTGGACTAAATGGCCTCAGTTTCTCTTCCAGCTCTAAATCTAGAATTCTGTTTCTCATGGTTGAGAAGATACTACAGTATTGGGGGAAAAAAAGTACATCCGGATACCCATTCACCAGCGGGAAATTCTGCTTCATTGTCTGTTTAGTTTTTGAATCTCCAAAGGGCTCAGGAGATGATCAAACAGATCCAGGGACATTTCTAAAGATCCAGCCTATGGCAGCAGACATTTTAAAAAGGAAGGTGACTATACTTCAATATGAAGGACTTCCGGAGGCCTGAGAGTGGAGAAACTTCCGGTGGGGGGGGAAGTAGAGGGGGGTGGAAGGGCGGGGAGAAAGGGA
>CM053775.1:32093161-32113328 GCA_028658325.1 Potorous gilbertii | reverse complement strand
AGGAAATGGCAAACCACTCCAGTATCTTTGCCAAGAAAACCTCAAAAGGAGTCATGAAGAGTCCAACATGACTGCAACAAATGCACAAGAAGAATATGTGTCTACAATGCAATATGGAAGCCAGAAAAGCTAACCCTAGCCTAGGCTTTATTAAGAGATAAATATTTGTGGGAGCCCAGAAAAACTCAAGTTTTTTAGGCTTAGCCTTTCTGGTGACAGGCTGTTTCTGCTCTTGACATGATCTACTCCCTTCTTCTATCTGGTCCCTTTCTCTAGAGTTTATCATATCTGGCATCCTTGCTGGAAATGGCCAATTTTGTAGTTAATGGGTACCTATCTGCCTGTGAGAAAGACCATGCCCACCCCAAACTGCTTTAAAACACCTAGATGTCCTCTGCATCATGGGACATTTCTGTTGTGTGGGTGTGAGACTGACCCAGATGTACCCTATCAGGTAGAAAAGCGATTAGCCTTGTTCTGCTTGGCCCCAGAAGGCAGCTTGCACAGAGACAAATTTAGGCTTGATATCAGGAAAATTTTGCTACCAAATAGAGCTATCCAAAGTGACAATGGGCTACCTTGGGAGGGGGCTATTCCCTTTATTGTAGGTGTTCTAGCAGAGACTGAGCAACCACTTACACGTTTAAAAAGGCATCCCTGATTGTATACAATTTGAACTTAGTTGGTTTCTGAGGTCCCTTCTAGCAGTTCAATCCTGAGACTTTTTAGGGATAAAGTGGAATTTGGGTTTAGAAGAAATCCAGTTTACACATGAGTTTCCCAAAATATATTTCTTGGGCAAAATAAACTATTGTAAATGGATAATACTGTACTCTACAATGCTCCTGTTTTTCAAAGTATTTTCATACGAATTACTTCATTTGATTTTAATGACCCGGCAAATGAAGTAGAGCAGGACAGGGAACATTATATGTATTTTACAGATGAGCAAACTGAGGTACAGAGGGTGAAGTAATTTGTTCAATATCATACAACTCATTTGTGATATATTAGGAGTTAAATCACTTGTACTAGTCCCTGGTTCAGTGCTCTGAACATTATACCACAGTTTCCCATTAGCTGCTCTTGTCAGAGCATCTCTGTAATTTACAAAAAGGAAGAGAGATTCCACGGCTCATTTCAATCAGGTGATAACCTCTTCAACTCTAGCATTTGTGAGTACAAAGCCATGACAGTAGACAGGACAAGCCTTTTGTGAATGAAATAGAATTGGGTTTCAAAAAAACTCAGTTTGCACTCAACTTTTCGGAAACTAATCTGTTGCAGAAAGCAAGGTCCATAAGTTTGTCTCTGAAGAGGTGAGACCATTTATTTCCTAGCAATTGGGACAAGAAGGGAAAAAAGAAAGGAAGAAAGAGAAAAGAACATCAATAAAACATTTAAAAATGCATCGAAGGGATAAAAAGCTGTTTGGAAGGGGACTCCAACAGAGATTTTGTTACTACTTTGTTAAATTTAACATATGCTTAAAAAGCAAAATAAATAACAAAAGTTCACAGATTCATATACAAACTCTCTTTGTGTTTGTATATTGAAATGTTTGTGTTTATTGATGGTTTTTAATTTCATAATAAAGTATTGATAAGTTGAAAACGCACCTCCCTTCTTGGCAGAGGCAGTGGCTACTGAGGTGGGACATCAGACTCAGTTGATGTATTTGGTTAGTTTTGCCAAATTGCTTTTCTCCTTTCTTTGTTCTTCTTTGATTCACGGTATCCTTGTTGGATAGAGGAGTGATGATGGATTTATTTGGGAATGAAGGAGATGTAAGAACAAAAAATAAGCAATAAAAATTTTTTGACAGAAAAAATGAAAGGTCCGTTTTGTATACTTGTACAAATTAGTAAAATTCACCCTTTTCAAAAAGCTTTTTCATGCATTAATACACTTGATCCTCACAATAACCCTATGAGGTCAATTTGTTCTTATGCCCTAATGAAGCTACTTGTAATTTGGGGCCTGAGTGAGCTCAAGTGTTTGGCCGATTGCCTGAGCGTGAACTTAGATGAACATTCATTTGAGATGCAGAACTTTGGCTACATTTATTTAGCAGTAAATATCATCAAAATAATGTTTAGAGTACTTCTCATACCTCATCAGTTATTTGGTCCCAGATCTGTGATTTCAGCAAAATCCCTCTACTAACTTCCGATTAGTAACTGTGCTACATTTAACTTCTTAGAGAGATGCCTGGGGCACTCTCCCTGAAAGGCTGGGATGCAGGGTCACACAGACAGTAAAGAAATATTTATCCAACTCCTAGTATACGCTAGGCATTGTGCTAAGCACTGGAGATGCAAAAAAGAGCAAAAGGCATTCCCTGCCTTCAAAGAGCCTTCAATTTATTGGGGGAGACCAGAAGCAAACAAATGTATACAAAACAAGCTATATACAGGATAAATTGACTGGGAGACCACTCTATGCCACATTGCCTCCCATATTATGATCATACCTACTCAAATATAATGGAAAAAAATGAAGACAAAAAAATAACCAAAATTTAATATTTACATGTCTAATCTCAAGACTCGGATGATGACCTCAAGATGAAGAAGCAAACAAATGTATACAAAACAAGCTATATACAGGATAAATTGACTGGGAGACCACTCTATGCCACATTGCCTCCCATATTATGATCATACCTACTCAAATATAATGGAAAAAAATGAAGACAAAAAAATAACCAAAATTTAATATTTACATGTCTAATCTCAAGACTCGGATGATGACCTCAAGATGACTCCCCTATTATGTCGAGTCAGGCTTTGTACTCACAGAGGACGGAGTAGGAAGACTTCCCCATTTCAAATAATGACTGGACTAAAGCTGGCGTCTGCAAAACCATTTGGAGCTTTTATTAGTTTTCCTCCAAATAATGACCCAGCCCTTGAATGAAAGGTCAAATGACAATCAATCAGCAAGTATTTATTGAACATTCACAAGGTGCATGATTTTCTGGGTCTTAGAGCTTTGGAGAGAATATTAAGACCTCTGGTCTCTGTTTTCCCACAAAGCTGAGAAGGTCATCAGAGAACACAAAAGACTATGAACTTCTGGGTAGGGTCACATATATGTATCTTGGAAAATAGAGATACTGAGGCATATTGATTGACCAAGAAGCCCAAGGCTATCTTAGTACAATGGCCTGGCCCTGGGCTTTGCTGAAGCTTAGGGCTCAGACCAAGTAATCCCCAGATAAATCCATCTTACTTGAAATATGTGTATCTATATTGGGAAATCTGATTGGTTTTACTTTGCCTTAAAAGGAAGTGCTTTAATAAATGTCTGGTATTGAATTTGTGCAATTGAACTGTCCTGGGCCTCAGTAGGCATGTTTTTCAGGATAGCACTGAGTCAAGTGAACTAATGTGTGCCTGCTATGTTGGGGTAGGATGGGGGAGGTGGGAGAATAAGACAAATCAGGATCATGGAGTCAGAATTCAAGCTGGAAGGGACCCGAGAGGCCCCTGAGTCCAACTCTCTCATTGTTCTGAACAAAATTGTAATTCACCTCTAGAAGTCACAGGTTCAAACTGCTAGAAGGGACCTCAAAAGCCAGCTAAGTTCATTTGAGGAAACTGAGGCCCAGGGAAGTGAAATGATTTGCTTGGGATTACACAGCTAGTAAGTTAATATAAAGGGGCAGCTAAGTAGCACTGCAGTGGATAAAGCACTGGGTTTGGAATCATGAATACTCATTTTCCTGAGTTCAAATGTGGCCTCAGACACTGACTAGCTGTGTGACCCTGGGCAAGTCACTTCACACTGTTTGCCTCTGTTTCCTCATCTGTAAAATGAACTGGAGAGGGAAATGGCGAACCACTCCAAGATCTCTGCCAAGAAAACCCCAAATGGAGTCAGGAAGAGTCAGACAGGATTGAAAACAACTGAGCAGCAAAGCTAGTATAAGGATTTGAGCTCAAGATTTCCTGATGAACACCAAGTCCAGTATTCTGTCTAGAATACCAAGCTAACATGCTCTCTCCTCTTGAGTGACTTTCCAGTCTTATTTGGAATACAAGATTACACACCTCTCTCTCTCTCTCACTCTCTCTCTCTCTCTCTCTCTCTCTCTCACACACACACACACACACACACACACACACACCTTGTGGCCCACTACAGTACATAACACACAATGTCAGGCACGTAGCAGCCCAACTCAGTAAACATTTATGAGGTGCCTACTCTTCTAGACACCGTGTGCAAGGTACTGGCTAGCAAGGGCTTAAGCAACTCATTGATTGACAAGAAACAGCTGGAGAAAAATACAAGGCCATATGTGTTCAAATTCCAGGTTGTGTAGCACAAAGAGTAAATGACATCAGTGCCTGCCTGAATAGCTGGGGAGGATTTCATGCACATGGTGGGAAGTCTTGGCTCTGAAATGATGGGCAGGTGTTGAACTGATGGAGAGGAGGGGGGAGGACATTCTGAACTGGAGGGCTTTAACAGCTGTAACCTTTCCCATCCTCAGCATGGACTAGTGGAAAGAGAGCCCTGGATTCAAGAGACCAACGTTTTGATCCTAGCTCTGCTCCAACTTTGTAGGGTAACTTTGTACAAATTGCCTCTCCTCTCTGGACCTCACTTTGGAAAACGAGGAGGCTGAAGGAAGGGGATGACCTCCAAGGATCATTGCAGCCCAACAGTTGGATGATTTTCTGTGACCCAGTTTGGCAGTGTTACTAAGACAGGATTGTATGTGTGTGCAGGAATGTGGTCTGAATACCATTTCAATATATCTCCATACACATTCCATCTAATAATAACACTGGTACACATTCCATCCAAAAGGGAATGGCAGCCTCCCTGGCTTCCAAACAAGAACAGAAGCCAAGATTCACTGCAAAAATTGCACAGGCATGCTATTTTTCAGTTGAGCAATGGTCAGATCATCCGAGAGCCAAACTGGGAGTGGGAGCCACTCGGCAAATGACTCATTGTGTGAGTTAAGAAGTTGAGTAACCTCTCTGTCGGTTGGAACTAATAATAATGGCTTCACTGAGGTGTTATAGAAAATAATTAAAGTTGCTTAAGTGCTTTGAGATCCAGGGGTGGGGAAATGGTGATTTCCAAGCATATCATTACCACAGTGTACTGGGTCTGTCAGACTTGCTTCCTCCACTGTGCTCTTTACAGGTGTGGAAAATGACAGTCTTTATTCTTTTCGTCATACAATTATTTTATTTGTCCACTAACCTAAGTGACCTTTAACAGAGAATGAAGGCCACACTGGCAGGAAGGATTTGGAAGGTTGGAGGCAGCTAGGGTATAGGGAAAAGAAGAGCAGACCTGGAATCAGAATTGGAAGACAGCATCAAGTCTGCTTACTACTTGTGTGACCTGGGGCAAAAGGCTTCACCTCCCTGGGCTTCAGTTGTCCTCATATGTAAAATGAAGAGGTGGGACTAGATTTGCGGCTCTTAACCTTTTTGTGTGTCATAAGCCTTTGGTTATGCCTATGGACTCTTTGGAATAATGTTTGCAAGATGTAAGGGATTGGACCAGATGGCTTCTGAGGTCCCCTCCAGCTTTAAATTCATGATTCCCTCCTCAGTTCCCCATCAATAAAACAAAGGGATTGGATTAGATGATATCTAAAGTCCCTTCCAGAGCTAACATTCTATGACCCTTGCACTCTGGGAACAAAGCATGCTCTGGGTGACCCTTGTTTTGACACACATTGGTCTGGGCTCCTCAGCCAGCTCTGATCACAGTCCCAAATATTTTCAAAAACTAACCAAGGACCCGGTCTTTGTTTTGTTGAATGCTTAGCAATTTTTGTTTGTAGTTCTCACTCTTCCTTCAACATATCCTCTCAGTCTGCAGGTACAGCCACTTCCCTTGATTCTAATTGGACTTGGGAAAATACCAGCCATGAAATTCTTTAGAGAACTCCACAGCAGGAGATGTAATCACAATGCAGAATAGGGGCTGGGATTGGGCACAACAAGAGAACAGATTCTAGGAAGGTGGTGAGACAGGACAACCTGGGAAGCTCTCCAGGGAAGGAGGAACCACCGGAAGCCACAGCCTGGCTAGAGAACAAAGAATCAGTCCTTCCAGGTCAACACAGGATGCAAATCCATCCCCACCCACCAGGGGGAAAACATCTGGAAGCCTACTGACACTGAGTGGGCCTGGCTAGCATAGCCTCTTTGGACTGTTAGAACTGAAAGGGTGAAATACACTTTCCCTTTTAAATCCAAGGCCACAAAAGTCTGTTTCCAAAGTATAAATTGTAGAGCTTGAGCTGAAACGACCACAGAGGTTCCGGTCTTCTCTCCACTCCACCTCTATTTTCTTGAGTTGCAACAAGGTTAAATGACTTTGGTAGTCAGTGCTAGAGATGAGATTGGGACAAAAGGCCTCTGAAACTAAATCCAATTCTGTTGTCACAGCCCCAGCAGTACCCACGAAGTTTTCTGACTACACCTAACTATGGCCACTGGGAAACAAATATTACAAATAAGAGCCTGGAGGTCATTGGGAAAGGAAGCCAGTTTAACCCTTTGGTAAAAGCACAGTCTCATATTTTGTTTTGATGAAATTGCATTTGTTTGTCAGAAGGTCTGCTCTGAATAAAAAGTGGGAGCTTTTAACTGAAGTGGTATGATGGAAAAGAATCCTGGAAACACAGTCAAAGAGCCATAATTAGAATCCCAGCTCTGCTACTCACTACCTGTGTGGCTTTTGGCAAGTCTTCACCTCCCAGGGCCTCAGTTTCCTCTTCTGTAAAATGGGGGGAGGGGAGGAATGGGCTAAATGACCCCTAAAATCCTTTCCTGCTCTAAATCTTTGATCCTGTCATTATCATTAGTTATTGCTAGTTGCTTCCTTTTTTCTCTCCTGTCCTAGGGCCTCCTCTCAGCTTGAAGAGTTCCTGCCCAGTCTTTAAAGCAATAGCTGTTTTTTCCGGAAGCCTGTGGGGACCCTCCACACAACCCTCCAGTTGCTAATTACCTTTCCCCAGACCTCCAGTAACTCTTTGTTTGCTCAGCTCATATGCCCTTCTTGTGTATTATTTTGTGTTCTAGTTATTTGTCTACAATGAATGCTAATGCCTTTTTTCTGTTGATAAACTCTTGTTTATCCTGTCTACATCATATGTGGATCTAGCTGTTTGCATGCTGTCTTCCCCATTAGACTGTGACCTCCTGAAGAGCTGCCACTGTCTTTGGCCTTTCTTTGTATCCCCAGGGCTTAGCACAGTGCCTGACATGTAGTAGGTGCTTAATCAATCTTGTTGACTTTCATTTGGGCTTTACCCTGACCTATAAGTTCTATCATTGCAAGGGTCCTTTCTTACCTAAACTTCAGATTTCTACCATTCTCTCCTTACCAGTTGTTTGTTTAGTCGTTTCAGTTGTGTCTGACTCTTCATGACTCAGTGGTTTGCCATTTCCTTCTCCAGTTCATTTTACAGATGAGGAAACTGAGGCAAACAGGGAGAAGTGCCTTGCCCAGGGTCACATAGCTCATACGTGAACCTAGGTCTTGTTGATTCCAAAGCCCCGCACTTGATGCACTACACTGTGAAGTAAAAAATATTTCTGAACAATTTAGAAAAAAATTAAGCTTCTATTATGTGCAAGGCTCTCCACTGTAGCTGTCCCCCAAAGGTTTATTGTGTCATGGAGGTGATTCTGAGTTCTCTGATAGTGTGCCAGTAAAGCACCAGCTCTGGCACCAGGATCTACCATACCAGAAAGATTTGGAGTATAGGCCGGCTGGGGACATCTTGTCAATAAATCTCTTAGTGGGTAGAAGACAAAATCACAGCTACTTGAAGCATGCCAAGAATGTGCTAGGGCAGGGGTGGAGAACCTTTGGCCTCAAGGACACATGTGGCCTTCTAGGTCCTTGTGTACAGACTTTTGACTGAGTCTAAGTTTTACAGAGCAAATGTTTTTATTAAAGCTATTTGTTCTGTGAAGTTTGGATTCAGTCAAAGGGCTGCACTAGAGGGTCACATATGGCCAAGAGGATGCAGGTTCCCCTCCCCTGTGCTAGGGGACCCAAAGGCAAAACTGCCGATCAGGTGTGAGAATGACTGTTTCTTGGGGAGCTTGAGCCAAGAGTACACCATTGAAGTTTAAGGTGAAACACACACTGGGGAGCAGGAGTTCTTAATAACGTTTGTTGTATCCTGGACTCCTCTGGAGGTCTGAAGCCTGTAGATGGATCCCCTACTCACAATCACATTTTTACATGTGTGCAGTAAAATACATAGAATAACAAAGGACGCTAATCATATTGAAAAACTAACTAGACTATTAAAAACAAACAAAAACCAGTTCTGGTGCAAGAGGTTAAGAATCTTTGCCTTAGAGTTTGACCGTATGGCTGGGGCCTAAGTATCCCAGACTGGCAACAGACCCAGACTGTAGGTGTAGGGTTTTGGAACAGTGACTGAAACTCTGTTAAAGGTTGACAGGTGCTACAGACCTGTAGTTAGTCATCCAAGCAATAGAAACAGGCATAGCTGAAGCCATTTTGGAGATATTAGGAAAGATCGAGGGTAAAGGCTTGGAATGTAATTTTTAAAATTTACATTTTTATTGATGTCTTTAGCCTTCATATCACCCTCATTTCCAAGTGTATTCTCCCCTTTTACACCCCAATTCCCTTACTCTTTTACAAAGAGTAAAAGATGAGGGAGGGGCACAAGAAACAGTTTAGGGAAAACTAGTCAACATATTAACCAAATCTAAAATAAAAATATATAAAATTATATATGCTCCACATCTGTAGTCCCCCCACGCATACACACAATCACCTCTGTAAAGAAGAGAGGGAGTTGTATTTTGGGGTATGTATCTGAAGAAAAATTCTGAGTCAGCAAGTACATCCCTCATCCAACAGAAGTCAACATGTCAACATGAGAAAAAACACCGGATTTGAGTCAGAAGACATGGGTTAAAGTCCTTCTGCTACTTGCTGTTGGTCTACACTGAACAAGTCATTCAATCTCACTGAGCCTCAATCCCCTCATCTGTAAAATGGGGATAAGAATAATTGCCTCTTTTAAGTTTATTGTGTAAAGAAAGTACTTTGGTAAAAGGCTACAGAAATGGGAGACAATAATCAATGATAATGATGACATGGGTGGAGGAAAATGGAAAAAGTATTATCCAAAGAAAACATGTAGAGAGAAGGGAGAAGTGTTTTTTTTAATAATTAATTAAGTTATTTTTATTTTTCAACATTCACTTTCATAAGATTTTGAGTTTTAAATTCTCCTCCATTCCTTCTCCTCCCCCCTTCCCAAGATGGCATGGAATCTGATAGAGGTTCTATTTATACATTCATATTAAACATTTTTTTGCATTAGTCATGATGTAAAGAAGAGTTAGAACTAATGGGAGGAACCATGAGAAAGAAGAAACAAAAGAAAACAAGAAAAGAAAAGGAGAGCAAATAGCATGCTTCCATCTGCAGACTCCAAAATTCTTTCTTTGGATGTGGATAGCATTTTCCATCGTGAGTCTTTTGGAATTGTCTTAGGTCTGAAAGGAGGAGTATTCAGGCCTAGAGAAGTTATAAATTAACTAAAGAATAGGAACAATGCCTGTGATCTCATTAAAATAGGGAAGGAATGTCTCAGATGATGGTATGTTCTCTGTGACTTACAGCCTTAGAGAGTTGACTACAGCACCATATATGTCATAGTGGAAAGGTCGAACATAGTTCCTCCTAGTCTTGGGATTGGCTCTCTAGGAACTAGCAATGATGCCTCTCCAAAGGCGATCAAAATACTGACCTTCACTTGAATATGGGACTAGGAAAGAGCAAAAAGGTAATTATATAGTGGGAGGAAAGTTGAGGACTATGGAAAAGCATTAACTACATACTGGGGTGTATGGGGTGTCAAAGAGAACTTTTGGAGCCCTTTTCAAGGCTGCTTAATCACCTTTGGGATTCCGCTGGCATTCCACTCTCACCTGTGGTTATCTTGGTCAGTATCCACCAATTCTTTTTTCGAAGAAACTGTTCATGATAAAGGTGTGAGGCTTCTGTAAAATCTATGAGCCCTTGGCCTCTCTCATTTCTTTCCCCTAAACCCAAACTCATTTGGCCTACATCCCTCTTTTAAAAAATTACTCAGCACACCCCCAATCTACTTTCTTTAATCCTTTAACAGTTTTTTAAAATTTGCATCATTTCAAAAAATATAATTTTTAAAAATGAAGCATCTTAAATTTAATAATTTATTATAAATTTATGAGGTTTTTCCTGCATTGAAATTTTGATGATTCAATATTGCATCATATAACTGTATTAGGATCGTATTACTTGCACATATTCCTGCCGATGCATGCTGGACTTCCCAACAATGCTTCTTGCTTCACATGCTTACCTGCCATCACTTGCTTGTTAAGACCTGTTGGGCAGTCTTGACCACTGATTGGTTATAACTTGCATTTTGTGTATTTATTTAGAAAAAATGCAATCACTTTGACTTTAACTCTGTTACACAACAGATAAAACATGTACAAATGGTTTTCCAAATTTTTCTTATTTTCTCTTCTTTCCTTATGCTTCCACTGCCCCCTTTATTTTTATCCAGTGCCCCCAGATTGCAGCTGAGGCTATACTGCCCCCCTGGATCATGTAAATACCCTTCAGGGAATGGTACCTCCCACTTTGGGAACTTCTGAATCTAAACCATACTTTCCCAGATATTTCTCTCCATCCTCATCTTTTCCAATCTTTGTATTAAAGCCATAAAGTATTAAAGTCTATATTGACTTTATTTGGAAGGTCTTATTGAGTTCTTCATAGAATTTCTCCACCATTTGGTCTTTCTCAACTGATGTTAGTATATACCTTGCAATTATTTTCATGGTAGTCTTTTTGCAAATACCCATAAAATAACGTTTCTTGTGCTTTTTGGGCATATGAGAAAACCCACTCTGCTATTTCTTTCTTTGCCTCTTCAAGGAGTACCTACAAGCTAGTCATCCATTTAGTTTAAACTTCCTTCTTTCTTTTGGTTTAATTTATAGCAAGAATCTCATGATTGCTGTGATTCAGCTCCTCCAGAAATACGTTCCCTCACTGGTCATTAGATAAGGATCTCATATTTAAAGTACCAACCATGAAATTAAAGATTATTGATGTGATTATGTGATTCTTAGTATCTTCTGTCCTGTTTCCTTCCATTATGCCAGCATCACTGAAGAAGTGGAAGTGGACTCCACAAGACTTGAGGGCCATTGTATATTTATCCCTTTTACACAAATTGCCTTAAGTAAAAAAAAATTTCATCACAGGGTGGCCAAAGTGGCCAGCCTTTCCATGATTAGTGTGTTAAGAAAGTCTATTTCCTAGAACCATACTTAAAGCATTTCCATCATGAAAGGACCTGCCACAATTTATGCTTCAATGGCATAGCCTTTGAGAACCTAGGGTCACCCCAGGTACAAAAGTATTTATAGCAGCTCTTTTTGTGGTGGCAAAGAATTAGAAATCAAGAGAGTGCCTACCTAAATCAAAAGACTGAATAAGTTGTGGTATATGAATGTAATGGAATACTGTTTTGCTATAAGAAATGACAAGCAGGCATATTTTGGAAAAAGTTGGAAAGACTTATATGATCTGATGCTGAGTGAAGTGAGCAGAACCAGGAGAACATTGTACATAGTAACAGCAACAATTGTGTGATGATCAACTATGATAGATTTAGCTCTTCTTAGCAATGCAATGATCCAAGACAATTCCAAAAGATTCATGATGAAAAATTCTATCCACATCCAGAGAAAGAACTATGGGGTCTGAATGTAGATCAAAGCATACTATTTTTACCTTTTTTGTTTTTTCTTTCTCATGGTTTTTCCCTTTTATTTTCATTCTTCTTTCACAACACGGCTAATGTGGAAATACGTTTATTATGATTGTACATGTATAACCTGTATCAGATTCCTTGCTGTCTTGGGGAGGGGGTGGAGAGGGAGATAGGAGAAAAATTTAGAACTCAAAATCTTATAAAAGTGAATGTTGAAAACTATCTTTATATGTAAAATAAAATACTATTAAATAGGAAAAAGAGAACCCAGGGTCACCTTCAAACAGGTTCTCAAAGAGGACCAAAATGACATTACTATGTTGGAGTTAAAGTAAAGTGTGTCCAGTTGTGACTGATCAGACAAATACAATCTCAGAATATTCTACCACAGGTCAGGCAAAAATAGTCTATATGAACAATTTGCACATCTCACACTCTTTTGAGTTACTGTAATTCTGTTTTGCTCATAGAGCATAGTACCTTCTTTGATGAAGGTATTGTTATGCTGGGCAATCCTGTGCCAGGGATATCTGTACCTTTTGCTTCATCACTTGCCCATTGCCACAGGACTTTGAGGTAGGTAAAAATGGCAAAATGGTATGTGTGATGTCCATAAATTGAATTTATGAGGCAGAGTTGCAGAAGTCATTAGCCTTACTCTCTCTTCCACAGTCATCAAAATCCAATGGCAAGGCAAAAGTCAAGATGATTAGTATTGGCTAGCAATGTAAGCCATGATGAGGTATCTTCAGTGTGCAGTAAGATTGTGGGGGAGAAGATCCTTGCTGCCAAACCAGTTGTGACCAGTGTCATCATACCATTAGAACCAAACTTTGCCTTTGCACAACACCAATCGCCCAAAGACCAAGATTTCATTTCTTTTCAGTGATCTCCAGACAACTGTTGTCACAGATGATAACCTTTCTCTTTAACGAATGTCCAACAGAGGATGGGAAAAAAATGTAGATGATCTGCTTTCAAGATAATCTCTAAGGTCCCTTCCAGTTCTAAGATGCTATGAGCCTATGAGAAAGACAGTGGATTGAAAAAAGTGCTGTACAGCAGTCAAGCCCTCATCTCCCTTCTTTCTTTTTCTATCCATCCTTCTCAGTCCTTCCTTTTTCTCCTTTTCCCCCACCCTGTTTGTCCCCATCTTGATTAAGTAAAGGAAAACTAGCCAGGGAATAAAGCATGTCAGAAAAGACCATGCATTATAATATAGAAAAAATAATAATAGCACCTACCTTACATTTATATATGGGCTTTATACTTTGCAAAGCTCTCACATATCACATTTGGTTTCATTGCAAAGAAAGAAGTCTGGCTGGAGGGAAAGAAAATGTGAAAGAGAAAGAAGGCACATTAGCATGTCTTTCATATTTGAGCTTTCATTTCAATTTCTATTCCGACATGTGTACTAGAATAGCTAGTTCAAAGGACTGTTGTGAAAATTAATTGGATTAATTAATAAACATGAGATTTAGGTTATGGACGAATACTAAATAAATATAGAAGGGAAATGAACTATGAAAATGAAAGTCAAATAGTTGCTAGTTAGAAGCTTACAACCGTTGAATCCCAGGGGTACATGGGACCTTGAAGGGCTCAACATTTACCTGAAGCATGGATCTCCTCTATAACATCCTTGACAAATAGTCATTCAGCACCTGAGGGAAGGAAATAAGCATTTATTAAGTGTCTACTATGATCCAGGCACCATGCTAAGTGCTTTACAAATATTATCTCATTTGGTTCTCACAAAAACCCTCAGAAGTTGGCGCTGTTATCCCCATTTTGCAGTTGGGGAAACTGAAGCAAACAGAGGTTAAATGATTTGTCTAAATTTGTCAGAAAGTATTATTAGGAAAATTCCTTTTATTGAACTAGACTTTTTCTGCAACTTGTCCCCATTGGTCTGTGTTCTGTCTTCTAGGGCCAAGGAAATAAATTGAATCCCTCTTCTACAGGCAAGCAATCAATCAATAAGCATTTATCAGGCATGTTACTATATGCTAGGCTCTATGCCAGATGCTGGTGATACAAGTACTAAGAATGAAACAATCCCCACTTCCAATGAGCTTACATTCTGAAGAGGAGACAGGAACGTATATAAATACATACAATAAATAAATATAACATGAATAGATAGTAATATATACAAAGAAGCTAAACATTAAATAGTTGGGGAGGGAGGGCACCAGATCCCTAGATGTTGAAGTTGGGAATACAAATATTTGAGAACAAGCCCTCCTTAAATCTTTTCTTCTATAGGCCAGAAACCATCATTTCCATCAGATAATCTTCACATGGCATATTAGCAAGTTTCCTCACCATCCTGGTCATCCCCAGGTATCCTAGAATGCTCTCCCTCCTCACCTCTGCTTCTGTGAAGTCCCTGACATTTTTCAAGATTCAGCACAAGTGCCAGCTTCTTCTTGATATCCCCAGCTGCCTTCTCATTCAAGATTATCTTGTATCTGCTTTGTGGATGTCATGTATGTATATGTATACCTATATGTATATATGTCATCTATCCTGAGAAAATGGAAGTTCCTTGAGGGCAGGGACCATTTCACTTTTGTCTTTCTATCTCTAGTGCCTACCAAAGTGCTTGGCTGGCATGGAGTAGGCCCAGAGTTGTATGTTTAGAACTTGAAGGACCTTTATTGTCCCATCAAATACAATCCCCTCATTTTGCAGATGACAGAACTGAGGAGGTTAATTGATTTGCCCAAGATCACCCAGGTAGTCATTTAATAAATAAATGCTTGTTGACTGAAAGAAGGAAGAGGCTGGAATGTAATCCAATCCACCAAACATTTATTAAACTCCTACTGTATGCAAGGACGTGTACTAGGTATTGGGAATAAGACCGAAAGGAAAAGCAGTCCTTGCGGCCAAGTAGTTTACTTTTTACCAGGGGAAAGGAGAGTACAACAGAAACCCAGATAAGAAGGGACAGTATACTTGATGAGAACTTTGGCATAAGGGAGAAGCTCGCTAGGTGGGTGGGGCTATATTCTGAAATGACTAGGATATTCTTATGTCAGGCAGAGATGAAGCTTTAATTTAAACAAACAAAGTTTTAAAAAGAGCAGGGGGTAGGGAAGGGGTTCAGGAAGTGTATTATGTATGAAGTGCCGCATGAGCTGAACCTGGAAGAAGCCAGAGATTTTCAAGAGGTGGAGGTAAGGAGTGAGGACCTTGAAGGCATGGGGGACAGTCCTATGCAAAGGCATAGAAGCAATCCATGGTTCCAGAGTCAAGAAATTTTAGAGAAGAGATTTGTCCCTTAGGCCAACAGGGTGCCCATTCTTAGGGAGGCAAAGAAGCTAAGGACTTAAGCTAAATCTAGGGCCAGGTTTGATCCCTGGGCATTAACAGGAAGCTATGAAGGACAGTATCTAAGGACAAGGATTACTAAAGCCAGTAACCTTTGATATTCTGCCTTCCTCAATTTCTGGCTGCCCTTTGGAGCCAAAGGATCAAAGTGCTAGTGACAGCCTTCCCTCCTCCTTCCCTGTACACATAATCCACTTGATGAGTGCCAGCTGCTAAGGCAGGTGACAGCAGGTGACAGCTGACCCCTCAGGCATGAAGCACTCATACATATACATACATAGTCTTTAGTTACCCTGCCCCCACTAGGGGTGGGGCAAACCCTGATGGCATCAGAAAGCAGATCTTCAGAACGCTCCACATCAGCTGTTAAGGGGCTAATATTCTTCCTTTCCTTCCCCTTCACCCGCCCCCAACTCTTCTCCAGAACCCCTTTCCACTAGGGTCTTGTGCTGGAACCCTAATTTGTTCTCAGGGGTTCTGGGTAGGCTAAGTATGGGACTGGGTGGAATGGGGAGTCCTTTTGTCAGTCTTTAACTAAAATCACTCTCTTTATATCCTCACGCTTCTTTATAGCTTTTATATAAACGAAATCTAAAGTATACAAACTAATGAATGCATTTAGAAAATTCTTGATTCCAAAGTCTTAAATGGAACTCAATCCTCCTCTTGCAGTTGCTAGAATATATTATTACTTCCTACATTTCAGTTTGTTATGATAATTCTGAATGTATTCATTATTGATCTCCTACCCATTACAAGGTGCTACCTCCTCCCATTGATCCTCTCACCTCCCCCCAGTCCGAGCAAGGTCTCTTTGATTTTCCCCAGGCACTTTGTTCAGCCCTCCTTCCGCCAGTGTGTCCATTGTTCCAGCACCCAGCCAGCTAAGTGTGAACATGCTCATTGGCTACCAGATGCTGATCTATTCTGATCTGGTATCTAGGTTGTCAGAGGAACACCCACACCAATGAAATAGAAGTATTGACCCCATGACTGGGGTCACTAGGCCAAAGGGGCTTGAACAGTTTGGTAGCCTTTAGTGTGTGTGTGTGTGTGTGTGTGTGTGTGTGTGTGTGTGTGTGTACTGTTAGATCATTGGCTAAAAAGATTGCACCAGCTCCAAATTCTTTGTGCCTGTTAGATTACTGGGTCTGTTTCTCCACAGCCCATCAACTTGGCATTCTATTGGGTTCTTTAACCACTGTCAATTTAAAGGTAAGTAGAGCAAGAGAGACAAAACCTTGGAATTGTAAATGATTGTACCTAGAAGCTGGGTAAATTGGGTCCTATTGCTAGGACTATCCATTGGGGTTTGGGTTCATTCCGGGCCTGGTTTGTCTGTGTGCTGCAGTCTTCTTGACTAGAAAATAATGTCTATACTTAGCAAGTGGAGTAAGTTTGTAAGGAGGCATTTTCAGGTTATTTGAAGAAGGTCTTTTACACTACTATTACTACCTACTACTATAATGATGATGGCTCCTATTTCAGGATTACAAAGCGCTTTCCCTAGGACAACCAGGAAAAGAAGGTACATGGTATTGTGTCACTAGCTTATGGTTGGCTTTGGCTGATGTGGGCATACATTTACAAAAATTGAACTAAGTGTCTTTTAGCTATTAAATACATTAGCCCCAGATTTATTCTCTCCACTCCTCACTATTAGGTTTTCCTGAACATAAGATTTAAAACTGTCCAAGGAACCTCAGAGACCAATCTCATTTTACCAAAGAGAGACCCTGAGTGCCAGATGGGGGAAGGGACTGATCCAAAGTCACATGAAGATCTCAGAGCTAGAGTGGAAGAAGAACTCTGAGGTCAGCTAGTCCAAACCCCTCATTTTACCGATGAAGAACTCAGGGTTAGAGAGGTGAAATTTTGCCTAAGGAGATCACATTTGAACTTATGCCCTGTAACTTGAAAAAGCCAGTGTATGGTTTGTCCTGTACCTCGGTGTTTCTCCTGAGTAGCTGGGATTTAAAAAAGAAATCTAAAACTGGTACTCACACTTAGCTAGACTGGTACTTGAAAAATACGCACACAATGTTTTATTAGATTTCAAGCTAACAGAGACTTTAGACAGCAGCAGTTCAAAACCCTACATTCCCTCCACTTTACTATTGAGGAAACTGAGGCACAGAAAGACCTCCTAGTCACACAACAAGCAAGTGTGCTACTTGTTAAGTTCCAAGAAAACTCCAAATGGGGTCAACAAAGAGTCAGACTTGACTAAATGACAGTAAGTGTCTGAGGTGGGATCTGAACTTGTCATTCTGACATCTGTCCCATACCTTATCCACTATACCACATTGCCTTTCTTGCTCACTAGAACCTGTCCAAAGACTATGTTCAACTGGCATAGCCTTGGAGATGCCCCACTAGCCTCCATTCTGTGATTATTTTGAACAGAGGAATGTCAAGACTCCAGACCTGTATTTTAGAAATGTCACTTTGACAGGTGTGTGGAGAATGGATTGGGCAGGAGACCAAATGAGTTCACATGTAACATTTCATAACCCTTAAAGGACTATATAAATGCTAGCTATTATTGTCTGGCATTAACCTAGGACTACAGAAGAGAATTAGCTTCATTAGAAACATTCCCCCTTAATCTCCACTCCCCTCCCTCCACGCCAAGCCCTTTAAATCTGTGGTTCTTAACTTTGGAGGTCCATGAACTTGGATGGGGGCGGGGTAGGATTACATCTTTATTTCAATAATTGATTTCCTTTGTATTCTGATGTATTTTGTTTTATGTCTTTAAAAACATAATTCTGAGAAGAGACTGTATGTCTTTGGGAGACTGCCAAAGGGGTCCAAGACATAAAAAGGCTAAGAACTTCTGCCTTCAACCGTGCAGATTATTGTAGCACCACTGTTTCTTCTGGAAATATATTTTCTCAAGAGTTTACATTTGGATTGAGTTTTTATCTTCCACTCAATCCATCCCCTACAACTTCAGTGATCTTTTCTCTTCTCCACTCTTCTCCATCTCTTTCTCACCTTTTATTATTTGGTGCCCAACCACTTCTAGCATTAATTTTTAGTATCTAACATTACAAGTGCTATCAGCATAAAAGAGTAGACTTGCTACCACTGATAGACATCAAAGACTGACCAGGCTTCCAAGGTTTGCTTTTATTTAACTTAGCTACTCTAGTAAATCCTCTTTTGCATTTAAATGCAAGTAGTGGTCCTAGTTGTGGATTATAAGAATGCCTTCCAAGAGCCTTGAGGAGATGCAAATGTTAAAGTTTTACATTAGCATTGCTTTACACATCCTGGTAAAGTTGTAATTCACTTAGAATTCTGAACTCCTTAATTATTAAGCCATTTCCTTCCATATTTTTTGTTGCAAATTGTCACTTATAATGCTCTCCTCCCCAAACTGATTTCATAGAAATCAGCATTTCTATGAATTAAAAAAAAAAATGATTAACCTATAAAGTCTTGAGAAAGAGGGTTAATTCAATTCCATTCAACAATATGTGCTGAGCTCTTGTAATATTTAAAGATCGCTGCTGGGGACGGAAGGGAAATGTCAGAGGTAGGGAGATGAGACAAATAAACACTGTGAAAATCAATCAATCAATCAACAAGCATTTATTACTAGGTGCCATCCACCGTTAACAATAGGAGGCAGTTTCTCATTAAATGTCCAAAAGAGTGAATTTAGATCCATAAAGAGAAAGGGAGTGGGTGTCTGGACCAGACAGGGAGACAGTCTGAGCCTGGGGCTGGTGGTGGGAATGAATATGCCATATTCTTGGAGAGTGAGGTGTGTGTCTGGGGGTTGAGGGTGGGGAGAGGGGATAGGGGAAGGGGGGGAGTGGGGAGTGAAAGGAGTGGGGAAGAAGTAAGCCTGAGATTCTTCAGGTTTGTTAAACAGGGCAGGGCCAGATTATACTACCCTGTAGTACTCCTACGATACTTTTCACATAGTATTTCTGTTACTTATGTGAATAATTTACCTCTCACACTAGATTATTGCCTCCTTAATGCCAGGACTTTGCCTTACACAGTTAAGTATCCTACGAAGTGCCTTCTATGCAGTAAACATTCAATAAAAGTTTGTGGAATGAACGAATGATGAACGGACGCCCTGAGAATATTGGAAATCTGAGAATTTTAGATTGGATCCTGAGGCTAATGGGGAATCACTGATGATTTTGGAGCAAGAAGAATGGTGTGATAAAAGTATTATTTTATAAAGATTAATTTCTTTTTTCTTTTTTTAAAATTTCATCCATACATTTTGTTTTTACTTCAACTTCATTTTCTCCTTCCTCTCCTACCCATTGATTAATCAATCCTTCATAACAGACTAGAGAAAAAGAAATATACATACATACATACATACATATATACATATATATACACATATATATTTCGTTAATATCAACAAATAAACATTTCCACATTCAAGGAAAAGAAAACAAAACTGTGAGGCTCTTACATACCTTTTTTTTTTTTTAAAAAGTATTTATTAGATTCACCCTAATAGTACCCACAGTGGAAGGCATGTTTGTTTCCCTTCTGAACTTTGCTCTGGTCTCTTCTGTGTATTTTTTAGGAATGTTTTGTTGTTGGTTGTTATAATTATATGTCATTCAGTTCAGAATGGATGCCAGAAACTCAGGCAGCAGGAGACTGACTATAGGAGTAATCTATTCATGAGGTGGTGAGGCCCTCGACTAGGAGGTTGACAGTGAGAATTGAAAGGAAAGACTATATGTATTTTTAAAGTAGTAAAGATAGGACTTGGTGATTAATTGGGTGAAGGAGAGAGAGGATTACCTAAGGATGATTACTCTCTGGGGAATCAATTCCTGTTACCCTAACTCTCAAGAAACTGATTTATAATCTAGAAAGCCAATTTAATTTACAAAGATGACCAGAATACTGATGTCCACTATTCAGGGTACCCCATTTCTAGTATCAGGCTGTAGGTTCCTGGAAAATCAAATTAAAAATCAGAAAGTTGTTTAGTGAGCTCAAAATGAGCACAAAACG
>CM053775.1:32078593-32093061 GCA_028658325.1 Potorous gilbertii | reverse complement strand
CTGGGGATGGCACTAGCAGCTGGTGGATTAGGAAAGGTTAAACACATAGAAGGTGGTACCTGTCATGAGTTTTGAAAGAAACTAGGGATTTTCAGAGGTGAAGGTGATGAAGGTAGGACATTCCAGTCATGGAGTTATAGCCTGTGCAAACACAAAGATATGGGAGGTGGAACATCGCATGTAAGGAACAGCAAGTAAACCTGTTTGCCTGGAATGGACTGTATGAAGGGTAATGATGTTGTAATACACTTGGAAAGGTAGGTTGTAGACAGTTTATGAAGGGTTTTAAAAGCCAAACAGAAGAGTTTCTATTTAATTCTTGAGAACAAGTCACTGGAACTTTTTTGAGCAGTTATATGACTTCAGACCTGTCCTTTAGGAATATTGCTCTGGCAGGTGTATGGAGAATGGATTGGACAAGGGACTTGTGTGTGTTCATTGTTCATTGCCAAAGACAATGTCATCAGAGAAATAATGACATGACTTGCACTTGACTTTGTTTTGGGTGAGAGAGGGCTGTGCAGGTCACCAGCTTCACTTCTCCTCTGGAGCCATCTGAATCCAGAGACCTGATATTCCTCAGGATGACTGGAAATGACCCAGGATGAGGCAATTGGGGTTAAATGACCAAGGTCACACAGCTAGTGAGTGTCAAGTGTCTGAAGTGAGATTTGAACTCAGGTCCTCCTGACTCCTGCACTGATGCTCTATCCACTGTACCACCTAGCTGCCCCGACAAGGGAAGAGACTGAAGGAAGGGATACAGATCAGGAGGCCACAGCAACCATCTAGGTGGGAGGAGATGAGGATCTGAAAAAGGACTGGTGACCTTTTAAGAGAAGAGAAGGGGAGAGATGTAGGGAAATACATTCATATGTCAGGTATATTGTCTTCTTTCTTGGACACTAATCGAGGTTGAAAAGAACTCCAATCTTTTTAATTTTGGTGATGCCATTCATAGAAATAAGGAAGTTGTAAAGGGTGTTGATTTGATGAGAAGAGGGGAGAGATGATGAGTTCTGCTAGACTCATAACAAATTGTGGTTAATGTTAGGGCTTGGGTGTGTGTGTGTGTGTGTGTGACAGAGAGAGAGAGAGAGAGAGAGAGAGAGAGAGAGAGAGAGAGAGAGAGAGAGAGAATATCTATGATTTCACCAGGGTAGGGAATTCCAATTCAGAAACTCCTTCCACCACCAAAACAGAAATAGTTCTGGCAACTCCATGGTCACTTACTGTCTTAGAGAGTTTCCTGAGGGAAATTGAAAGGCTAGGATTTACTGAGTCATGGAGTTAGGATATATCAGAGTCAGGATTTGAACCTGGGTCATTCTGACTAGATGACCTTTTATCCATTACACTGTGCTCCTTCCCTGGAACCAGATATTTAATTGGAAATGGCAACTGCATAGTTGGAGTTATTGCACAGGAACTCACATGAGAGGGTAATATGTCAAATAATTGATCAGTTTCCTTGTTTTGTGACTAATATACTGATATTATCAAAGAATAACTATTAACTCTCTCTCTCTCTCTTTCTGTTTAAACTGTACAAGACCTTGGACTCTGAAAGCTTACATGTCTGCCAACAAAAAAGGGAAGCCGTATTTGAAGTCTTTGAGCAATGTCAATTTTAACGGAAAGTACTTTTAGCAACATTGGGAAATAGCCCAATTTTGAGGAAGAATGCTGATAACCCAGGGTACAGCAAGCATTACCATCACCATTCAACCTGTTGCCCAACAATGACCTCTTTACCCGGAATACATTAAATATTACCCACATGTGACTATTGAATAAGTTTGCATTTAACATTGTGAAAGTCTCTTGAAAATGCTGAGAATCTTTGTTTAAATCACCTTAAAAAGAATTCATAATAATTCATAACTGAAAGGTCTGCTTTTGTTTACTGCAAGAGTAGTACAGTGCTTAGGGACTCCAGAAAGAATCCCATTGTCACCTCTCTTCAAGATTCAATGAAAAATTTTAAAGTGTTAAATGAAATGGCTACCAAAATGCATAGAGTCAGTGTGTTGCATTGGGTGGAAAGTTGGCCTTGGAGTTAGATAAATTTGATTTCAAATCCTGACTGACCCATACAAATGGTATGTCCATAGTTATGAAATCTCTTAATATGCTAGTGAGTTCATCAGTAAGCATTTATTAAGCCCCTACAGTATGCCAGGCACTGTGCTAAGTATTTTGGATACAAAGAAAGGCAAAAGACAACCTCTACCCTTGAGGAGCTCACAAACAAATATGTACCAACAAGGA
This sequence comes from Potorous gilbertii, assembly GCA_028658325.1. Classification (NCBI taxonomy): domain Eukaryota; kingdom Metazoa; phylum Chordata; class Mammalia; order Diprotodontia; family Potoroidae; genus Potorous; species Potorous gilbertii. Next base: position 32,090,790 of record CM053775.1, on the reverse strand, counting down.
ATATACAAGACAAATAGGAAATAATCAACAGAGGGAAGGCACTAGGATTAGAGGGATTGGCAAAAGCCTCCTGTAGAAAGTGGGATTTTAACTGGAATTTGGAGGAAACCAAGAAAGCCAGGAGGTAGAGATGCAGGAGAGAATTCCAGTCAAGGGAATAGTCAAAGAAAATGCCAAGATTTGGCAATGTTTTAGGAATAGCTAGGAGTTCAGTGATACTAGACCTGGGAAGGAGTATAAAGTGTAGGAAGTCTGGAAAGGTGGGAAGTGGCCAGGTTTATAAATGGCTTTGAATGCTAAGCAGAGGATTTTGTAAATCATTCTGTTGGCAATAAGGAGTCATTGGAGTTTACTGAGTGAATGTATGTGTGTTGGGGAGGGTGGGTAGTGATATGATTGGACCTTTGATTTAAGAAAATCACTTTGGTGGTTGAATGAAAGATAGATTGGAACCTGGAGGGATTTGAGATCCACCAGTGCATTATTACAACAATCCAGGAATGAGAGGATGAGGGCCTGCAGCTGGTCGATGGCAGTATGAGAAGAGAGGAGGGGACATACTGGAGAGATGTTGCAAAGGCGAAATCAACAGGCCTTGACAGCATAATAGATATGAGAGATGAGAGATAGAAAGGATGACACCTAAGTTGTGATCCTGGATGACTGGGAGGATAGTGGTACCCTGAATATTAACAGGGTAGTTTGGAAAGGGTGGGGGAGGGTTTTGAGAGAAAGAGAATGAGTTTAGTTTTGGACATGTTGAGTTTGAGCTGTCTAGAGAACATTCAGTTCTAGATGTTTAACAGGCATTCGGAGATGTGAGACTTGAGGTCAGCAAAGAGGCTAGGGCTGGATAAGTAGATTTGACAATCATCAGCACTGAGAGATGATAATTAAATCCAAGGGAGCTGATGAGATCATCAAGTGCAGCAGTATTGAGGGAGAAGAATGTTGATTTGATTACCAATCCTTGGGCTACAGGCAGAAAAAGTGTGTGTGTGTGTGTGTGTGTGTGTGCGTGTGTGTGTGTGTGTGTGTGTGTGTGTGTGTATTTTTTCGGTCTTCTGCATGTGAGGAGGGAGTTTTCCTGGAGGGAGTTTCCATAGTGGGAATTCCCTACACAGATGAAAGCAAAGATCCTATTCACCTCCCTACCCTCAACCCCTAAAAATGCTGATGACATTAGGTGGTACAAGAATTAACTGAACTAGATTTGGAGTTAGCATTATGCAGACGATTTAGGCAGAGGTGGATTTTTATTTCAAGTTGTATCTGCTTTCTTTTTTTCTTGCATTTTCAGAGTTTTCAAATAATAAGCCTTTATTTTCTTTCACTTCCACACTCACACCCTCCATTGTCAATCAACTAGCATTTAGTTGAGGGAAAGAGAAAAAAAAAACCCTAAACTCTTGCAACAAATATGCATCATTAAGCAAAACAATTTCTTGACTTGGACATGTCCAAAATTGTCTTTCTCCTGCATCTTGGGAGTTTATCAGAAGGTGGGTGAACTTGGATCAGCTTTCCACATGTATAAATGGAGTCTCTCAAGGTTCTGTTTATATACACAAAGTTAAGAGGACAATGTATGTATGCAATTCAAAATTTTTCTTACAAGCAGCTATGCTAGATATCACACTTGAGAGGTTTAGGACAGATACCTGCTTGGTTGTTTCAGGTCATTCCCCTGGGGTAATTGGTGGTCTTGTCCTGGTTCCAGAGTCTGAGCCTCAGCACTGCAATTTCAGGTACCCTGTTTTATCAGATTGACATTTATATTATTTGATGAACTATGATGAACCGTCATACTCCAATACGTCCATACTTCATGTGAACTCAACTCTTAAAAGTCTGATTTGTAAAATAGAATGTCAATTGAATTGACTAAAGTAACCAGAATACCTGTGCCATTAATCCTCAGGTACCCCATTTCTGGCTTCTGGAAAATCAAGTTAGTAATAAATTAAGCAGTGGCCTAGGGAACATGCTATCAGTATAATGGTAACTAGATGGTAGTAGAGTGCCAGACTGGAGTCTGGAGTCTAGAGAACCTGGGTTCAATTCTTACCTCTGGATGTTGTGGGAACCAAATAAAATTATACACACACACACATATACACATACACATATATACATATATATTGCTTTGCAAATCTTAAGTTACTATATAAATGGAAGCTATTATTATTAATAATGAGTCACATTTTATAGCATTTTTGCATTAAGGTTTGTACCTTAAACAACCTGTGACCTACATAATGAAAGTATTATTTCTGTTTTACAGCTGAGAAAATAGGCTGAGAGGCTAATTAGCCTTACCAAGGAAGGCCACATAGCTAGTGTCTGTGGTAGAAAGGGGACTCAACCCAGGTCCCCTGACTTCAAATTCACCCGACTTAGAAGGACCTACTAACTCCCTTACTGAAGTTATGGAATTCACTCTTCTGATAACTTAGAATACTCGTGTGTACCAATACACTGTTTCTCCTTTAAACACTGCTGGATGTACACTAATAAATTTTTATTACCCGATTGTGTTTCTTACCTTTCATTTGTTTTTGTTAATATATTTCTTTATAAAGAATTTGCCACTTAGGCCATTTTTTAAAATTACAATGCCGTTGAGATGGAGATCTTCCTTGGAACAAAGTAGGGAGACACCCTAGTCTCTGACATCATTCCAAAGAAAGTTTTTGTGTTATTTTTAAAGCTTTAATTTTAAAAGGTGACATCTTGGACCTTTTCCCCATCTAAACCTAATCTGAGACTTGCCATCCCCCTTTTGCAAAAGGTATATCTGTGTGACCGTGGTAATCACCTCCCCTCTCCTTAGTTCTCAGTTTCCTACTCTGTAAAATGAGGCATTTGGATGAGATTGAAGAAGGAATTATAATCCCAGAATTAGAGCTTTAAAGGATCTTAATTCAACTTTCCCTGCTTCCCCACTCTGGTTTTAAAGAGTAGGAAACTATGTAGCCCAGAGAGGGTGAGGGACTTGTCCAAGGTCCTACTACTAAAAGTGGCCGAAAGGCGATTCAAAGTTGCTCTCATTTACAGGATTATTTAGCCTATAGTTCCGCAGTTTACCTCCCAAAATCTCGTTCAGCTTTAACATCAGTTACACTGGACTCTATTAAAACTGCCCGGTAAGCTGTTTCTCACAAGTGGGAAGCCCAATCTCCAGCCTTTACACCTCTCCCAAGTCTTGAATCCACTTACCTTCCCACCCCCACCCCGGGGCTTTTAAGAATCTTTAATTTACTTCTAATACTCATTTCCTCAATTTACCTTGAATTTACTATCTGTGACAAAGTTTCTTCCTAAATGGGCGGTGAATTCCCTGAAGACTCCGACTGCTTTCCGTTTTTCCTTTGTAATTCCCCTAGGATAAGTGATTTGGTCTTTAAGTTAAGGGTACTTCGAGATTGATTGCTGCGCTTGTTTCTCAGGGTGTGAGTGACTTGCCCAGGGTCACTAGGCTAGTTAGCGGTGAAGGAAGAATTTGAACCTAGTTCTTCCTGAAAGCACTCAGTCAGCACTTCCTGTGTTGAATTTAATTTCTTTAAGTCTTAGCTCCAGCGTCGCTCTTTTCTTGGAGTTTTTTCTATACCTCCAGCTAAAGTGTACTGACCCTCTTCATATTTTCCTGTTTATTTGATCAGGATCTCTCCTTTGTTCCCATTATATTCAAGGTATAGCATTGTCACAACTGTCCCCCCCCCAACTGTGTAAGTTATTTGATTGCAGGAACTAAACAGTTTTCCACCTTGAATTCCTATCACCCCACTCCTATACCACACACATAATTGATGTTTAACAAGTATTCCACTGTTGCACTATCCAGTATTCAACATTGTAACCCTATAGGTTTATACACTTGCACGTTTCCCAGGTATCTCAAACTTAAAATGTCCAAAACAGAAGTCATTATCATCCCCTCCCCCCCTTCTTTCTCAACTTCCCTATGCTATCCCTCCAGAAACTGAGGGCCAACTGCTTTGAGTCGGCCTGATAAAGGATCATTTCCACTCGGATCCCACTCCCCACCCCTACCCCCACCCCATTCACCCGTTCGGGGATATAGCCTACCAGTTGCCCAGTTTCGTCAATTCCACCCCGCCCCCCACTCTGCTTACAGAATAACTACTCTGGTTTAGGCCTTCATCACTGGTGGCCTGGACTGTTGCAATAGTCTCCTAGTTGCCAGTAGCCTTCGTAATTCGGATCTGTTGTATGTGTGTGTACACATATACACACGTATGTTGCATTTTAATTTTATTTTTAAGTCTCCTCTCCCCTCGGGGGCTGAAACAGTTTCGTTTTTGCCTGTGGATTTTTGTACCTAGCACATAGCAGGGGCATAGTCAGTGCTTGTGGGACAAAGCTCAAATCCATTAAAAACAGGCTATCATTAAAAGCAGAGAGTCTATACAATAAATTGGAATTTACTCTGTCTTAAAGTCTCATCCGCAAGAGCATCAGAAAGCTAAGGAGAAATGCTGCAGACGAAAACGATCAGTGAGGGTGGGAAAAAACTAAGCTACAACCCATGCCCCACCCTCCAACCCCCTCTAAATCGATAGCAAAAATTTTGGCCCAGTTTCTTATGGCTCTGGCATCGAGTTCGCGACTCCAGCGCGGTGCTGGGGCATGATGGGAGTAAAGCGTTTTCTCAGCACTGCCAGGCCGGCGTGGGAGAATCGGTCCTCCCCCCCTCCCCCAGTCAAAAGGAAACCCTTAGTCTCGGGCTGGGGAGACGGCAGGCTGTCCGGGAGGCTCAAATTGCTTTTTTTTTTTTTTTCTCCAGGAGTGGGGGAGGGCTAAGGCTGATGATGGAACCCAAAGGAACTGGAATTGCTAGCGGTGAGGAGGGAGAGGAAGAGAAACCTGGATCCCTAATCCGAGGGCCTGGGGCCCGAGTCCACGCTCAAACCCTCCCTGGTCAAGGGGATCCAGGAGAAATCTCTTCCTGGGTCTCTGAGCCTCAGTTTCCTCCTCTGTCAAATAGAGGAAATCGTACTTCTGTCTCAGGGTTGTGGTGGGAGAAGCGCTTTGTTTCCTGTGAATACGCGATCGAAAAATGGGCACGATTGTGTTTGTCTATTCCAGAGGGCTGGGGGAGGCAGAGGGAGAGAGGGAGTGAGGCAGGCGGGCGGCCCCCAACGGGGTGTGTCCTAACTCGACACATCACCGCACCCCTCCCGCGGGGGAGGGGGGGCCGCCCACGTCCGGAGTTGCCCGGGCCTGGCCCCCTTCCCAGCCTCCCCCCGTGGAGGGAGAGAGGGGGGAGGGGAGGAGCCGCCTGGCTAGGCGGGTTGGGGAGTAAGCGAGGCGCGGCCACGACACCTTGTTTACTCGGCGGCGCGCCCCTGCGGGCGCCTCGTTCCCAGCCTCTACGTCATAGCTCGGCCCATGCTGATTGGTTGGGAGTTAGGAGGGAGGATGGGACTGGGGAGGGCGGGGAGCGGAGAGTTACAGTGCCGGGCCAAACCGCTAGATGCCGCTGTCCTCCAACGGGAGTCGGGCGCGGGCTCGTGGCCACCAGGTGGCGCTTGCACGCACCATTCGCCTCCAAGTCGCCGAACAGCAAACACCCCAAACAATCCCGAAGCGCCACCAAAAAAAAAAAAACCCGCCGGATCCGACTGCCACTTTCCACCCCCCCCCTTTAACCCCCGGCGCCGGCGAACCGCGGGAGCCGGAGTCCCCGAGAGGAACCCGGGGCCGCGAAGGCCAGCCAGAGGGAGAGCTCCCTTCGCGCCAACCGGGCCTGGGCTGGTGAGGAAGGCCCCGCGTCAGGAAGGAGGAACGAGTGGCGAGGCGACCAGGGCCAGCGCCACTGCCGCCTCTGCGTGCCCGCGGGGAGGTAAGTTAGAAAATGGCGGAGGCGAAGCTTCGAGAAGTTTGCGGGGGGCATCCTGTGTGTGCGTGTGCGTGTCTGTGTGGGCTGGAAATGGGGGCAGAGCGGGGGGGGCGGGAGGAGGTGCGAGCCTTCGCGGGCATCAGCTCGAAGCCGTCGTTTTGGGGGGGACCGGTGGCGGCCCAGTAGCTTGTCCGCCCTCCCGCACCCCCAGATCCCTGGCGGCCCCCAGGGCTGGCCCCTCTCGGCCGCGCCACCGCCGCCGCGCAGAGCTCCCGAGTCCTCCGCCCCTGCTTCCCTCCCAAGCACTGGGGGCGGCCTTGTTCTCCTCCTCCCCCGGCCCCCGGCTCGCAGCCCCTCAGTGAGACCCCCCCCTTCCCCGTTGCCCCCCGCGGGCGGCCCAAAATGGAGAACGCGGAGCCGCGCAAGATGGAGGCTCCGCTTCTCCGGGTGTGTAACGGGAGGGGGGGCGAGGTGCGGATGGACCGACGGAGGGAGGGGAGACTGTCGTCGGCAGTGGGAGCCCACTGCGGCCCCGCTCGGCTCGGCGAGGTGGGGGAGTGCGGGTGTCACGGTGGGGGGAAGGAGCAGAGCAAAAATGGTGGTGCTGGAAACGGCGGGGGAGGGGGTGGGGGAAAGAGGAGGGAGGAGAAGGAGGGAGGGGGCTCGCTTGTGTACATCTGGGCTTGGGGGAGAGGAGGGGCAAGTACCCCTCCCTGCCTCCCCCCCTTCCATCGAGAGGGAACAGCATTCATGTGACCTGGCCCCCCGCCCACTCCGGCCCCCCCAGTCTCGGCCCCGGCCCCAGCCCCGCCAGGGAGCCCGCTCCGCGGGAATGCGTAGGAGCTCGACCCTCCCCCTCGCTCCCCAGGCCCTACTTTGGGCAATTCTCCGAGGGGAACAATTTCCAAGTGGGCTGGGGCTGGGGGGGGAGAGCCGGAGGGCCCGCGTGCTGGCCATGCTGTGAAAGGGGCTGCGCTCGTCGGCTGGGGGGGGAAGGGCGGAAGGGGGAGGGCTGCGGGTTGGGGGGTTTTGGCGCCACTTTTGTTTTACTTTTAGTCCTGCCTTGCGTCTCCACCCCCGCCCCCCACGTCTTTGCTCACCGCACACTGAACCGAGCTGATCTTGCCTCAGGTAGGTGGGAAGCAGCAGCTGCTTGGTCCCTCTACGATTTCTTCTCCCTCGGCTTTGGGGATTCTTAACATCAGTCGCAGGATTTTAACCCCCGGATCGGGATCTTGGGCCGTATGTTTTGGGACAGGACTGGGAGGTAGAGGGCAGGGGTTGATCTTAGAAGCACCCAATAGTTCCACCAAACTTTAGAGCCCCATTCCCATCTTCTCTACTTCTCCCCCCCCCCCCCCAGCCCCCTTCACCCCTAGCCACGAAAACTAATAGCTTATTTCTTGCTTTTACTTAAGGGGAATTTATCTTGTTTTGCCTTTTGCTTCTTGATTAAAACAGTTTCTTCTTTTCATTGCCGATTTCCTCTTCCCCTCCACCCCCTTCCCCAGCCCCTGGTAAAGAAAAGTCTTAATGCGTTTGTCATTTCAATTCCAAAGTCTCTGGACTAGTGTGTTATTTCCATGTTATATTCGGCTCTTGTATTTAATTTCGCTTTCTCCTCTCAGTGCCCTATAAGTTTTATTTCTCTTCTGTGACTTAGGCACCCCCCCTCCCCCCTTTTTACCCCCAGGTTGGTGTTTCCCTGTAGGCTTTTTTTTAACCTCTTACGTGTAGTTGTAAGAGAAAAAGGGATAAAGGTATAATTTGTATCTTTACAGGTTCCAGCCTAATGTTGAAATATTCGATTCCTTTTCTGTGAAATTGGTTTATTAGCAGAATTTTAAAACGAATAATCTGGCGTAATTGAATCTAAAAAAAAAATTCGTATTGGTTTGTGTAGCAGAGTGCCTAAAAATACCCCCTCCCTCTTTTAAAACAACGACGCCTTTCCATTGCTTTGTAAATTCTGTACCCCTATTTATCTCCCCGGCTCCCTGTTTCACAGTCGCCACACCCTGTGTCTGTGTCTTTGGACTGGACTCTTTATTGGCTCAATTTAGTGACACTGGACTTTCCTAAGCATGAAGCTTCTTTTCCTCTTTGGCTTAGTAGTCTGTTGAAAGATTAATAACCAAGGTTTCTGGAATCAACCTGGTGATCTTTGCCTATTTATTCCCTGTTGTCTCCCTCCTTCGGGCGAGTGGCAGTGTCAGCACCACTGCTGGAGAGGGAAGAGGAAAGGAGGGGAGGAGGGAAGGGAAAGGGGAAGGGAAGAGGAGAGAAGAGGAGAGAAGAGGAGAGAGTCGGGTTACCGAAGTGCGTCATTCATGGCTCTTAACTGGGCCTGCTCTGGAGCCTCTTGTGTTTGTTACTGTCCTAGCTGCACTTTCCAGCTCCCGGTATTGGATAGGAAAAAATGCACCAGGCCCTCTCTTCGGTCCTATCCTGGTGCCTAGAACCCTAGGATTTGGGCTACCTAGTGAAATTGGGCCCGCCAAAGCCTGAACCTTTTTCTTTTTAGATGCTTGGTTCTGACAGTTTGGACACTTGAAAATATTTTGATATGAAAAACTGATTTAATCACCTGGCCTAGTTAACTGCGGTGTCATCTAATCACTGAACCATTAGGATTCCAAAATGTATTTTAAGTGACCTAATCATATTTCTATTAATGTCCTATAATTAGAAATAAAATGGAACAATTTATTGTAAAGCTATTTTTCTAGCCGTTGAAACATGATTTTAGGAGACCATCCAGTTATTTGTCTCAATCTTTTTTTCCTTTTCAAAGAATGGTAGAAACTAATCGCTGTTATAAATAATTCGTTTATTTTCTAATATGCCCTTATTTAGAATTATGTTTAAAGGGATAAAGGCTATATTTCTTTCTTTAAAAGTTTTTAATTTAAAATTTATGGTCAATTTCAGTTTTTGAGTCAACTTTTTAGTTGACATAATTTTTATAAATACTTTTTTGTTTTTTTTACATCAGTCATTTCCAAATATATTCTCTTTCTCCCTTAAAAAAAGGCCCAGGTAAGAAAAACCAGCCAGAAAAGATCTAGAAATGGATGCAATGTTCTGTGTCTGTAGACACTCCCCTAAACTCCCTTCCTCCCTTTCTGGAATGAGATTGGTTATTACACAGCTATTGATTTTGTTTCATTTTATAGTCTTTATTAGTTTTAATAGATATTTTTCGAGGGAAATTGTGAAGAGTGAATGATTTGATTAATTACTTTTAACATACATAGATGATGAATTCTATTGCAACAGATTTTTTTTTTTTTACTTTTTTTTGCTCTAAGTAAGGTATCTTTCTTTAGGAATTATTATATAATTTGATATATTTATTGAGAAAGAACTTCTGAGTTGAGTTTTTCTGCTGTCTTGTTAAGGGAGGTGGTGACTTATTTTGAGTTTATACTTCTTTCAAACATCTGGGAAAACTCTTTTCACCCATGAAGATTACTAGCCCTTTTGGCTTAGTGGATTGTGAATATGTTTAGTTGCCTTGGCTGAAAAAAAATAAAAAAATTCATCCTTTGCTGATCAATTAACCTTTTTCAAATTTAACTAGGGTGGTTCTCAGACAATAGAATATTCTACCATCATGGTAGCAACCTGCCTGAGCTTGTCCTTTGCTGTTGCCTTGAATTGTCAGTCAACCCCATACCATGATGAGTATTTGAGGTTTACCTATTTTAAAAAAGTTTGCATAGTGAAATTAGAGTGTAGTGATCGTGATTTATCCCGAGAACTTAGTTGAATTTGTTTTTACTCTTTTACTGAGAACAGGGCACATTCAGATTATGCTTCTGAATTTTTCTATGAAAATGGAAAAATATAATCTTAATGAAATTGGATTTAGCGAGTCAGTATTAGACTAGATCAATAGTGGCTATTTCGAAGGTCCTATTAGCAGAATATAAGCAGTATCTAGTAGGCCCTACCAAGATAGAAATGCATGCTCTATTGGCAAGGATTTATAATGGAATGGACATTGCCAGTTTAATGGCCTCACTAGAAAGAACTTGGTGAATCGAACCTGGGATACAGTGATTATATGAAGGATTATAGGGGTTTAGTTCAGGACTCTTGGAGGGATGTGAGGAGGGACCAAAAAGTATAGAAGAATCCTACTTATTAACCAGTCCTTCACTAATTGTAGAAGTGGAAAAACTATTAGCAAGACTCTAGGCAGGTAGGGCTGAATCGGGAATGGGAAGGGTGTCTCATTTCATTAGTTGCATGGATCTGTGATATTGTGAATCCGCCCCTCCAGAGGTGTAAATTGCCACTGTCCATGCCTTTTCATGCCAGAACATTTTCTTCAAATCTTTTTGTAAATCCATGCTCACCAGGATCATTAGCATTTACTGCTTCCTTTTATCTATGTATGTGTTTATTTTGATGAACATCAAGTACCAAGCTTTTATCAGATGGTACATGGAACATAAAATGCCTTAATGGTCAGTATTTTTTTTAATAGATGTTACAAATGAAAATGATGTAATTTTTTTGTACAGTTTTTTTTCCCTTAGTCTAAGAGGTTTGATTGTTAATTTAACTTTATAAGGTAAGTATCTTTGTTGATGCTGTTTGTATGGCTCACATTTTGGCTCTTTTTCTTTAAGGTATTTTTGCCTGTGTATTCAACTTGTAAAGAATGTCTGAATTAATGCAAACCAATTGACTTTTCAAAACTGTACTAATTAATTCTAAGTAAGAATTAAATATTTAAATGTAATTCAATAAATTTCTAGTGTCTCCTAAGTGCCCTGGGGAATACTGAGACAAAGAGGAACAATTCTTGCCCTCAGGGAACTTTAGACTGGGGTGGGGAGGGGATACTACTTCTGTGTGGTATAAAGTCTATACAGAGTTTTTTGAAGCCAGAAAGTGCCAACAATTGAGCATCTTGGAAGGAAGGATTTTGCTGAGGTGGCATCTGAACAGAACCTAGAAGGAAGGTGAGAATTCTGAGGAGGGGGAGTGGAGAAGGGAGTGTATTTCAAGCACAAGGGACTGCTTGTTTCTATACAGGTAGGAGATGGAATGTCCAATTTTTGCTTGCTTTAAGAAGAGTAAATGGGAAATAAGGGTGGGAAAGTTAGCTTTCATTCAAATTATAGTGTACCTTAAATGCCAAGCAAAGGAGTTTTTATGTTATCCTTAGACTCAGTGAAGGTGGTGATCCTTTAATTTGAGATTTTCATTGTACCATTTTTGTTTTCACTTTTGTAGAAAAGTAATTTAGAGTAAGCAAATATGATGTGAAATGGGAATAACTCCTTAGCTTTTGGTATAGTTCTCAGGTCAAGTCCCTATATAAGTTGCAAGGAATTTTTTCCACCTTTACCAACACCGTTGAAAACTGTTTTGAAAAAAGCAGGCATTTAGATTTCTTAACCCCAGCTAAGTTTATTTAGATTTTGAAAAATCATTTGTTTTAACAGCATTTGACATATAATTGTCCTGCTTTAGATTTTTATGTGAAGTGTTCTTATAAAACTTAGGTCTTAGGTTTTTTAACATCTGAAAATTAGGAAGCATGGAATTGATCTTTGTCAGTATCAAGTGGCTTCGTTTGTAATCAGGCTTAAGTGTGGGTTGTTGCCTGATCTCATTTCCAAAAATTGTTTTCATGCTAACAGCCGAAATGTACTAAATAAGCCCGGTGTTTAGTTTATGCTTGAACATATTTACTACTTCAAAGTTTGTGAATATTATGTTTAGAAACCTTACTGAAAAGTGAAGGTGTCGCTTGTGATAGGCAGTGAAAACTTTTTTTGGGGGGTGGGTGGGGAGAGAGTGTGTATGTGTATGTGCAATCTAAAATGGTCGCTTTAACTTAGTTGGCTTAACACTTACATAGGTGCATTTAGAAATAGACTCAAGTTAGCTTTTTGAAACTTGCTTTGCTGTTAAACTGTGGAGAATAATCTGCTAGGAATTCTTACCACTGGTTAATCTCTTCCCATGTATGTTAATTATACTTTTTGTTTTTTCTCCAAAACCTATCTTTTCAGTTTCACAATGAAAGGAAAAATCTTTTCAGGACTGGATAAACCTAGAATTACTATTGTGGATTCTAATCAGTTAATGTCTCAAGGCTTTTATTCCCTTCCTCCCCCCATGCTTCTGTCATAAAACAGTCTGCTGGCTTTTTAATCTAAAAATCTTACTTTGTCTTAAATTAGGTAAATCAGGTGATAAGAGGTACTGAATGTATTTGTAGTGTTTTTTGAAAGTTATGTCACATATTTTGTCAGTCTACTGATATATATATATATATATATATATATATATATATATATATATGTATATG
>CM053775.1:32043929-32078093 GCA_028658325.1 Potorous gilbertii | reverse complement strand
TATGATCCTATGAAATTGTTTATGTATCTAAGTCTGTAATCTTCTACAGAACAATTATCTTTCTTGTCAGAGTTTTTTCCGTTAAGGAGAACTCACTGGAATTTGCAAGTTATTTTTCTTGCAACAACCTCTGATGAAGGATGGTAGTACAAATAATAATACTATTCCCATTTTATAGATAGGGAAAGAGTGTTTCTTAGTAGTTTTGAATTAAGCACTCAAGGCTATAATTTAAACAAGGACCATTTTCCATATTATGTCTGTGAAAACAGTTTACATGAAAATACTTGACAGTTTGGCCCCTAAAAGAAGCAGAGTATTCTTAGAGACATCAACGAGGAAGGGAAACATTGCAGAAGAAATAAATGGTATTTCAACAATATGAATTTGTGTAAAGTAAAACTTGATTTTCTTTTTTTCTTCCAAATTTATTAATTTTTTTTTCAGTGTTCAGCATTCACTTCCATAAGTTTTACATTTTCTCCCCCTCCCTGAGATGGCATGTACTCTTATGTGGGCTCTACACATACATTCCTATTAAACACATTTTTATGTTAGCCATGTTGCATAGACAAATTATAATGAATGGGAGAAACCATGAGAAAAATAATAAAAGAGAAAATAGTCTGCTTCATTCTGTGTTCCAACTTCATAATTCTTCTCTGGATGTGGATATTTTGCATCATGAGTCTTTTGGAAATGTTTTAGGTCCTTGCATTGCTGAGAAGGGCTGCATCTATTAAAATCTGCCCTTGCACACTGGCTATTGCTGTGTATAACGTTCTCCTGCTTCTGCTCACTTTGCTCTGCATCAGTTCATGTAAGTCTTTCCAGGTTTTTTTTTTTTAAGCTCACCTATTCGTCATTTCTTATAGCACAATAGTACTCTATCACGTTCATATACCACAATTTGTTCAGTCATTCCCCAAAGGATGGGCACCTTGGCCACCACAAAAAGAGTTGCTACAAATATTTTTGTCCATGTGGGTCCTTTTCCTATTTTTATGATCTCTTTGGGATACAGTCCTAGAAGTGGTATTGCTGTATCAAAGGATATGCACATTTTTATAGCCCTTTGGGCATAAAACTTGCTTTTCAATTATAAAACTAAAGAATCTCCTTAACGACGTAGGATTTTTCAAGAGGAGGGCAGTATTTTGTTCTAATGATTGTTTCTTCATATCCATATATCTATATCCCTCTAACTAAAAGATATCTACATTATTCCTTTTGCTTTTTCTCCTGGATCACACTTCTATGATTTACTTTAAATTGTAAGCTCCTTGAGGGCAGAGACTAACTTTTTATTTAATTGTATCCCCAATGTTTAGCCCCATAACTGGCTTATAGTAGGTACTTAATAGATGTTGATTAGATCAGATATTGGATTGGTATTTTAATTGTGAGATTTAAGAAAATATCAGACAGCAAATTATGCATCATGGCTATGAATTTGATTTCAGTCAGTTAAAAAAAGGGATGACAGATAATTTGAATACTTTTACTCCCAGAGTCATTGTAAATTGTAATCTCTCCCCTCCTATTTTCCCTCGTAGGAAGAATTTTATTAATTTAATGCTATATGGAATTAGTATACCTGATAAAGAGTAACTAGAGGGTTCAGACCTGTGTTCATTTTTTTCTAGCTTTGAGTGAGAGCTCCACCTTGTGATCTTTGAGTATACATTTTTATTTTGTATATACTGATTATTTATGAATGCATAAGGGTTAACTTTTTCAATAAAATTTTTTTTAATGAAATTCATGGCATTATTATGCTTCCATAAAATTCCATCTCATTTCTATACAGGAAAATTAGGGCTACTCTTAAAATATGGCCTATATCTGCAATCAAAAAGATGTTACTTGGGAACTTTTCCAATGCAACCCATTATCAATGTTGTATACAACTGTGTAAATGTGGTCAAGATGAAAATGTATTCTTAGGTTTTATGTGGACCAAGATTGACGTTAAAAAGAAGAGAGACTAGATTTTAGCATTTTTTTTAGTGCTTGAATTTAGAATTAAGTTTATTTTTGAGCTCAAACCAGCTCTTGATGGCAAACTGTAGATATTTTGGAAAAAACTAAAATACAGAGAATAAAGATACTTGGGATTTAATGTGCTTTTAATTTAATGATGCTTTTTTTTCCAAATCAAGATCTGATTGATATAAGGAACCAACTTTCTTCTCCTCCCCCCTCCCTCCCCCATCAGCATTAATAATTCTGCAGTTTAGAGTCTTTCTTGGGGCAACTTGTGTCTTCCCTAGAGGCACTTGATCAGTATGTATGAGAGGCAAGATTTTATACTTGGATCGTCCTGACTCGTTGTGTGTAGCTCTCCTCTTTGTCTATTGCTAGTTCCTTTCTACTATGCTTAGGAATAGGTAATGCTGTCACAGGCAAAGAGGTACTTTAAAAAAAAACTGTTCTTTCTTATAGTTTACATAAAAACAGTTATAACTATATATTTTTTATTTTAATAGGATGAAAAAATATTTGGCAAGGTTTCTTAATTACTTTACAATTAAAAAAAACCAAACAGCTCTCTACTGAGAGAGGCTCATGCTTTGGTACTTCATTTTTGAGCTTATATTGACTTTTTCTTATTACTGGACACAAGTTTACATAATCTTGCTGAATTTGATTTGACCTGGCAACACTTAACTGAATTCTTCACTAGAAATTATACAAGGAATGTTGTTATATTTTAGGGGCTACAAAATCTTTACATATGATTCCTTTTTTATTGTTAACTTATGCAGAGCTTCAAGGTTTGCAAACTCCTTTCATTACAACAAGCATTCTTGGACACAGGCAGTTCAAATATTTTCCCCATTTTCCAGATCAGGAAACTGAACTATTAGAGGGGGTAAGTGACTTGCTCCTCATTGTACTCCAAATGTCAGAGGTGCACATGAAAGCCCAAGTCCAGCACTCTATACATTATAACATGTTGCCTTATCAGAATACATTTATGAACTGAATCTGTATTTAAATTACAGTAAATGGTGAGATGGCCAGTTTCTTTTCCTAATGCACTTAGGAGTGGGCACATTTATCTTTTCTGCTTAAAGTTCTAGCTGGCAGGGAACCTCAACTCACTTGACTAGCTCTGAGAATCTCTCCACACATACACACAAAGTTATTTTTAAATGGAAGTATTTAAATGGTAGTCTAAGGGAACAGTTGTGGATTTAGTCATGTAATGGGCATGTCACTAAATTAGATATTTTTACAATGAGCTCTTTAGGAGAGTGACAAAATTCAATATGGTTTTATAAGACAACTCTTGGATAATTCAGGAGCTGCTTTTCCTAATTTGCAGATTATTCATGCCTTCTGTTTTTCCTTGTCCCTCTACTTTGGTATTAGAATTTTCTAGTTCTAGGGCAGAGGTGTCAAATGCAGGCATGTGGCCCAAGTGTAAGTGGAACCAGATTAAGATCTAATTGGAAAATATCTAAAAATAAATAAAAAATACAATAAAAGATTGCTAATATTACATTTTGAGACTAAGTATATGGCCAGCAAGGGATCCTTATGTACAGTTTAGTGGCCTCTTTTCTATATGAGTTGGACACTACTCTTCTAGGGTTGAGGACAAAGTTTGCCATTTGCCTTGTTTTATTATCCTTTTAAGGTCACTTGCTTAAAGCTTTTGTAGCATCCGTATAATACGTGGTCAAGAAAGAAATAGAAACTCTTGTTAATTTCTCATGAGACATTGGAAAGGATAATCAGTACATTGCTTTGGAATGTTAACCTTAAAGTACATTCAGTTGCTAGATAGCAGTAAATTAAAAAGTGTTATGTAATAGCAGATCATCATTAGCCTCTTAGCTGGAGTTGCCAGCAGTTACCAGTAAAGCTGTCTACTTTCTGCTTATGAGTTTCATAGAAACAAAACTGGCCCTATTTTTCTTTTTCTGCTTATGTATTGCTCATTTGCTTGGACTCAACATTATAACCTTTTTAGTTTTCCAAACTAATTTTAAGTCTTCAACCTTGGGATACCTTACTGCTTTCACTATGAGACTGTTAGTTTCTTATATTTTCTTCACAGTTTATCTTGTCAGTTACTTTAGGGGAAACAGTTGCGATTTCAAAACATTTATTATTTCATATCTCTTGTCAAACATTCCATAGTTGTCTGAATGAATAAATGGATGAAGGGATATCTGAGAAGAGTGTTAATTACTGTCAAATCAGTTTCCCCTTTTATACTTCTGAAGTTTCAGAATTTCAAATTTTCCTTGTAGTAGTTGAATTTTGTGAAGTTGTTGCTCACATGCTATTATTTAGCTTTAAAAATCAAACTAAGAAATAGAAATAATTTACTTTTAAATTTGTAATGGAAGCCTTTCTTTTCTGTTTTACTTCTATTGTGACATTGCACTTTATTATAACATTTTTATGTTACAACATTGCATTTTGTTATAACAAAAATGAACATCTAGGTAAAGAAGTAACAGGGAGGTAAAAAATCCTTTTATTTGCTTAAGACAGCAGACACAGGTATCTGTAGCTTTTTTGAGGATGATGATTTTGCTATCTTCCCTTTTTCAGCTTTCCAGAATAAAATGGCCTGTTTTTCTTTTTTTAGGAATTGTCTATCACAGAAGAAAGAAGTACACTTGTACTTTGCAAACATAAATTTATGAACACATTATTTCTAATACTGTGGTGTTCCAGAAGATGATAAAGAAATGATAGCAGCTCCAGAAATACCAACTGATTTTAACCTTCTTCAGTAAGTAATTTTAATAGTGGTAATTATTAATCTAAGAGTTTTTTGGTATGTTTTTCTCCATATTTATTGATCCTCTATTTGTAGTGAAAACAGAAAGTAGTATATATGCTTTTAAACAAGCTTTTTAAAGTCTCAGATTTACTCTGGAACAGTGATTCCCAGCCTTGGTTTTTGTGACATTCTAATTGTTCCATTTGTTTCAATTGTGACTTACCAATTATTTCAAATAGTGTCACAATTTTCAAGACTAATTTTGGTTCCTTTTAATACATTTATTATTCCAAGCCTTTGCCTATCCCTAACTCCTCAAACTTCAAAAATTATAGAGAAGCCCAGAAATGAAGATGTAATAAATGAAAGAGAGGGAGAATGGCCACTTCAACAATTTTTTCCACAAGAATGTTTGGTGCTTGTCTTAAGCATTATCCAAAGTGTATGGTGGTGAAGATTCTAGATCCAGATAGATCCTGCTTGTGGAAAACCTGAAAATCTATTATATTTAAGTATAATTTACAAAAATTTAATGTCTGTAAATTTAGGAATATGTCAGTTACATAATTTAATAAGCCCAATTTTTAGACTAGAGAACTAGTCACATAGTTACTATTTTTAGTTACTAATTACTAGTTACATAGTGTAACTAAAATGTTTTTTGTTATCCATAATTTGTTATAATATTTGTGGAAGTAAATTTGGGGAATTAGGTCGATCAGAATAGAGATTAATAGTGTGGAGTTTTGATAATACCTGTAGATTTTAGAATTTTTTGTGCCCTGAATCTTGGGTCTTTTGTAATGACACTAGAATAGAGCATTTCATGTGCTTATGTCACACTATCTTTAGTTTTTAAGTGTTTTAATGAGACTTACTGTTTAGTTGGCTTGGTGGATGGGAGAGGATACTTGGGAGAAAAAGAAAAGATAGTCCTTGTTTTCTTTGTCTTTTAATATAAATGCTTTTAATTTCCTTTGAATTAGCATCTTTAATCCAAATTAACCTTCCTCTGAAGAGGAGAAAGAAGGAGAGGGGGAGGCAGACAGGAGAGGAGGAGTTGAGTTACTCAGCTAACTAGGTTTGCTTTCAGCCAGCTGCTCCTACAGGATTGTGTTCGTCCTTCCTTACTGAAGAAGCCTTCAGAGAAATGATGACATGACTTGCACTTGACTTTGTTTTGAGTGAGGGAGGGCTGTGCAGGTCATCAGCCTCATTTCTCCTCCAGAGCCATCTGAATCCAGTGACCAGATATTCATCAGGATGACTGGAGATGACCCAGGGTGCACCTTTAATAAGCATCTTTAATAAGGAAATGAGCTGTTTTAGTTGCAGTAAAACATATGATTTTCTTAGAATTTAGTGTCCTCATAGAAGTGGTAATTACAATCACTGTTATCCATAGTCCTACTTATAGACAGTGTAAAGATTTAGCAAAGGATGACACTACCCCTATCCTTGTAAGCTTACTTTATACAGAAAGAAAGAAAGAGGACAAGATATAGGTACATAAAAACAAGCTTACTGTGAAACTTTTGATTCATTGTTTTTATTGGTCTAATAGATTTCAATCATGAACTTCTTTTTAATGGAATGAGAGAGACAATGTGATATAATGGAAAGTGGTTTGGCCAGGCTAGGAAGACCTAGTTCAAGTTCTGCATCAGATACAGGACGACATTCTGACCATGGCCAGATTGTGGGTCCCTTCAGTTCTAGATCTGTTGTGGATCTTAGAGGCTTTCTAGTTAAAGCCTCTGGAACTGAGGACCCACCAAGGTGAAATTACTTGATTAGGTAGTAAGTTACAGAGCCAGGATCAGAACCCAGATTCTCTCTATCCAAATTCAGTATTTTGTACACTGTACCTTACTGCCCCTCAAAGTCACTTAACTACTTAGTCATCTATTTTCTACACTAGATAAAATCTTCTAGTGGTGGTCACAGCATACGTTCTCCATTTGACTTTAGAGCTTCTTCGTTGCTTGAACATAAAAGAAAGATATCATCCCATCATACTACCTGGGGGTGGGCCCCCTCAGGAGAAGGGAGTATCAATAATAATCTAGATAGTTTATTTCATTGTGTACATTGTAGACTGTTAAGCAACACAGTGAGAGATTGTAAAATTTATTTGACTGAAATATTAGGACACCTATACCAACGGATGATCCTAATAGTTATTCATTTTTGATTGGGTCTCAGATCTCTTAACTTCATGGATGGAGAAAAAAACCCAACTTCAACTCAGTACATTTGAAGTACTAATAATATCTTGACAATTTTTGATTTTTTTGTTGTTGTTGCTCTTCTCATGGATGTTCCCTTCAACAAAGCTGATTGAAATTCCTTTAGATCTAATGAGCCTTTGTATGACAATTCTTTGTGGTCGAAAAATTCATCACCTAGCTTTCTGATGTTAGCTAGACTGATCCTAAGACTACAGATAATCCCCACAATTGGTAGCTTATATCTGGCAGAGTGTGTGCTGGCACAGCCTTTAGGGTACCAGAGCCACTTCTGTGCCACAATGAACTGTTCCCATATTTATGTAGCACTTGGATTTTTACCAAGACTTTCATAAACAATACCCCTGTAACATAGGAAATGCAAGTGTTATTAAGGGGCAGGGTTACACAGTGTCACAATTGGTATTTGAGTATACTGTTAGGTTTGGGGTTGGAAGAAGTATGTCTTGTCTATTCCTGTCCCAAGTTAGCTGAGGCCAGGGATCACACAGGTATGAACTCAAATGGCTTGGTTCCACATCCAGGTCTACTGTGCTTTGCTTTATGCCATATCATCTTCTAGCTACTCCTTGTAGCTTGTGGTGAGAATTGAAGCACCTAATCCTTAACCCAGTGTGATATCCCCCATCTCCTATCCACCATACTCCACACAGGGATGATTAGTTTGCTCCCCTCTTTAGTCTGTGGTGGAAGTAGCAGTAAAATTGAAGTAGGAGTTCTGGCATTAAACAGTTCTGTCACTGACCCCTCAGCAA
Source organism: Potorous gilbertii (assembly GCA_028658325.1). Lineage (NCBI taxonomy): Eukaryota > Metazoa > Chordata > Mammalia > Diprotodontia > Potoroidae > Potorous > Potorous gilbertii. The sequence goes on along the minus strand of CM053775.1, from coordinate 32,070,342 downwards.
GCCATTTTTATCCCTCTGGGCCTCAGTTTCTTTTATCTCTCAATAAGGGGGTTTGATTATATCCAGGAAATTAAGCTGTGCAATTTTCATTGATTCTCCTCCCTTTAATTATCTATCTATGTACTTTTGCTTTGTCAGAGTAGGTTTTTTGTTGAGAGAAACAATCTTGCAATTTAAATTTGAGCTCATAGCTTTTACAGCTGGAAAGGACTGTAGCTGGGTAAGCCCCTGAATTTTTCAGCCCCAGGGATTTAAAGTGACTTGTCCAAGTTCAAAGAGTCTAAAGTTCCTGGCATTTTTATACTGTATCTTTCCCTCCCACCCCCTCATATTGCTCATACACTAGAGTGTGTTAAGCAGAAGAGTTAAACTCTGTTTCTGAGGATTTTCACTGTTTTATGGCTTCCTCTTGGCTGTTTAATTTCGTATGCTTTAGAACCTTTTCTCCCTAAACATCAGGTGGCTTTTAAAAGTTTGTTTTGGTTACTTTGTCTTTTCTTTCCCTAGTAATCGTGTTGATGAAGCTTTAAGGATTTAACTGAGCCTCTATTTTATATATTATTTAGCAAGTAAATGTTTCACACCTGCTTATTTCCCAGTGACTTGGAAAGGAATAATGCTTTTTGCTGTATTTTCAGAGAAGTTTATGGAACTCTTTCTAGGGCTGGGTGCTAGGAATTTTTGCAGATGTTATATAAATGTCTTGGAGAGAGTGAAGAATCATCTCAAATATTGTGGTTTGCAAAAACTTTTCCAGTTTTGGAAGATTGTAAAGCCTTGCTTCTTGGAGTTAGGGTGGGGTGTTTTTCAAAGAACAGAACTGGAGCTAGCCCTCCTAGAAGTTAGCTTAAGTGTATGCTTTTAGTGAAACTGCTAATTCTCTCAAATGAGACTCATTCTGTTGTCCACATCACTGGACTAAAGCAGAGATTAGCACAGTGTTCATTAGACTTCTGAAATTCTCTGAAGGAAGATGCCAAGGCTGAGGTTCTGATGGATAACAATATTTCATTAAATATTGGTGTATTATTCATTATTTTAGATCTAAAAAAATCAATGCCACTACATGATATCTGGAGAAGTTATTTGTTGTAGTAATAAAATGTAAATAGAAAAAAATTTGATCACAGAAACTTATATTTTTAGTATTGCCATTTCAGTTTACTATCGTATATTGGCTTATAAATTTTAGGATGATTTGCTTATTTTTTGTTATTAATTTGGTTATATTTAGCATTATATAAAACCCAGTTTGTTTTCCTTTTTTCCTGCATGTACCTATGATTTCATTGATGTGGGGAGCTTCCCTCATTAGGAATATCCCTCTACCATATATAGGTGTGTTTTCTCTATTACATATAACAATTTGTTGTCTTTTTATCCATGTCATTTTTATTAAGAATAACTAATGAGAAAATAGGCTAAAGGCTCTGTGTGTATATGCACGTGTATGAATGATGAGTGAATCACTATGTCTATATCCTTGTTAAAATTAATTGCTTTTTTTTCTTTTTACAAAAATACAAATGTATGAATTACCTCTGCATAGTATATAGTGTAGTATAAAGTGCTGGATTTGTAGTCACAGGATTTGCATTCAAACACCATCTTGTGACTTTGGTCAAGTTGCTTTTGTCTGTCTTGATTTTGCTCACCTTTGGACTTTCACGTTTAAATATCTGATCCTACCATTGGATGAGCCTTGAAATAGACAATTTTTCTTTATAGTTTAAAATAGCTCAACATATACAAACTCTAGATAATAAGGTGTGATATTTCTAATAGAAAAAAATATTTAAAAATAGTGTTGGAAACACAAAATGAAACTAATGCAACAAAGTGTCCTAACTCCTGGTATTTAGTATGTAAGGGGTTGTTTTTTGTTTTGTTTTTTTTACTCTTCCCAGACTAAGTGAATATTTTTAAAAAGTCATTAAAATGGAAGGTGAGGTATCTGGTTCATTTTTACATTTAAACTGTTTATGTAGTAGCTTAAAGTAATGTCTTATGCAGCATTTACTAGAAGGAATATTTCATAGAATTTTTTACTTCTAATGACATTTGGTTTTCAGTATGCAGTTCTGTGAGATTTTGTTTTTGCAAAACAATTGAAATTTGTGATGTAAGTTTTCAAAATTTGCTTATTGTGTTCTTACAGGGAGTCAGAGACACATTTTTCTTCTGACACAGACTTTGAGGATATTGAAGGAAAAAACCAAAAACAAGGCAAAGGAAAAGTATGTATAACATTCATATTATCTGTGTTGTGGATTTTGAAGTCATTAAATGTTGATGTTGGCTGGAAGTAATTTAAAGTTGTTGAAGATTTAGACCAGGAAATAAACTATTAAAAGAATATCCATGTAATTTTATTAGCTGCTTTGTTGTATTTTAACTAATTGGTCTATTTCCTAAGTTGTGCTAGTGAATACTATGTATTTCACCTTCAGAACATCAAATAACTTCTGCATCTATAAATGAGAACCAGTAAATATGCATTGCTATTTTTAGAATGCTATCTTTTTGAAAATACATACTTTAATCTGCTTAATTTATATAATACTTTTGTTGTCTTTATGTATTTGCTTCAGTTTTAGGTTAAATTTTTTTAGAGTGCTTAGAATCGAGGGTTCTTTATTGTTGCTCAGTTTTTTGACAAATAAAGTAACGTTTTTATTGTAGTAAAAGTTCAGCCATTAATGCTTGCATACTTACATTTGTGTCTGTATACATTAACATATTTATTTTGAGGTTGAGAAGAAAAGCATCGTACTTTAGAGCTGATTTAGGATTATTGTCATTTCCTCTACCAATACACAGAGCATAATACTTTTATTCTTTCCTCTTTTTAAATTCAAATTTAGTTGTTTTTTTTTTAATGAACAAGAATTATTTTCTCTCCCACTTCTGCCACCTTGGGCAGGGGAAAAGACCTTTGTAACAGCTTTCTGGAATGGCCATGTGCAAAAAAAAGGTCTCATTCTTCATGCACCCTGAGTCTTGCCACCTTTCTTTCTTTTTTTTTAATTTTTTTTTTAATTTTTTTCCCACCTTTATAAGTGTACTTCATCTATCCTCTCAAATCATGATTTGCAATTACTTTGATCAGATCTCTCAAATATTTGAAATTTGTTTTTCTTTATATGTTATTTTATAAATTGTTCTTCTAGTTCTGCTCACTTCACTGCAGTTCATATAGGTCTTCCTTGGATTTCTCTGAAACTGTCCATTTCTTCATTTCCTACAGTACAATATTGTTTCATTATAATCATTTATCTTCATGATATATAGCCATTTCCAAATAAATGTGAACCACCGTAGATTCCCATTTCTTGCTACTACAAAATAGCTGCTATAAATATTTTGTATTATTTCCTTCTTTGATCTCTGGGATATAGGCATAGGAATGGTATAGCTAGGTTTAAAGGTTATTCAGTTTCTCTTTTTTCCCATAAATACTACATATAGTATTGGTTCAAATACTACTGGACTAAATACTACCTGTCTGATCCTGGGCAGAACACTTCATTTCTCTCACAGGACTTTAATTCCTCCTCCATAAAATAAAGACTTGGACTAGATGATCTCTAAACGTTCCTTTGATTTTCTAAGGAACCTAAAGGTTCCCTTTATTACTCTATCATCTAGTTTATTTCAGGGATTATCAGTAGTATTTAGTTTTTGTATTTACTTAAGCTACATGATGAATCCAGCTCCTTCTCTAGTCATGTAAAGAATCAGAGTTTCAGAGCTGGAACAGGGATATTAGACTTTATATACCTGTTATATCTGAAGTGAAAATTGTCTTAACTTATTCCCACTAAACTTTTTCCATTGTTTATCTTTGGTGTTATTTTTCATTTCTTTTGTTTTTCATACAGAATCCCAGCAAGTGGTTATTAAATTACATATCCTATGCAGTAGCCTTGCTTATTAGTTGCGTGAGGCCTGTGGGTGATGATGGGATATGTTGTACAACATGTACCAAGATAAATACAATTCAACTGATCTCATTGATATATATGTTCAACTATACCTGTTTAATCAGGTTGACACAGGATAACCTCCCAGCTCAGTTTATTTTGACATCTTGATGATTGCATCCTGAGGCTTTTAGTCTTTCCACATGACCAGGTCATCTTTTTCAGTGTTGTTAACATCATTTATTTCAATTTTTCTTATTTTCTTATTCTATATTGAATCCTGTTTTTTTCCTCTGTGCACCTCTTTGCCTTCTGACTGATAATAAGTTCTTACAACATTAGTGTTCCATAACTCAACAGCTTTCAACATTAGTATAATGTTGATGTTAAAAAGATGACCTTTGTTTCTGGGAGAAGTTTGGCCTCTTTAAAGGAGTTTTGCAATTTCCCAAAAGTAATTCAGTCTATTCTCTTCTTTATGTTCAGTCCTGGGTCCAGCTCTCATCTCTTTGCAAAATGGATGAACTCTTAACTGGTCATAATCTGTATAATAGGCACTACTTTATTTCTTTTTCAATAGTTAGACTATCCTTTTTTTTTCTGAGTGACTATGGATCTCATCGCTTTGTAGTGTTTGATATGCCTCTGGGACATCCAGGCATTTGATGAGGAAAGACTGCAGTTTGGAGAGCTGATAAGTAAGATCCTAGGAGTCTTGCATAGAGATGACAATTGAACCCATAAGAACTAATGGGATCCCTGAGAATGGAGCTTTGGCAGTCACCTACTCTCTGACAAATGAAGCTGAGAAATTGATGTCAGAGAGGAAGAGAACCAGGAATCTTAGAATCTCCAATCTGTCTAGTTCACCTCAAATCTGATCAAGAATACCTTCAACAAATGAGATCTAGATCTAGGAGCAGATGGGTCATCCGTAATGTTATGTTCCACAGAGATTAGTGTGGATGAGGACTGAGAAAAGATCATGGAAGTTTCAGGAGCCGTGTGAGACAGGATTGGGCTCTAGATTGTAAAGGATTGAGACATCACAGGATGTAGAGGCAACACAAGTATGAAATAGCTTGACCTGGTAGAGTCAAGTACAGATTTTTATGAATAGAATATAAGCTCTTTTTGCCAGCAGAAACTGTCTGATTTCTTTCATTGTATGTCCCTAGCATCTAGTTTAATAAGTACTTGTGGACTGAGATCTGGACACATATGTATGTAAGCAGCTGGCAAGTAGCCAGTAGATAGGAAGAAATTGAATATTGGTTTTTGGAAGGAGTTAGTAAAGGTGCACACTCCTACAAGAGATACAATAGGGTAGATTTATAATAGTTGGCCTTGGCTAAGAAGGGCCACTGTTTGTCCTTTACCGGAGTAAAGGGGGAAATAATAGAGGAAAATTGATCCTCAAACAACCCAGTTATGTAGGATCTATTATTTTTCTAGTTTACAGAGCATTGAGGCCGAGAGAATGTTAAGTCACTTTATCAGGTTCTAAAGTACAATTTGGACTGTGTTCTATTAGCTCCAAGAGAAATACTATAATTCATACTCCTCTGTAGAGATTGAAGGATTTGCATAGGGTGATTTGATGAAATAAGGTGTTTTGCAACAACTGGTTTGAAGAGGCCCAGTTGAGATTAGTTTACATGACTTTGTTGGAAATACAGTTATGATTTTGTAACTTTGTTCAGAAGCAGCGTTAAGTAGTATGAGAAGAGGACACAAATGGTATGTAGTTTTTCTGATTATGACTATAAGAGGAGAAAAGTAAGACTAGAGCAAGAGTAGTGGAATGACATCAGGTCTGATCTGACATTGTAGTCAGAAATTTTACAGGCCTGGGTCATAGAGAAACCGATTAACTTTTACAAGAGCAAACAATTTGGGATTATTGAAAGCACTGTTCATTTTCCCAAGTATACTTCAGCTCTGTCTCCTCTTTTCTATTATATTCTGGTTCCTGCTTTTTGTTCATTTGTTACTGCTTATCTTAGATACGTATAGTCCTGGACTAATTCCTCAAGCTCCTTGACCAGTTTTATAGTTTGGTCAAAGTATATTTTATACATTGTTTTTTTATTGTGGATTGTTCGACCATTTTCTTTCACTTTACTGTGGATTTCACTGTTGTGGTTTAGGAGAGCTGGACATCTGCCACTGGATAAGTTTTTCCACTGTTCACATTGGTTTCAGGCTTTACTCTTGAGATCCTATCTCCTGACCATTCTCTGAGACAGCTGGGGGAAGCTTTTGAAAATAATCTCTGTACTTCAATTGTATAACCATGATGATGTCCTCTATAGAAAATTGTCTCCAAAAGCTGGTCTCTTCTCTTCTTATGTTTCCATCCTGTATGCATACACATGTCTATCTCATAAAGATTTTATGGAAATGAGAAGGACATATGGTTAGTAGTTATTTGCCTCCTGTCCCTTCGGAAGCTTTGGCTGTGATTTTTTTTCCCCATTTTTTTTCAATCACCCCTTCTTTGAGACACGTTGTGTCCATTTACATTGAATTGTCTCCAGCACAGATTTCTTGTATATACTTGCTTTTCCTGACTTTAGATACCATTATACTTATTTGCCTAATACAGAGATAATAAATAGTCCAAACTTGCTACTTTTCCTATTCTTGCTGATAAAACTTAATCTTGGACATTTCTGTTTCGCTTTGTTGCCTTTCCAACCTGGTTTATCTTTGGATGTTCTCTAAACAGTCAGACTTAGCTAGATAAGTCTTAAATAAGCCAGTCATTTTCTCAGTCATTTTTCCGTAACAATATTTATTTTATTGCTCTCTTTTCTCTTTATATCACAGTTATTTCTACTTTCTCTTTCTCCCCCAATCATTTTCCTTTTTGCAAAGAAACAATTATGTAAACATATCTGATACAGTGACCATATCCAGTTACGTATTGTAGTCATTGTGTATATTCTTTTTATTATGCTTCTTGTGTTTTACAGTTTACATTCATATACTATGACTTTTTTTCAGCCATTTTCCAATTAATGGAGGCCTACTTTGCCTCATGTTGTTGCTATGAGTATTTTGGTCTATTTTGTGCTCTTTGGATACTCGTGGGTATTCCAAGGATTTCTCTGTCAAAGGGAATGCTGTTTAGTCATTTTTTTTGAACACTGGGAATGTGCTGGTTTAAGATTAGGAATATACTGGCTAACACTTTGGGTAGGTGGGTGTGGGGGCTCATGAGGTAGCCTGTTTTATATCAAACTTTTCTATTCCACTCTTGAAGGAAACTAATCTAGGAGATGTTAATATTCAGTATCACCTTTATCTTTTGATTTCCCATTTTTTGGAAGTCTGTAAATAAATAGTGTGATGGAGCAGTTATAATTGATATTTCCTCTTAATATTTTTTTCCCCTCAATCATAGGAAGATTTTATAATGTTACGATTTATGGTATGAAAATAAAAAAATAACCAAAATAAGGTTACTTGTTCCGGAAGCATTCCTCTGTATTTCCTATCACAGGCAAGTGAGGTAGAGATTTGGTTTAGGTCAGGCTTCAAGTCCTAAAGGAATCTGTAGATAAGGGTCAAGTCCTTTGAAACACTCATTCCTTTCTTGGAGGTGTGATGATCCCTTTTGACCAACCTTATTGTTTTGCCAATTTTAGATACTTTCCTTTTTTGCTTTTCTTTCCTGTTTCTCCACTCACTATTTCCTGTAATTAACAACTAGGCAATAGAAACTCAGAAGTATATGTTAAAATTAAACTAGTCCAGTCGTTGATCTTAAAAATGAACAAACTCTAAGGCTTATCAGGGTGAAGTGATCTTGCTTTCTTAAGGTTACATGTCTAGTAGTGTGCTAGAGTGAAGACTTTGGAGCCAGGGAAGACTTGAGTCCTAATTGTACTGACATTCATTAGGTGTGTCACCATGGGCTAGTTACTTTACCTATCTAAGCCCAGTTTCCTTACCTATTAAGGAAGGATTATAATACCTGTACAATCTACTTCACATGGTTTCCATCCCCCTCAAATGGGATAATATCTTTAAAATGCTTTACAAAATTTATAAATATGGCATACCTTGGACTTGAATGTTGGTCTTTTTCTTTTTTAAAACACTGCCCCCTCTACCACCACCCCACTTACTTTAAGAGCTTAATTACCAAAGGATTTGTTTTCTGTTCTATCACTGTATTAAAAAAACTTGTTCTGCAAGAAGTAAAAGTTGGATGAAGATTGAATGCCAACTTCAAAATTCATTGCTTTTGCCATCAAGATAATGTCCAAAATATTGTAGCTTAAACCCTAACTGTATGACTTCGCCCCAACTTTCAGTGTACATTTTTTGATCTGATCATGTTATATGGCTGTGAGGCATGGAATCACAAATTTAGGTGACCTTTGGTGGCTCTGAGCAGACTGCAGTATAATATTAATAATAATTAATGTTTGGGAGGAAAGAAAAGAGGTCACATATTTAGACTGAGAAATAAGATGACCCAAGTGTTTCATGGTTCATCATAACGTAAACAAAAATAGCTCCCAGGTTCTAGATGGTCTTTATGGAAGATTACTTGCAAAACATGGACACCTTCCCCTTCCCCCAAATCACTCAAATCCAAGTCAGCTGCAAGTCATGTCATCATCTTGATGTCATGGTCCTCAACACAATAACAACCCCCACCTCCAAACACACTCACACAGAACAAGATGATGTAGGTGAGTTATTATCTATCCTGGAAATAAATTGTTTTTCAAAGTGGTTGAAGGAATAGTTCCACCAGCAGACATTTTATAGCCCTGCTAACTTGGACATTTTTTGCCTTGGCAGGTGGCACCCTTCAGTTATTTCAATTTGTACTCCTGATGATTAGTGATATTGAACCATTTTTCAAATGGTTGGTGATAGTATTTCTTCTTTTCAATAATATGTTCGTATTGTCTGGCCACTTCACTTGTCTGTTGGAATGTGACTTAATTTTGTTGATATTTTTTTCTTCACAATAATTTCTTGCTGTGTTTTCCTTCTCAATAAATTTTACTTCAGACTTTTATCAGATACTTTATGCAAATATTTTTGCAAATCATTCACTATTCTAAAATAATTTGAATAAACTTTGGTTGTTATCTAAAATGCAAACATCTCTCTTAGTTGTAAAGATTCTGTCAAATGAAAAGTGCTTTAAGGTATTTTTATTTAAATCAAATCAAATGTTATGTATACAAAGCCTTTAACACTTAAGTTGTTTGAGCTATTGAAAAATGATTCTTCCCCTAATAAGTTCTAGTATCAGTTTTCACAATTTGTTCTGAATGGGGCTTCAATCCTCCATTTCCCACCCCTCCCCTCCTCTTAGGACAGCTAGGTGCCTGGAATTAAGAAGATTCCTCTTCCTGAGTTAAGATCTGGCCTCAGATATTTACTTAGCTGTGTGACTCTGGACAAGTCACTTAACCCTCTTGTAAAATGAGGTGGAGAAAGAAATGGCAAACCACTCCAGTATCTTTGCAAAGAAAATCCCAAATAGGGTCTCAAAGAGTTAGACATGATTGAATAATGACAATAATTTTCCCCCCTTGAATCTGGTTTGTATAACATTTTAATATGTATGGCCTGTAAATGTATATATATTCAGTGTACACTTCTTTGTTTACATACTCTCATTGTGAATGATGTATATATTCTTTTCTTTCAAAGGGTTTGTGTATACGTCTTTGTGTGGGCCAGTCCTGTTATTAATAGGGCAATTATTAGTAACTTGTTAGTAATTATCAGAGCTCTATGGCACGTTTCAGTATCTATATACATTTTGCATAGTTTTTCTCCTGTCTCTCACTTCTCCCATCAACCTCCCCACCATATAAGCTTCTTGAGGACAGGAACTGTTCATTTATTTTTATTCCTTTCCCAGAATGCCATCCCTTATAACAATTTTTTTTATAGAAAGCAAAAAAATCCAATGAATATATAGAAAAATTTGATATTATATGCAATATTCCACATCTTGGACTATTTGCCTTCTCGTGTCAACTTTAAAAAGGAGTCGAATAAATAAGTTGTTGAATTGAATTAACTAGAGCTCATTCTGTTTCCTTCACTGAATTGTGAATTACATTCATTGTTTCTGATTTACTTTCATTGTTTCTGATTGTTTTCTTATTAGGATTCAGGTTTGGTGAGAAAGATACATGCAAGTAGAGACTAAGTAAGAATTATTTTGCTTACAGACTGCTAAAACTCCCTGTCCAAAGTTGAGTTTATTCTCTTTACCTTTTCCTCTTTTTGACACCCATTATTGCTATGAAATATTGGTCTGGTATATAATCCAGTCTTCCATATTCTATCTAGTTTTTTAAGACTTTTTTTTTTAAAGCTATCTAGTCAAGACTCTAAAAGATCATCTAATATAACCTATAACTAAATAGGGCTAATTTATAAACTTTCTGAGGCAAGTGATCTTCTTGCCTTCACTTGCAGACCTGAAGTAATATTACCTACTTATACTGTCCACCTGCCTTTTGGGCAGTTTTAATAGAAACAATTAGGAATTATAGCTATAACCAGCCTCTGTGCAGATTTTCATTTACTTCCCAGGAAAATTTTTTGCTTTTTTGGGGGGAAAGTACTCCTGGAGAGTGTAAACTTGGAAAGCATGTTCTCAGTTTCCATGCATTTCAGTGTTTGAATTGACCTTAGTAATCTCTTAGACAAACAAACCCGTAACTGGAAAAGTGCTTGAAGACCACTGATGATAGAGAAATCAATAATACTTCCTTTCTTGGATAGCATTAGGTATTACAAAGTTTTTTTTCTCATACAAAGTCTACAGTTACCTTTTTGTAGTTTCCACTAATTGTTTCTGATTTTGCCTTTGGAGACAAAATAAGTCTAAACCCTTCATCATGACCCACAGCTGTCATATCTCTCTTGGGTCTCCAGCCTTAAATATCCTGTAGTTTCTTCAATGGATCCTCATGGCAAGGACTTTACCGTCTTACTATTTTACCATTTACGATATTACTATCTTCTGGGTACTATCAAAATTAACAGTGCCTTTGCCAACCTGTGATTGCTCTCAACTAAATCCAATGCTTCATATTTGGTCTGATCAAAACAGAATAAAGAGGAACTATCCATTTTTTTATTCCTGGAAGATATGCTTGTCTCAGGAGCTTTGAACTTTAACTGAAGGTTTCAGAAAGGCGAGGTTGAGGAGCATGTGGCTTCCAGTCATGGCTAACCATATGTGGCAGGTCTAATAGAGTAGCTGTTATGAGGCAGCTCACTAGGTGGCATAGGGAATAGTTCAGCAAGTTTACATTTTGCCTCATTTACTATCTGTGTAGTCGTGGGCAAGTCACTTTACTTCTCACAGTGTAAATTTCCTAATATGTAAAATGAGAATAAGAATAGCATCTCCTTCCTATATAAAGCTAGCTATTATTATCACTATGTAGCTCAGTTTAGATGAAAATGCAAATAAGAAATTATGGTGGGATTCAGATACCTTACATTTTAAGCCTCTTGCCCTCCTCATGGAGAAGATTGAGTACTAGATGGATTCAAAACTGAATGGCCGGACCCAGTCAAATCATAAATAAATTAGAGGAACAAGAAGGAATTACCTTTTTGATGTATGGGGAGGAGAGGAGTTCATGACCAAACAAGGGGTAGAGAGCTCCACACAAGAGAAAATGGAAAATTGGATTATATCAAATAAAAATGTTTTTGCACAACCAAAAGAAGTACAGTTTTTTAAAAAGCTGTGCACTTAGCACAGTGCCTGGCATATTGTAGGTGTCAAATGTTTGTAAGAGTTTCCTAAATGAGTCAATGGATGGAGTGTTGGGCCTACGGTCAGTTCAAATCTGGTGTCAGACACTTTCTAGCTGTGTGACCTTGGGCAAGTCACTTAAGAGCTATTCTTCAATGGATATGAACTGGTGGATTTCAAAAAAGGAAATCCAACATATAAACAGACAAAAATAGCTCTAAATGCAAATTAAAGAGACTCCTGGGGCCTACTTCCACCCATCAGATTGCCAAAAATGATGAAAAAGAAAAATGATATTTGTTGGAGGGCTTTGAGGAAATTGTCATGCTAATGCATGTGAATTGGTCCAGCTCTTTTGGAAAACCATATAGAGCTCTGACCCCAAAGTCAACTAAATGGCTTGTGCCCATTGACTTAGTAATAGCACTATTAGACCTGTTCTCCTCTGTGATTAAATAAATATCTTCCAAGCTCTTTTTGTGGTAGCAAGAACCTGGAATCTACAGGGACTTCCCATTTTTGAGGAATGGCTAAACAAATTAGGGTATATCTATGTAATGCAACACTATTGTACTGTAAGACATGACAAAATGGTTTTAGAGAAATCTGGGAAGATTTATGATTCTAGAGGATGGATGATGAAGCATTTTACTTACATTGACATTAATGTACTTACCTAGACACATTTTTAGGGATATGGCTAATATGGGATTTTTTTTTGAATTGATTAAGCATATTTTTTCCAAGGTTCCTCAACTTTTTCTTTGTGGGTGGGAGGTTTGGAGGTGCAAAAATGCATGTTAAGTAAATCAAATTTAAAACTTAAATCAGGGTCAACTTGAGTAGTCTCTAATAGAAACTACTCTGTATTTTTTTCTGTACTATTAATTTTTTTTTATTAATGGCTTATATAGGCATAGATGGCATGGTTACCAATTTACCTGTGACACAAATTTTATAGAGATGGCTAAAAGATGGATTGCTAGATGAAAAAGAAGTTCTAGATATAGGGCTTGAATATTGGGCAAAATCTAATAAGTTTACACATAATATCATATTTTCCATTAGACTTGATCTTTTTTGGCTTAAGAGTTCAGAACTATGAGCACCAGGTAGAATTTGCAGAGAGACAGCTTTAAGTTCATAGGTGTAAAGAATTCAAATGTTCTGACTTGGGAGTCGTAATTCAAAGGCCAGTGTTGTAGAAAGTGTTCTTTTTGGAGTATAGTTTGGGCTGTGGAATTCAGTTAGGTTAATCCTATAAGGAGTTGAAATTTACAGGGTAATGACAATCATTAAGAGGTTATTTTGGCAGTTATGTGAAAGATGGATTGGAGAGTGGAAGGATGGAAGCAGGGAGATGGGTTAGGTAATGTATTTGAGAGGTAATGAGGGTGGGTGGTTCTCATTTGAAGACTGGAAGAGTTAAGGACTAATGGGAGGCATATGGACAGAGCAGGTTTCCCTATTCCCAACCCCTACCACAAGTAGAGAGATATCCTTGCAAAGTCATATTTCAAATTGGTTGAAGAAATAAGTGGTTGGTGTGGAGATGTTAATGACTCAGAAAGTTTAACAGTGAGATATCTATCAGTTGAAGGTTAGACTGATGAGTCAGGTGCAGGAAGTTGAGGGGTTAGTTTTGGCAAAGAGGAAAGCTGCCTCATCTAGGGACCCTGGAGCAAAAGAATGAGCTGTAATACCTTCGGAGGAGAGCTCACACCTGAAAATGGATGGCCTCTATCCTTGGCAAAGTCAGAAGGTAGGTCATCTGAGAGAATGGTATCGGGGAGGAACTAGGTGGAGATCAGAGCTGGAGAAAAAGGTTTGTTGTGGATACCAGGATAGTACTTCAATCAGATAAGTAAAGGCAGATGTGCAGTGGTGTGAAGTTCACTTCAGGTTAGCTCTTGCAGGATTTCTTGTTGTAGCATTCAGCTGACTTGGGAGTAAGTTCCAGAAGGTACTTAATAAATGAATGAATTTACATGTACAGCCATATCATTTATGATCTGTTACTATGGCCAAGGACCTGTGTGCTAGATGCTGCTGGTACAAAGACAAAGAAACAGTTCCTCCCCTCTAGCAGCTTACATTACATTGTGGGAAAAGGTGGTAGTTCAAGGATACAATTTGTATAGAAAAGATTAAGCTATGAGGAAAATTGAAGAGAAAGAGAACCAATGATTGAGTTGTGTTGAATGAGGGAAGGGTTCTCTGAAATAGGACCTTAGCAGATACCAGTAGGAAGAAAGTGAATTCCCCTGTGCCAGTACCAATTAGACCTATTTGACAGGAATGTTTGTGAAGGTGAGTTAGGATTAAAATATGAGTGGAAAGGTTGTTGTTGGGAGCCAGATTGTAGAGGTCCATAGGCTGAGCTAGGTAAGGAGTTTGTATTTTTTTTTTATCCTAATTGTCACTGAGGAATCACTGATGTTGTTTGAGTAGGAAGTGACTTGGTGACTTGAGAAAATGACATTGACAGTTGTATGGAGGAAGGATAGGAGAGGAAAAAGGCTGTGAAAGCAAGATCAGTTGAGGAAGCTTTTATGCTCAGTAGTACAAGTGAAAGGGCTTTGCACCAGAATGATGTATGAAGAGAAAGAGAATACAAGAGATGGTAGCAATGGAAACCTCAAAACTTGGAAACTTATCATTAGCTCCTCACAAGTAGCTTTTTAATGACTCTCATTTATCCAGGCAAAGCTTAAAATACTCAGAGAGGCGAAATGTATTGTACAGAAGTGGATTTAACTCGAAAAATATCTGTATTTTTCCAAATGCATGACTCATTTCTTTCAGGGTTTCTGATAGCCTGGATCCAGAACTATTTTGGCTAGTTTAGGAAGGAGAGAAGGACACAAGGTAACATAGGAAAAGAGAGTTTGAGGAACAAGTGAAAAATCAGCATAATTCTTCAAACCTCACCTCCAACCTAAAAGATCTGGTATAAGATATCAATTTGACCTTTTCCCTACTCTTCATTGAAATGAGATGACTGTGATCTAGCTACCTTTTACTCAAAGGACTTGTTTTTTATTTATATCGTTAACTTTGTTAGCAGTCTTTTTGGGGGGAGGTGGGATGAGGTTATGATTTTCAATAGATAATGCTGGGCTTACAATCAGGTTTCTAAATAGCCTCTAGATTTTTTGTGGGTTATCGGCTATATATAACATTAAATTTTTCTGTGATAAATTTTCTTGGTTTTCTTTTTCCTTGCCATGAACGTGAATTTTATTTTGTTTTGATCATCCTTTATGATCTCATTCAAAAGAAAAAAGATGTAAGAGCCTCCCCTTGTGGCCTTTTAGGATATTGCTGCCAAAGACTTGTAAAAGGTTTGAAAATGAAGGTTTCCTCAACTGTTGGCATAAATGGATGTTAACACATTTAAAAATTTTGATATATAAGGATTCTGAAACAAAGAGTTTGTATTAACTGATAATTTTAAGATGGAGTTGTATATCAGCCTACATAATTGGATTATTGCAGTAATCTTAAATGTTTTTCTTTTTATAAACCTGGCAGATATCCACAAATACTTATAAAAAGAACAGAAAATGAAACTATGAATCTCTGCTATGTATAGATTGAATTTTTTTTGTGTGTGTATTTCATATTTAATATATTTGAATATTGTCCCTTTCTAACCTTAATTGTAACAGGCAAAATAGATTGTTTTGGTTGGTGACCTTGTATTATGAAGATGTTTCAGAGTCAGACTAATGAAGATGAAAACCATTTTCAGCACAGTTTATGGAAAATGGTTTTACTTTTAATATGGGTTTTAATTACCTATGAAAATTAGATCATACTTATGGAGGTAGTATGGAGACACATGGCATTTTAAAATAATAGAGCAAAGCTAACCCTTTACTTTTACAGATGAAGAAACTGAGGTCTATAGAGGTCAAGTGACTTGGAGGTACTTGATACCAGGGCCATGTTCTCCTGACTTTTGCTAACTTACATGCCAGTGTAGTTCCACTATACTATGTTGCTTCCAGTTTTTAAAAATTTGTGGAACTAAATAATTTCAATGTTAATAAGATAATTTCTAGCTTCCTAAAAAAAGTTAAGTATCTAAATATTAAGTATTTTAAGACTTCATTGTGTTTTTGATAGAAATACATGGAAACAGTCCTACATAACATGACATAGTGAATGAAGGACGAGCTGGCTACACAGTAGGAAGACCTGGCCTCAATCTAGAATGTATGACCTGACTCTGTGACCCTGGGCAAGTCACTTAATGTCTCAGTGCCCCAGGCAACTCTCTAAGCTTTGGTAGAGGGAATAACCTTATAGCCATTAAAATCACAGGTCCTGGACATTCCTCCTCCTCAGAAGCAAGTATAAAAAAATTAGCTAATGAATATTATTTAAATTAATATGAGTAGAAAGTAGAGAATTATGATCATAAAGACAAATAGTGTTCTTTTCTGCTGGGCCTTTAATGAAACAAGGATAGAACTAAGAATTGGGAAGAGAGTGTCAATCTTCATTTTGGTATCCTCTAAAATTTTTGTTTGGTTTATATGGAATTATGGGTCTGTTGGGAGCAGTGCTGAAGAGATTGGTTTCATTTTTACCCAGAGTTATGGAACAGTAAGTAGAGGACTAGTATGATCAAGGCATGTGATTTGTAGCAACAATAGAATTTCTCTGTGCTTCTTATTTGCCAGGCACTGTGCCAAGGGCTTGCAATACAAGGAAAGGCAAAAGACAGTCTGTACTCTCAAGGGTCTCACTGTCCAATGGTGGAGATAACACACAAACTACTATGTACAGAAAAAATACATAAAGGATAAATTGAAGCTAGGAGGCAGAGATAAGAAGGAAGAAGAATTCAAGGCATGGTTGAAAGGCAGTATAAATGGAGTAGTAAGTGCTTGGAATAGCAAGGAGGCCTGTATCACTGGATAAGAATACTTGGGTGGAGTGAAGGAAGGAGGGGGCGGGGTATAAGAAGACTGAAAAAGTAAGAAGGGGCCATGTTAGGAGAGACTTCAAAAGCCAAACAGGATTCTCCAATTGATCCTGCAGGTAATAGTTCATTCAATAGGAGAGTGACAGCATTAGAAGATCACTTTGTTAGCTAAATGGAGTACAGGACTGGAATGGGGAGGGATTTGAGGCAGAGAGGTCAGCCTAAGACTTTTGCAATAATCCAGATCTGAGCTAGGGTTCTAAGAGGAGGAAAAGATATAAGATATAAGAGATCTTGAGAAGGTAAAAGTGACAGGACTCAGTATATCTTGTTTTATGAACCGCTGGGAGGACAGCTTCTCTCTCCTGGAGAAGTAGCAAAATGGTTTTAGATCATGTAATTATTGGGGTCAATAACACCATCTTGTAATATTTGGGTTTTTTTTGGGGGGGGGAATTCTCTTTAAGTGCAATTAAATGTATCAATGAGAACTTTATTTAAGCACACTTGAACTGTACAAGTTATTTGAAAAAATATCTTATTTTTAACAGACTTGTAAAAAAGGCAAAAAAGGTCCTGGAGAAAAGGGGAAAGGTGGAAATGGAGGAGGAAAACCTTCTGGTCCAAATCGAATGAATGGGCATCATCAACAGAATGGAGTGGAAAACATGATGTTGTTTGAAGTTGTCAAAATGGGCAAGAGTGCTATGCAGGTACTATTTACAATTTCCTCCCTAGTTTTAAGAAAATAAGTCTTAAGCTTTTCTGTCCATCCAGGAAAAAGTTCCTGGTTATTGCAATTATGTATCTTAGGTATCTCTTTTTTGAAGCAACAGAATTTAAAAGGAGGAGGCCAGGGAAAGGAAGTGGATCTTTACTTCAGTCTTAGCTTTGCTACTTATTGTGTGATCTGGGGGGCTACCTCTCTTAAGGCTCAAATTCCTTATTTGTCAAAATGAGGTGGCTGGAACAGATGATCTCTACAATCCTCTGGTCTTATTTTTAAAAATAATCTAATTATTAGGATAGGCAAGAACCTATTCTAGAAAATGGTAAGATAGAGAGTCACAGGGCTGTATTATAAATTAAAGAATATGTTTTGGTTGTTTTGGTCAAAAAATAGACAAATATCTTGTGAAATAATTTACTTGTATAGAATTCTTGACTGAGATAATGTATCTGAATATAGGATGTACTGCACTCCACATCAGACTTTTATAACTATAAACCAATAATAGATGCTTTTTTTGGTCTTTTTTAGTTAACTAAGCACTGTGCTCTGTGTGTGTGTGTGTGTGTGTGTGTGTGTGTGACTTCAATATAATCTCCTTTTAAAGGTATTATATGACCTGTATTCACCAGTATTTTATATTGAGACTAATGCAATAATTACTAACTTATTCAGTAAATTGAATTGTGATTTTAGAATGTTAGAAGTAAACCCTTAAAGATCTAGCCCCAAACTTTTACTTTTAGAGATAGGCAATAATGGCAGTGCCCTTGCCCCATGGTCACAGAGTGGGTTATTTTTGTGGAAGAGTTGCCAGGCAAAGGGGTCCAGGTCAGAATGTGATTAGGTAAATGAAACTCATACAATTTATACACATGTAACTAAATTTCTAACTCCTAAATCCATCATCACATTGGTAATCAAACTATTTAAAGTTATCTCATATCTTCAAGAAACAAGTTTAGATCTAAAATACAACTGAAATTAGTCTTGAAATGCTGTTTGTTTCTGTACTTTAGAAAACATAAATGAAAATATTACCTTTTATTGTTTTCTTATTAGCAGCAAAATTTAATATTTTAGAGAAGAACATGGTTTCTTTCCTAGGATTTGACATTGTTTTAGGCTTTATTTTATTGCAGATAAAATAGGAATGTCCTTTTCATTTTGTGTTTCTGAGTATCCCATCTACCTAATTGGATTCTATCTTTTATTGTTAAAAATGTTATATGACAATATTTTCAGGCTGGATACTGTCTTAGCTTTTCACAATATTAATATTGTCACCCTCTTTTTTTTTTAAGCACATGTGAAAAGTCAATGACAATTCTATTTCCTATTTTTTCCTTCAGTCTGTATTGGGTGATTGGATAGAGTCATAACTAGATCTTGAGAATAGTAACATTATTCCCCTTTTTAGCACATGTGAAAAGTCAATGACAATTCTATTTCTGTTTTTTCTTCTCCAGTCTGTAGTGGATGATTGGATAGAGTCATACAAACATGACCGAGATATTTCACTTCTTGATCTCATCAACTTCTTTATTCAGTGTTCAGGCTGTAAAGGTAAGACATATATGTATGTTTTCTGTTCCACACAGCATACTAACAAGTGAAACATCTAAAGTGGTGATATGCCTGTAAAAGGAGTGAGAACTGAGGCAGGGTAAGCAGTGCTAGAGAGGCTATTTCTTGTGAGGGGAAATCAGGAGAGACACTATTGTATTCAATCTGACTACAGCCTACCATTTCCTCTCTTCATTTTATCTATACTCCCTCAAAAAAGAAAATCTCTTTTTGTTGGCCTTGGAAGAAAGGGAGGAAGGTATAGTTTAGGAGGTACTACCTCCTTAAGGAAGTCTTCCCTGAGCAAAAATCCTTTATCTGCTCAACCCCTCCTTTATTGCCTTTATTCTTCTCCTTCTCTCCCCCAAGGAAAGAAAAGAGAGGAGCTGAAAATGATCCCTGGATTTTTCTAGGTTGATCCTTTGGCAGTTATCACACTCTTCTTGTATCTTCTATTATTTGTATAGGAGTTGTCTCCAGCCCTCCCCTTGTATTTTAAGCTCCTCAAGAACTGGTTTCTCTTTTAATCTTTGTTTCCCTGTGAGAACAACTTCTTAAACAGAGTAAGTACTTAATGTACTTACTGAAGCTTCCTTTGAGTTAAACTAGTATCATTTTAAGTTCTTAATGTTTAAGTTACAGAGATGAAACCTGGGACCACTGAGATGTTTAGGTGCATTTTGCCCCAGCACTCACTGCCCCAGAATGTTTTTTGGTTGTTGTCTCTTCAGCTTCTTTATTTATGCCCTTGCTGTAATTTTCCTCTTTTCTGTGTTACAGTTTCTTGCAGTCATCTAATCCCTTTACTCTGTTTAGAATTTAACTTTGTACAAGGAAAGATTACACATTGCTAAGTTTTATACTACTTCTAAATCTATTCCTTTGTCCTTATGCCTTAAAAATGGCTCAGATTTTAAAGCTAATGGGCTACTACTTCCCCTAGTCCTTTCTATTAAGGCCTTTTCTCATAAAGAAAAGATAAAAAATTTCAGCAATGTATTGGAAAAATTCTCAAGATGTTGTCTGGCTGAACAATAGTCCTCCCCATCTCTGCAAAGAAGGGAGGGAAAGGTATCACTTCTGATAACTCTTGTTTCAGGCCAAGCTCAGACCTTACTTTTTACTCATTTTCAATTGTTTTGTGGCAATTGTTCTTTCCATTTACTTTGTTGTAGTCTTTGTTTCTGCTGTTTTTATGGTTCCAGTTACTTCACTTTGTATCAATTCATGTAAGTCTTGACTTTACTTTTCTGTAGTCAGCATTTTTGTCATTTCTTTCATCATAGTAACAATCCATAACAAACTATGGTTTGTTAATCCCTTCTTCGTCTTTTGGTATCTACTTTCTTTTCAGTCCTTTGCTATCACAAAAACTGCCACCATAAATATGTTGGTGTAAACGGGACCTTTTTGTCATTATGTTTCTTTTATCATTAGGGAGTTGAAACATTTGAAACATTTTTTTTCATATTATTAATCAGTTACAGTTCTTTTGAATACCATTTGTTTACATGCTTTGATTGCTTATCTAGTGATTAGAGATTTTAAAAAAATAATTTATTTTAAAAGGCCTTTTAACATTTTTTTCCTCTTATATTTGGGCTATAGTCCAGATTGTTTAGGTTGCCAGAAGTGTAATTCTGTACCTGACTTTCTTTTTATTCCGAAGTTTTGTCTTTGCTCTAATTCTAGGCTTGAGTGTTATGATTAATATGGAATTATCTATTTTGTTAAATACCTATTGATTACTCCAGATTAATAAATATTAATATATCCCCTACTAACCCCTAATTTTTTACAAATTAAATTGTAGGAGTTGTCACAGCCGAAATGTTTAGGCACATGCAGAACTCTGAAATAATTCGGAAGATGACAGAAGAGTTTGATGAGGTAAATAAATATTTTGAGAATGTCATTTGTAGCTATTGTTGTTTTGTTTCTGAATTGAATAGTCAGATGTTTTGGTTTAATCATTATTAAATCAGATCCCAGTACAAGATGAATTTATGGTTATGTAGGACTGTTTGGCATATGTTGGGGTACCTGTTTCTTTTTAGGTTTTATTGTTAAAATGAAGGTAACAAAGTATCCAAAAATTTAAATGCAAAATGATCCTATATAAATTGAAGTATCTCACTTTTGAAAAAGTATAGTTTTGTTGTTTTTATATTTACTTTCAAAGACATTTAGTTTTCAGGTGTGACCTCTAATAGTTTAATATTATTCAAATATTCCAATTTTCTAATAATTTTAGAAAAGCTGATCAATAAATTAAATACATAAATTGAGCCACTACTACATACTTTAACCATTACATTTGCCCATTAATACATACTTTTTTTTGCCAACATCAGTCTCTTAGGAAAAAAATATTAGAGTAATTTTTGTGGTCATAATTTGGGCTTTGTTCATCAGAAGGAAGAATAAAAGCTAGCATTTTTGTTCACTAAGTTAATTTTATAATCCAGAGTTTTAAAAATGGTTATTTTATCTTCATTGTGAAGACATACTCATTATTAACGTAGTAAGAATTTTGTCTTTATGGTTTAACCCTTTTGTCATGGTATTCAACTGTGAAATTTTCATTTAGATGTATTTTCTATTCAGTGTATTA
Organism: Potorous gilbertii; assembly: GCA_028658325.1. Classification (NCBI taxonomy): domain Eukaryota; kingdom Metazoa; phylum Chordata; class Mammalia; order Diprotodontia; family Potoroidae; genus Potorous; species Potorous gilbertii. The sequence continues at coordinate 32,048,808 of CM053775.1, read as the reverse complement.
GAAAGATGTATACAGGTAAATAGAATATGAGAACTGGCTAGCAATCTTCAACAGTTCCCTCACTTGGTATTACTAGATTAAAAATGAAACCTGATAAGCTTGATGAAAAAGTGATTTTTATGTATATCACAAATAACTGTAAAACCATCTTAGCTAATTCTTGGTTTTATCTCCTCTAAAGATATTGACTTTGCTTTCTAAGGAGGGGATACAATTGATTTTGAGACTCATTTGTCTAATTTCTGGAGGTGGAACTAATAAAACATCTAAACGGTAGTCAGGCAAAAAGTTTAAATATCTGAACAAGTCAGTATTTCCAAATCAGTTTCCTAGTACTTGACAAATAATCAAGCTAATGGTTTTTTTTTACCTTAATTTTATCTTTAGTATTGGATTTTATGTGTTAGTTAAAAGAGAAATCGTGATTTAAGTTTAGATATTTTAAATTTTATTCTTTGACCTGTGATTCCATTATTATGCGTATGCCATTTACTCTTGGAAATCCTTTATTACATTTCTAAAGGTCACTGTGATCAAGTAGTTTACTCTATAGTAAGTCTAGTGATAGTCCTTTTTGAACTTAGGTAAGATTGGTCCTTGGGAAATGGTCATTCAGTGCATCATTGACCCCTGTATTTCTAGTCAGTCTGGCAGAGTTTATGCTGTGCTGGCATTGCCAGCAGAAATTCATAGTTACTGCTATGCCATGAGGGGACACCAGAGTTAGACTTGAATAAAAATTAGGTTAACTGCTGTTTGTAATGAGTTTAGGTGACATTCTAGGTGAATTAAAGTATGTAAATTAATAGTTACTCTAAAAATGGGGAAAATAACTAGGGCCTAATATTAAGAATTTTTTCTGCAATACCTTACAAACAATTCTGATGAGGATATTACTTTATTAGTAGAAGTTACTGAGCCACAGACCTAGTTGTTTCAGTTTATGCACAACTGACCCTTTTCTTCCTAGTACAAAATACCTTTAGTTATTGATATTTTAAATGGAATTAGTTACACCTTAGTTTTTTCTTCATAGTATGTATATCAGTACATATTCTAAAATCAAATAACTAAAGATAATCATGTATCATTGAAGACTCCTTTTGTTTGTAATGAAATCCTGAGGAAAAAGGGAATGAACTGTTAAATTAGCTATTACCATTATATGTAGCCATTGTGCTTTCCTTGCCAAAAATTGTCATTTGATTGTAGTCAGTTTTGTTGTTGTGGTTTCTTTATGCTTTTAAAATGCAGTGCTTGATTGAACTGAAAATTCTTTTGGAGAAAGCTATCATGTTATGTTATTGTATTGTACCTCCTTGGCTGAAATGTCTATTATTTTTTTTTCATTTTTTTTTATTGTGAACTTGACAATCATTTCTTTATCCAAAGAAGAACAGAAAAGAGAATTGTATATGACACTGTGAACTTCTGTTATGTAGTTAAGTGTTATTCTTCAGTGAAACAACCTCTTAACACACAGATGTGAGTTAAATAGGAATGTCATAAAAGTCCATATGGATAGAATTCTAGAGTTCCTTCCATGGTGGTGTCAGTTGATGCAGACACTACTTTTAAACCCCTCTAAGAGTATGAAATATGAATATAATGTGAGAGGAAAATTGTATTTCACATTACCATTGTATATCATATTACTCAATTGTAACTTTTTTTGCTTATTCTGATATTTTAAGCTTAATTGCTGTACTTTATTTGAGTTAATAGTAGATGATAGCCACTTGGATTTATTAATGCTCCATAGTTTTTGTCTTCTTCTTTTGAATACCCATATTTGGAAGCTACAACTGTTTCCAGGGTAAAAAGACTTCCCTCACAATCCTTTTCTTCTCCTATTATTCCTTACTTTGGTTTCAGTGCAATAAGAAGGTAAGGTGTGTCTTTATAGTTTATTACACATGTAACATTTTTCTTTGTCAATATTTGCCAAGAGAATTGATGTTTTAAAATTTTGTTTTAGGATAGTGGAGATTATCCACTCACCATGGCTGGTCCTCAGTGGAAGAAATTCAAATCCAGTTTTTGTGAATTCATTGGTGTATTAGTGAGGCAATGTCAATATAGTATCATATATGATGAATACATGATGGATACAGTCATTTCACTGCTTACAGGATTGTCTGACTCTCAAGTCAGGGCATTTCGACATACCAGCACGTTGGCAGGTTAGTATTTTCTAATTCTTTCCTATGTGCAGCTTCAGAAGGTAAGATAAATGGTTCAACAAGGCATAAACTGGCTTATTGTCAGGTTAATTTTATTTAGAATCTTGTCATCACTAGAAGGCCTATTCTACTGTGCAAGTTACTGGGCCTTGGGCTGATACATAACTAAATGGCTGAATGGAATGACAGGTTATACACAGTTTGTGAAAACCCTTGATTTCCTTATTGGGTATCCATTTATAAGGATGGTACTGTTTTTAAGCTTAGCTTTTATATAAATGGCCAGGGGCCATGGCACAAACTAGAGTGTGATATGAAGAGGGAGCCAAGTGAGAGAACAAAGCTTAATTTTCTCCTTAGGTTCCCATCAATTGCAGCATTGGGAAGTAGTACTTGCATAGTAGACTTTGATCTTAGGAGGATTTATAGTATTGTTTACTACCTAATTGTCTGGTGCTGACAGGTTTCACATATTTCTAACAACTTGTGTTTATCAATTTTGACTAAAACGAATATATGAAATAAGATTAATACATGAATTTTAATATCTTCTAACATTTAGTCCTAGAATTTTTTTGGGGGGAGGAAATGTAGATTCCCTCTCCCTTTTAAAAAAAGTCATGGAATAATTTTCTACTGCCATGTGAACACATTTGTTTTTTAATTAAATATAGAAGGGTGATAGATTATATAACCATATCCGAAATACTGAAGAAATTATATGATTTTTTTAAGCTAAGTTTTTTTCAACCCATTTATTTTGATTCTAGTTCACTGATGTTTTAGCAGTTATCTTTTGACTCCCATCATTATATTGTGCTCAGATAGAAAATGCTCACCATATCTATGGTTGGTTATTCATATCTTAATTTGTTTGAGAATTAAACCTCTTAACTTTGACTATAACACACATTTTTTGGTTATTCTGAAATTTAAAGTTCCCTTAATTTGTTCTTTTTCCTAATATAATACTTTTATTTACAGTGCCCCTTTTTTGAACAAATGAAATATATATAAATTGTAAAGAAAATGTGATGTGACCTCCTTCATTACATATTACTTTACCCTTCTTTAAAATGTTTCTGAGAATAAAAGGTTTTTTTTTTAATTTCTGAGAATAGGGTGAAAGCTTGCCATTAAAATACAATTAAAGAAAGGCTGCATAAGTATCAGTTAAAATCACTTTTTTTGTTGATTAGTGTAAATTCCATTATTTCATTTGAACCTATTAATCTAGCAACTTTTTTTCTCACCCATCAGCTTCAGCATTTATTTGATTATTTAATGGAGCACAGTACCTGTTCGGATTTTTTTGAAGACACAGACACATGCTGCATACTCACGGACTTTTTTTTTTGGTTAGAGTGAGTAGTGCAATGACTGACCTGTAATTTCCTTAGTATACCGAGCACCCAGTAAGAGTCTCTGTCAATACAGATCTGTAGCTTCAGAACCTTACGGTGGGACTCTGTCAATGTGACTTGCGCAGGGTCACACAGTCATCATGGGTCAGTATAGAGGAGAGTATCTATAGAGAATAGAAGTCCTCCAAGCCTTTTTGAGGTTGGCTTTCTGTTCACTGTCATGCTGTCTCCCAGTGGGTGTTTAATGAATTTTTTTGAGTAAAGAAGGGCAAAACTGGAACCTAGACTTTTGAGTTTTTGTTACAGAGTACACATCACTGTAAAGAAGGTCAGTTTTGAAAGGTCACATTCTTCAAAGGATGTGTTGTTTGTTGTATAATGTAATAGAGAATTCTGAGTATAGTTGTGGCAGCTGCCTGAACTTTGTCTTTTTTTCATGTGAATAGTAGGTTTGAACTTAGCTTAAAGTGACCTAAAATTGCTGTTCTTTGTTTCTGATTCTTTCTTAAAAAATAGCTATGAAATTGATGACAGCATTGGTGAATGTGGCATTAAATCTTAGCATTAACATGGACAATACACAGAGGCAGTATGAAGCAGAGCGAAATAAAATGATTGGGAAGCGAGCAAATGATAGATTGGAACTTTTGCTGCAGAAGAGGAAAGAGGTAAATGGGTAACAGTATGGTTAGCTGTCAGTACATTTCCGGGCATAGGCAATATTTAACTAACTCACTTGCATTGAATTATTCATCTAATTTTGCTAACTCCTTTTTTACAGACATAAAATGAGTTACTTCAAATTTTATGTAATTCAAGATTTAATTTAACAACTAAAATAATGCTTTTAAAATTTCTTAGAAAGTAAAAAGAAGTATGGGTTTTGTTTTTTTTTTTCATCAGTTTGCTCTGTTTGAAAGACTATGAACAAAGTAAAGTTTTTCAGTCAGGCATTTTCAGTATACAGGATACATTTTTTTAGTGGCTACATTTGAAAAGCAAAATTGAGTGGAATTGCCCAGGACACATTTGTATGACAATAAACTTTGCCTCAGTGAGGAGCAGTTGTTGTGGGCACCCTGCCTCCCCCAAGATATTTTGTACTTTTGGAACATGAGTTTTATTGAGTGTTGTATTTGTGCTTTTAGCTTCAAGAAAATCAAGATGAAATAGAAAATATGATGAATGCCATATTTAAAGGAGTCTTTGTACATAGATACCGGTAAGTGAAATCATTTTGGAGGATATTGGGGGGGGGAGGGTGATTGGAGATGAAACCAACTCATGTTTCTGTTGGGTACCATTTATTTTTATACTGTTTATAATTGCCAT
>CM053775.1:32023049-32033897 GCA_028658325.1 Potorous gilbertii | reverse complement strand
CACTGTGTTGCTGCGCGGCTTCCACTGCTCCAGACTTTGTCAGGAGTTCTTTTTACAGGAAATCTATGGGCTGTGGGTTCGGACCTAGCATAGGTGAGTCTTTCTACTCCGCCATCTTTGCCTTTTTCCACCTATTTTTTCAAATAGTTTGTATAGTATTAGAATTAATTGTTCCTTAAACATTTGGTAGTATGTACTTGTAAATGCATCTAGTCCTGAGAATTTTTTTTTAGAAAGCTCATTGATAGCTGCCCAATTCCTTTTTCTAAGATAGGGGTATTTAAGTATCCTCTTTCCTCTTCTGTTAATCTGGGTAGTTTATATTTCTGTAAATATTCATCCATTCCACTTAGATTGTTGGTTTTACTGGCATTAATTGGGCAAAATAACTCCTACTAATTGCTTTTAATTTCATCTTCACTGGTGGTCACGCACTCATCCTTTTCATTTTTGATACTAGTAATTTGGTTTTCTTCTCTTAATCTAATTAGCCACTGGTTGATGTATTTTATTGTTTTTCCCCACAAAACTAACTCTTAGTTTTATTTATTTATTCAGTGTTTTTCTTTCAATTTTATTAATCTCTCCTTTGATTTTAAGGACTTTCATTTTGGTGTTTAATTGGGGATTTTTATTTTCTTTTTTCCTTTCCTTTTTTTTATTTGCCTGCTGAGTTCCTTGATCTGTTCTTTCTCTCTTTTATTGATGTAAGCAATTAGAGATATGAATTTTTCCCTAAGTACTACTTTGGCTGCGTCCCACAAATTTTGGAATGTTGTCTCATTGTCATTCTCTTTAATGAAATCATGAATTACTTGTATCTTTATTACTACTTTGTTTTATGGCATTTTTATTTATTTTATTAAATATTTCCCACTTATGTTTTGATGTGGTGCAGATTGCTCTGGGCATGTGGCCTATAGTTATGCATTTGATGATTCTGCTTTAGAGGTAAGAAAGTCATGTAGGGGAACTGACATGTGACAGACAAATTCTTGAGTAAACTTCCACAGTAGTCATAACACTTCACATTGATATAGTACTTTACGGTTCCTTAGCACTTTATTTTATCGACTTTATTTATTTATTTTTGGTTCTTATGATTGGTAGGTCTGATATTTCTGTCTCTGTCCTCCTGAAACGGAGGCTTAGAAAGCATAAATGTCTTGCATAAAATCACATAGCTAGTATTTGGAATTGGAACTCCAACTCAGGACATCTGTCTCCCAAGTCACTCAAATGCTTTTTTCATTGGACCACATTGCTTGAAGCTGGGTGAAATTTCTGTCAAATTCTGATCCAGTTTTTAGTTTTCTAAGTTGAACAATGAAATAAATTCTCTCAAGATCCATATATGAAGCCCACTCTAGCTCCCAGGTACCTATTAAACTTGTTTATTAAATACTGATGTCTCCTCTGATGTTTGGAAACATGGGTGATAACCAAAGCTTTGATCCTTAAGATCTACAGCCCTATGAAACTTTTGTGGAGTCCCAGGGTGGTATATTGAAAAGATTGCTAGATTTGGATAAAGAAGAGCTTGGATTTGAATGATGGCTTTGCTGCTCACTATCTGTGTGAACTTAAATTATTTACTCTTATTTGGCCTCAGTTTCCCCATATGTAAAATGAGGGCATTGGACTAGATGAATTCTACAGTTGCTTGAAGTTTTCAGTTTGTGATCTTATGTTAAGGAAAGGGATACAGTGGAACCTATGTATGGTCTGCTTTCTTCAGAACTACTTTGCAATTAAAAATGAAACCTTTCAAGAACCATTCTTCTGTTTTTGTTTAAAGTGGTTTTTTGTCCTTATAGACATACTATTGGCATTATTTTTCTTTTTCTTTTAGTCATAGATATTTCATTAAAATATTGTTAGAAAAATATTCAAAGAGTAATACAATTTCGTTAATCTTTCACTAATCATGTGGCATATATTCTAAAAGGGGGAGCATTGCCTGGAGAATCTCTGGAGTTTGAGTGATGGATATGAAATCCACAATAGAAGGTTTCATCTTTTGTCCTTTTTACTTTTCTGAAATTACCCAAGTAATATACATTGAGAAAAGAGATGAGATGAAATCGCCTAAAGTTTTTAATTATAGACAGAATCTGTAGAGAGCTCTTTGTCACCCCTGCATAGATACTCTGGAGTATAGTTTAATACTAACATAGAGGCAATCAAAAATTTCTGTAGTATAGGCAAGTTATTTTTTGTAATGTACAAAATTAAGAAAGAAATAAGTGAAATAAATATAAAAGAAGTATCTCTAGAGTTTCATAAATGAGGCTGTAATATATCATCCTATTTTGAGGAAAGTTCACTAATATAGCCACCAGCTTTTCTAATTTGGAGTATTCATTTTGAGACCAGTTTACTTTATTGGAAACTTGCTAAATATATACACAGGAAACATAAAATATGTAATGGAGGAATGATTTGTTTTTTACTGACCAGTCCTTTTTTTGGGGGAGGGTAAATGCCATCTCTCTCTCCTTCTACTTTTTTGGGGGACCTCTAAAAAGTGATCTTGTCATTTACCAAGGCAGATGGGGGAAAAAAATTTTCCTTTTGAATAACTGAGGTTCATTGAATCTTGGGATTTAGAATTCAGAGCAGTCTCAGAGAACATATCGTTTTTGGGGACATTGCAAAACAGTCCTCTCCACAAGTAGTACACACCTCAGGGTACCAAGAGGAAAGAGAAACCCTGCTTCCAACACACACCTAGAGTTGGTAGGACATAGAGTTTTAGAAAGGAGAAATAGACCCTAATGGTAATACATTCTCTAGGCAATATCATAGTATCTACTTATACCAAAGATTTGCATCTCAGGAAGAAATAGTGAAAGAGGGAGATTCAGTCAAGAATTATGGGATAATTTCTTTGCCTGAAGCAAGGTATACAGTTGATTCTGTAGTACTTGGAATAAATAATAATTGGTCTGATTTCATTTTGTGATTGTGGTGATCATACATGTGTGCTCCTACTGACACGTGACTAACTCAGAATATCTGACCTTGAACAAGAGATCAATTTTTCTAACTTTAGTTTGTTCTATGTTAGGTGAATGCTGGATTTCATACCATTCATATTTCATTACTCCCTTTCTTTGTGTTTTTTAATTTTATTATTTTAAAAAATTTATGTTACTGCATTTTGCATGACTGTACATGTGTAACTTATATCAAATAGTTTGCCTTCTCATTGAGGGGGAAGGGGAGGGAGGGAGAGAATTTTGGAACTGAAAGCAAATGTTAAAACTTATATATGTAATTGGAAATATATATATGTATATTTATGAATTTGTTTTTTAAATTTTATTTTAGACTCAAACACCAGAACATAAATATGGAATAGATAAAAGAAAAACACCATAAACTTAAATATTGGAACTTAGATACGAAGTAAGGAAAGAAAAATAAAGCATGTCATGTGCATAGCAGAACATAAGAAAGTATTCAAAATACGTTATGATAAATTTTCATTTCAAGAAAGCCTGTATGATAAATACTACATGTTGTGTTCAGAGCTGTCCATCTTTTCTTTGCTTCTTTGTAAGCTTTCTTTTGTTCTCTGTTGTGCACTTTTTACTTTGTTCTTTTTTCACCCCTCCCCCCAGGCAGATATATAGTGCAGATATATAGATACACATATACATACAATATATAGACATATACTTTCCCTAACACATTCTATTTCCAATTTTAATTTTTATGTGTGAATATCTCTTGTTTTCTATCCCTCCTGACTCCTCTACTTTACCTCTCCCCACTACCTTGCCCTCCTATTACTTAGCCTATCCCTCCTCCAATCCCTCCCGTATCCTCTCATGCCCATAAATTTAAAAACCCTTCTATAGCCCCTACAACCTATTCCCTCCCCTCCCCTCCCCTCTAGAGACTTCTCACTTGTCCAACTTTGAGAGGTAGGTGCTATTATCATCTCCATTTGACAGATGAGAAGCCTGGGGCTGAGAGAGGTTAAGGGTCTTACCCATCCTCAGTAGGCAGCATATAAGACAGGAGTCAATCCCATGTCTTCCTTGACTCCTACAACCTTAATTCCTGCTTTAAGGAAGTAGAATATTTCTACTGTTTAAGGTATAGTATATGCTTTTGTCTTGCAACCAAGTTGTTTTTACTTTTGATTCTATTTTTTTTCCTCAGGGGATAAAACACTGTTAGCTGAGATTCCTCCCTTGTCCCTCTCCCCGCTCCCTATCTTCTTACCATTTTATTTCTTCTGAATTTAGACTTTTATACATACATATATATATGTATACTTCCCTCTTAAACCCATTCCCCATGAAAGTAGATTTCCAGAACTACCAGCTCTCCTCCCCCATCTAATTCCTCTGTGTTGTTTTTCCTCTTGCATCTCATTTATATAAAATAATTACTCCTTTTAGCTGTTCCTAAATGGTTTTGCTTTTTAAAGTCACATCATACTCAAGTCTATCCCAGTATTTCTTAATAACTACCCAATTACTAATGACAATCTTAGACATATGTTTTATGTTTTATAATTTACATAGATAAAAAGTAAGCAGTCTGTCCTTATTGGATGCCTTGTAATTAGTCTTTGGTATGTACCTAATGTTTCTCTTGGCTCTTGTATGTCAAATCTTCTATTAAGTTCATTTTTTTTTAACAAAGTCTTGAAAGTATGACAGTTCGTCAAATGTCCATTTTTTTTCATTCAGGAGTATGCTTAACTTTGCTGGGTATGATATTTTCTGCCACAGCCCCAGTTCTTTTGCTCTTCAATACATAGTATTCTAAGACCTGTGGTCCTTTAGTGTTTCTGCTGCTAGGTCTTGTGTGATTCTTATTGTGCCACCATCATATTTAATTTTTTTCTTGTTGCTTTTAATATTTTATACTTGAGCTAGGTGTTTCAGAATTTGGCCATAATATTCCTATGAGTTTTCCTCATGGGATCTCTTTCAAGTGGTGATCAATGCATTTTTTTTCATTTTTTTAGTTTCCCCCTATTCTAATGCTTCAGGAAAATTGTCTTTAATAACTTCCTGTACTATTGTATCAAGATTATTTTTTTGATCATACTTTTCAGGTAATCCAATTATTCTTAAGTTTTCTCTTCTTAATCTGTTCTCCAGATTGTTTTTCTTATGTTTCACTTTCTCTTCTATTTTTTTACTCTTCATATTTTGTTTGTTTCTTGATCTTTTTTAACTTCTGATGGCTTTTCCTTGCCCAATTCTAATTTTCAAAGTGTCATTTTCTTCCTTAAGATTCTGGATCTTCTTTTAATTGGTTGACTGTCTTTCCATAATCTTCTTGTTTTTCTTTTTTTTCAGTTTTTCCTTCATGTTTCTCATTTGATTTTTAAAGTCTTTTTCTTATATGATTTCTTTTTGGACAGGTGACCATTTGATATTACTTTTTGGGGTTGAAGAGGATTTCTTTGTGTCAATATCCTCTTCTGAAGTTGAACACCAGCCTTCTCTATTCCCATAATAACTTTCTATAGTTGGATTCTTTCTCCTTTGCCTGTGTATTTTTTGCTGTTGTTGTAGTAATAGCTTAATTTTTTAAATCATCTCTAGTCCTGGGGTATGGGGGATGGTGCCTTTTTCCCCAGTTCTTCAGTTATCTCCTCTAGCCTGGAACCAAAGCCAAACTTCCAGCTTCCTGTCAGTGCCCGTAGCCAGAGGCCCTCTGCCCACTGCTTCTGAACTCACTGGACATATACTGGCTCTTTCTCACCCCTACTGCTCTTGCTGCACAGCTGACTCTGGCTGTTCCTATTCAGCAGAGGTTCTCTCAATCTTTCTGGCCAGATGCCCAACTCCTTCAGGTACTCCTTTGGCTAGGGCTTAGGCAGCCTCCCAAACCAACTAACCCCAGGGCTTGTGGCCTGTTGTTAACCAGACTCTATCCTGGAGGTGTTTACTTTTTACTGGGACCAAACCTTGTCCTGAGATTTTTCCTCTCTTCTTCTCAAATTGCCCCAGGAAGAACCCTGTTGTGTGCCTGTTCTTGTTTATTTTTTACACGAGCTTTGTTCTCCCTAAGGTGCTATTTTGTCTCTTTTGTGGGAGGGAAAATCTTGAGAGCTTGGAATTTTCTGACCTGTTCCACCATCTTTCCAGAATCCTCTACAAAAAATATTTTTAAAAAATAAAAAAAAATGAGATAAAAGGGGAGTCAATGATTAATTATTAATAGTATTAGTTGAAAATGAAGATAAATTTGTATTTTCTTTAAATTTTGAAATTTTGAATTCAGAACAGAAATTTGTGTTGTAAATATACTTTTTTTTTAAAAAGAGAATGGATATTACTCCAAGGAAACCTGCAGAAGTTGCAGTAGCTCTTGAAGAGCACACTTTAGTGACTATTAGATATATTGCAGTGGTTGCTGGCATGGGGCTATCAAGTGTTTCAAGCCTCAGTGAAGCCCACAATGAAACAGGGTCTACAAAGTACAAAGGAAAGTGTGGCAGAAAGTAAAGACTGATGACAAGAACTGATAAACTCTTGCTGTAAAACAATCTAAGTAATTCACAAAAAATAAGTGAATTCCTTGGAGGGATTTGAAATCTCGAGGGATCGTTAGTGGTTCTTCTACAGTATGGCATAAATTGGAAGAACTGTGAGGAGATCAGTAGGGAAAACAACTTAACTATTTCTAGGAAGAAAAACATTGTTATGAGAAAGACAGTACAAATAGAGTACTAAAAACTGGAAAAAGGTAATATTGAATTCAATTCATTCAAGGGTATACCCCACCCATTGTCAGAAGAACTCCATGTAATCCTGAAAAATTTGAACATCATGAGACTTCAAACATTTGACTCAAAAATTCTTTGGGGTGCTTTTTAATTTTAGTGGGCCTGGAAATATTGTTTTCCTTGAAGGAATAATGAACTCTGATAAATATATTAATATACTGAGAAGCAAAATTGCTCTAGAATATCAGAAGTTTCCAAAGAGAATTACCTTGTACCATGCCACATATCATGAAAGATAAATAAATTTATGCAAGATACGGAGATAAATCTGCTTCAGTGACCATGGACCTCAGTTGATTTAAATCACACTAAAAATCTAAGGGCTATAATCAAGACTAGACTCTAGACTTGGAAAAAATAGACTGTCAATGGAATGCTAAATATTCAGTGTGATAAAAGTGTATTTTCATGGGGAAGAATGAAAGAATATGTGCCAAAATCTTGTAGCTTTAACGGCAAATTGTGTAAAACAAGTGCTTGCAACGAAAGGAGGAGAATTGGCATATTAAAAGTTCTATGAAGATGTAAAAAGTTGTAAAGTTTATTGTCTGTCAATAAATTTAACTGTTTTTTACTTTGTAGCTAGTTGGCATAATGGATAGAGCACTGGACTTAAAGTTAGAAAGTTCTGAGTTCAAATTTTCCCTCAGATACTACTGGCTGTCAGACCTTGGGCAAGTCACTTTTTTCTCTGCGTTAGCTTCCTCATCTACAGAATAGTGATAATGATAGTACTTCCTTCATAGAGTTGTAAGGATCAAATGAAATAACCTATATAAAATGCTTTGTAAATCTTAAAGAGATATTTCACACACCACTATAGGGAATTTTCAACAACAGGTAGGGAGGCCATGTCACATACTAGAAAGATCACTGGATTGGTAGTTATAGATCATGAAGATCATAGGTCTAGAGCTATTTAGTGTAATGTCCTCACTCCTTCATTTTTACAAAAGCAGAAACTGGGTCCCAGGGAGGTGAAGTGATTTGTCCGGGGTCAGAGCGGGGTAGTAAACACTGGTGCTTTTGCTCCAGAAGTTTTACTATTTCAGAAGGAATAGAACAGGGGTGGAGAACCTGTGGCAACAAAATGGCAACAAATGGCCTTCTAGGTCTTCAAGTGCGACCCTTTGACTAAATCAGAGGGCGTCACTTGAGGACCTAGAGGGTCATATATGACCTCAAGACTGTAGGTTCCCCACCCCTGGAATAGTGCCTTCATTCAGTCTAGAAAAGTAATGGTAGATAGGCAGGGCCCTTAGTGCAGGGTTTCTTAGATTGGGACCTGTAAACTTTTTTTTTAAAATTCTTTAAGTTCTTTTATAATTCTTATTGTTCAGTTGTATCTCACTCTTCATGACCCCATTCGGGGTTTTCTTGTCAGAGATACTGGAGTGGTTTGCCATTTCCTTCTCCAGCTCATTTTACAGATGAGGAGACTGAGGCAAACAGTGTAAAGCAACTTGTCCAGGGTCACACAGCTATAGTAAGTATCTGAGACCAGATTTGAACTGAGAAAGATGAATCTTCCTGACTCCAAGCCCAGCACTCTATCCACTGTACTACCTAGCTGCCCCTTTGTAATCCTAGATATTTTATTTAATGTATTTAAAAGCATTGTTCTCGGAAGGGAACCAGAGGCTTCACCAGACTAATAAACAGACTATTAAAGGTGGCCATGATGCACAAAAAAGGTGAAGAATTCCTGATAGTTTAATTCCTTTCTCTTTCAGAGGAGAACATGTGACTTACTCTTTTTTGAATTTTGCCTCTTTCCTCTTTTGAATTACATTTATGTTGGGGTTTACCTCAGTTTAACTTCTTACAGGGTAGGATTTCAAGCTAGAAGGGACCGCTGGTAGAGATGGGACCAAGATTCAGACCTTGCCTCTTCTGAAGAGCAAGAAACTTTCGGTATGTCCAGGATTGTCTAGGGAGGAGAGGATCCAGGTAACCAAGCAAAAGGAATCAAAAGACCTGGGTTCCAGTCTAAATTTGTACCTTCGTACCTTTGTGATCTTTCATAGAATGTTTGTTTCCTCTCTTTGGGATTCAGTTTCTTTATCTCTCATATGAAACAATTGAAATTCATGGTTTCTAAAACATAGAATAATAGAATGGTAGATCTGGAAGGAAAATTAGAGGGCCAAACACCTTCATTTCAAATATGAGGAAACAAGTCTATGGAGATAAATTTAAAAAAATCTATTTATTATAACTTTTTATTGATATTTTCTATTTCCTACATCATTTTAGTTTTCCACATTTACCTTTCCTTTCCTCTTCCAGAGAGCCATCTCATATGACAAATAGTATTTCTAAGAGAAAAGAAATTCAGTACTTTCAATACATTGAAAAAGTCCAAAATTATGTGCAGTGTGTGATACCTGTGGCTCTCTCAGCTCCATGAAAGTGTAGGTTGGAGGTATCTTTTCGTATCTCTTTATTCGAGTCCTATTTGATCTTTTATAGTGTGTGTGTGTATGTGTGTGTGTGTGTGTGTGTGTGTGTGTGTGTGTGTGTGTGTAAGAAACCATACAATACATACTTCTATATATCAGTTCTTTTTCTGGAGGTGGAGAGTGTCTTTCTTCATAAGTGCTTTGTAGTTGATTCGAATATTCATATAAATCAGAATAGCTTGGTCATTTACAGTTACTCTTCGACCAATATGACTGTTACTGTATACAACATTCTCTTGGTTCTTCTCATTTCACTCTTCAGTATTTCATACAAGTCTCTCCACGTTTTTCTAAAATCAACCAGCTCATCATTTCTTACAGCACAATAGTATTTCACCACAATCATATGCACATTATTTGCACAATTCCCAATTGCTTTCCAGAATGGTTTTACTATTTCATAGCTATATTAATGGTGTAATAATTTGTCTATCTTTCCATAACCCCTCCAACATTGACTGTTTCCATTGTTTGTATCCTTGATACACATCCTTGAAGGGTGTGAGGTAAAATCTCAGGCTTGTTTTGATTTGGATTTCTTTTATTATTAGTGATTTGGAGTATTTTTTTAATGTGGTTGTAAACTCTTTGTTCGTATTCTCTTACCATTTATCTATTGGGGAATGACTATTTAATATCTACATTTTTTATATATGTTGGATACCAAATATTTATTAGAGAAATTTGATACAAAGATTTTTACCATTCAACCAGTTCCCTTCTTACCCTAGATACATTAATATTGTATGTGCAGAAGCTTTTCAATTTCAAATAATCAAAAATATTTATCTTTTGTAATTGCCTCTCTCTTTTTTTGGTTAACACTCCATTTTCTACTCAAAGTTATGAGAAGTATATGATCTGTTTCTCTTCTAATTTTTTTACTAGCATGATCTTTAATATCAAGGTTGCATATCCATTTAGAATATATTGTGGAATGTGATATAAGTGTTCATCTAAGCCTAGTTTCTTTCAGACTGTGTTCTAGTTTTCCCAGCAGTTTTTATTAAATAGGGAGTTTTACCCTAGACAATTTATGTTTTCCACTTTATCAAACACCAGATTATTGAGTTCTGTTGTTTTGGAATCTCCCTTGTCTAGTGTGTTCCACTGATTTATTTGTTTATCCTTTAACTAGGATAGATGGTTCTGATGACTGCTGTTTTGCAATATGATTTGAGGTCTGGAAGTGCTATTCCTCCTTTATCCTTACTTTATTTTTTTATAATTTTCCTTGATATTCTAGATCTTTTGCTTTTCCAAATGAATTTTGCTATTATTTGATCAGTTCTATAAAGTGTCTCCTTGATAATTTGATTGGTATAGCATTACAAGTATAAATTAATTTTGGCAGCATTATCATTTTTATTATATTGGCATGGCCTAACCATGAGCACTGACTATTCCTCCAGCTATTTAAATTGTTTTTTATTTCTTTAAAGAGCACTTTATAATTCAATCTATATAACTCTTTTGTGTACTTTGGGAGATGGATCCCCAGTTATTTTATGCATTTTGTAGTTATTTGGGATGGGATTTCCCATTCTATTATTGTTTCTTGTGTTTTGTTATTACATATAGATATTACATATTACATATTACTATATGTAATAATAGAAAAGT
>CM053775.1:32002917-32012979 GCA_028658325.1 Potorous gilbertii | reverse complement strand
CAATCACAACACACAATCATACAGAGTTTTTTCAGTGAGAAGGGCTTTGCTGTGTTAAGGGACATATCACATGGATCTTCCGAAGGGCATGCTACCAGGGAAGCAGCAGGCAGCAGCATCTCCTCCCAGGCTAACTCCCTGACCCTGCCTGGGAAGTCCTGTGATCCTCGTAACAGGATTTCTCACAATATTAAACATAAAACTGGTACTTTTCAGTAGCTGACTTTATATTGACAGCCAATCAAACATGTTGGTCATCTCTTTCTTCCAACATCCTCTTAAATACACTTCAATCATGCAGGCAAATTAACACCCCAAAGTAGTTCATACCACTCACCATTTTTTCCATTAGCTGCTGACATGAGTTGCTGAACTACATTATTTGGTCTGTGTAACCTTGGGTAAATCACTTAACCTCTTCTCAACATTAATTTCCTCACCTGCACTCTATCCACTGTGCCACCTAGCTGCCTAAGGAATCACTGAAAAAGTTGTTTAAATGTAGCTAAGGAGAGAGGCCTGGAAGGACTTATATGAACTGATGCTGAGGGAAAGGAGCAGAACCAGGAGATCATTGTACACAGAAACAACCACGGTGTGCAAGAAATTTTTCTGGTAGACTTAGCCCTTCACAACAATGCAAGGACCTTAAACATCCCCAAAGGACTCTTAAAGCAAAATGCCATCCCCATCCAGAGAAAGAACTATGGAATTGGAATGCAGAATGAAACAGAATATTTTCTCTTGTGTTATGCTTTGTTTTGTTTGGGTTTTTCTCATGGTTTCTCCCATTCATTTTAATTCTTCTATGCAACATGACTAATGTGAAAATGTGATTAATAAGAATGTATGTGTAGAACCCATATAAGATTGCATGCCATCTCGGGGAGGGAGGGGGAAGGGAGGAGGAGGAAATCTAAGACTTATGGAAGTGATTGTAGAAAACTGAAAGCAAATAAATTAATAATAAAATAAAAAAATAAACTAATGTAGCTAAAGAGCAAAATGGCTAAGGACTTCGTTTTTAGGTTTGGAGATGAGGTTGTCATAAATGCAAGTGGGAAATATTCTGCTGACCTGTCATCTTACACTCTAGTTATGAATATGATCTGAACAAGTTTGAACAATGGGCTGAAACAAAGAAGGTGAAACTTCAATACTGGATTACTCAGTGGACCTATGATTTTATCTGATTGGATTCTACGGTGCAGGTCACAATCCATATAGGCCGTCTCATCCTGTGCAAAATTTGCTCATGTCCTCCCATAAATTCTCTGGAGAAGGATCTACCTACCTTGCTGGAGACCTTGGTCTTTTCATATTTCATAGGTACTAATGCAGCACATAGGCCCTCTACATGTTAGCCCTTATTCTTACTATGTGCCTGGCCCACTTCTTTTTCTGATCATATATGTCCTTGATGATATCCTTAGTACCACACAAGACAGTATTGTTGATAGGCTGCATCTAATCTCCCCACCCCAAGTCTCTCTTTTGTTTCTTTTAGGTCATATACAGTTTCCATGCTTCTGAGATTGTGGTGCTTGCAGCCATATAGTATCAGTGGGAGAATTTTGGTATTTAAAAAATGAACTTTAATGTCAAAGAATAGCTTGGGAGTGTTGAAAGTGTTACAGTTTCATCAATTCAGTCCAGCTTGCTCTCTTCCTCTCAGTCAATTCGAGTTCCAGTTCATTATCCATCTCTGTGCTTGTACTGATGATGTAACCCAATAGATTGCCTATCCAGATGCCCTCGGTGGGGATTCTTCATCCAATTGATTTTTCTTCTATGTATTCTTAAATCAGTCTCTTTTGAGTAGTTCTGGATCTAACTGAGGGCACACAGAATCTCCAAGTTGGAAGAGAACCCAGCATCCAGCTAGACCAAGCTGTATCTGTATGAGACACTGTTCTACAAGTGATCAATCCCACCTTTGCTTGAATATTTCTACTGAGGGAGAACTCGCTACATCCCAAGGCAGCCTATTTTACTTTTGGACAGCTCTAATTGCTAGGAAGTTTTCCCATACTTCTGCTGAAAGCAGCCTTTCTGCAATTCCACCAAGTTTTCCTACTTTTGCCCTCTGGGGCCAAGTCGAAGAAGTATAATCTCAGTTCCACAGGAGAACCCTTCAAATACATTATCTTTCTCCATTTTGTTACTTTTCTCTGGCCCTAATATCTCCAATTTCCTTCCACTGATCCTTATATGCATGATCAGCTTTTTCCATCTTAGTCATTTTCCTTTGGACAATCTGAGCTAGAAGTCATGCTAGGTTGTGTGACAGTTTCCATAATGTTTGCAGGAGATTTCTAAAAATAAGCCCAAAATCCATGATCTGGGTCCCTAAACTGAACTTTGAACTCTTACGTGTTAAAGCGTATGTGTGTTTTGTGCACTGCGGGTGTCATCTTTCCAGTACTGAGGGCGAAAGCTTAGCTTCTGCAGTGAAAGGGCACATTCTATTGAAGGTATAGTAAAACCAGTCCTTTGGACTCAGCATACAGTGCAGATTTACTGTCTCTGTGTGTTTTTTTTCTATTCTAATTACCAGATTAAATCTGCACACGCATTAGCTACACACTAATATGATGAACTTTGAAATGTTATTTTCCTTCCTTTATCAACAATGCTTATCTCTTAGCATTGTTTAAAGGCCTTGTGACAGGGGTCATACTAAAATTGAAAGTAAACGAAGTTACTGCAAATCACATAAAAAATTTACTAGGTATCTAATGTGGTTTCTCAGACTGATTAATTGAGGCAATCGGATTGTCCCCCACTTTAAAAAAAAACAAAAGCATATGCACACAGTGTGAGAGTGCCCTAGTGCCCCCCCACCCTGTGAAAGGGCTGCCATTCTTCCCTGGAGCTTGTGACAACCCCTGGCATCTTCCGGAGCAGCTTTTCCAGCTCACAGGGCAGTGTACCAGTGACTACAGAGTGTCCATAAAGATCCTGGAAATCAAAAGGGTTTGAAGTCTCATTAAAAAAAAATCTTGGCATTGATATAGGTTGATTACGTTAATTTGACTTTGCTTAAAACTAATGCAAAAGTTTAACTGTATGTGAAAAAAGGAATATAAGCAAGGAGGCATGTCACTGTTTTGAGACAATGTAAGGAATGTATTTGAGATGATTCATGTCTTGAAAATGATGACTTGGCTGTCTTTGTGCTTCTCGGTTTGACTGGAAACTTTGAAAACAGAAGAATCATTGATCAATAGAGCTCATCTAGTCCAACCCCCAAAGTTTCCACCAGGAGGAGATTGAAGTCCAGAGAAGGGAAGGGACTTGCCCTAGGTCACACAGCTAGTCATTGGCAGAGCTGAGACTGAAGGGAAATGATCATTGCAATTTGACACTGCTAAGAATCAGAAGTCATCCTCTCCACTCTATAGTTTAGAAGCTTTCTTCACTAAGTCTTTGTAGATTTAGCTTCTGGTTTGCTTGAGAGGTTATAGCTAGGGCTCCTTCCTCTCTGCCTCTTCTCCATTTTTTGTCAAAGCTACAAGTAGAAGGCTATGAATATTTGGGCCAGAGCTCTGCCTGGACATTCATAGCAATTGCACACTTTGGGGATGCTTTTCTTCTCATTAGGACTCAGTTGAATTCAATTCAACACATGTTTATTATTGAGAAACAGCATTGGACAGTAGAAAAGATTCCTATATCTGGAGTCAGCCTGAGTCTGCCACTCACTACTTTTGTTATCTTGGACAAGTAATTTCACCTCAGCTCCGTCATTCAAAAATTGAGGAGTGTGGACTAGATATCATCTAAGGGCCTTTCCAGCTCTAAATAAATGACCCTGATGATATAGTGGTATATATGTGTGTATATATGTGTTGCGTGTATGTATAGACATACACCTATAAATACATACATACATAGATATATATGTATTATGGATAGTGCTGTGGTACTCTGTGTTGCATGTGTAGAGGGAGACATGATTTGATTAGCTGAGAGCCACTGGAGGATGATACAGTACTTTCATGGCGGGGGGGAGCTGTGTACATCCTTTATGGAAGGATGGAGAGGGGTAAGCATGAACTTTTGAATAGTGGGCTAGAGATCTCCCTGGAGGCTTTGATGTGTGGGGAAGCTGACCTCTGCCATATCCCTTGCCCAGTGTCACACAGCCAGTGAACCACAGAGAGTTGAACTCAGGTCTTACCTACTCCAGACCCAGCCCTCTATCCACTGTGTTACTTAGCTGCCTATGTTGTTTTTGGGTAAGTACACAGTTTAGGTAGGCCATGGTCTCAACCTTCAAGGCAGGTGTGTGCTGTAATCAGCTCATAGAGGTTAGAAGATAATTAAATTTTCAGTAGGAACATTTGCACCTTGGAAATTGGTAAATGGTACATATCAGGGCTTGATTTGTTGTTTTGTGGATTGTCTAGGCTTAAGAAAGTGATGGAGGAAATGTTAAAAATAGAGATTAAATGTAAAACATGTCATGACTTTTCAAAAAGCTGGTTTTTATGTATTTACCCAGCAAACCACAGGGCTTATTGTTTATGTGTAGGTTACGTGACCCATAGTATAGGTTATTTGGCTGTTGACCTTCTTATTAGGGCCACAGTTTGCAGGAAGCCACAAGGTTCTGCCTATTCTCACAAAGCTCCCCTGTCCCCAACCTCTGACCCATCACAAAAGTAAATAATCACACTGTTCTAGAAACTGGAGAAGTTGGTTCAGTATTTATAGGGGTATTAATCAAAGGGTTTCCATAGGCAGAATTCTCCAAATTGATCCAGTGTAAGGGATTAGAAATAAATGACCATGAGTTTTAAGAACTTCCTCATTTTGTTTCTTCGTAGCACACTGTCATTCTTTGCCTAATAGAGATCTTCTCAATTGTCAGGGCAGTGACTGCTGTCTTGCTTTGTGTCCTACCTCCTGCAGGAGGTATTGTGACTTCACTCTAGAGTAGAGTTTGGTGTAAGGCTGTTCGGATTGGGTAGAAGGCTGAAGCCAATACAGGAACCAAACAGCCTTGTTTGAAGTACGTTGACTCTGGAGCCTGAAGTCCTGGGTTACAGTCCGATCTCTGCCTATTAACTATGAGACCCAGTGAGTAATAATTTTCCCTCCCTGTGCCTTATCTCTCCAGAAGAACTAGTTAAGCTTGTATTACTTGTCTCCCAAGGGGGTTATGAGGAAAGGGCACTATATGTATGATAGTTCTTGTTACAGGTCCTTGAGGTGGGGACCTTAAGGAGAGTGTTAGAGCCTGACTTCCCAAAGTTTCAGGATGATGTTTGTTTACCAGGAACTCATCCCAGATTTCACTATAGTTGCCAGAATGAAAGCGGTTTCTGATTTATAATAGTCCAGAAGGAAAAAGGAATAAAAAGGGGAACAAAGTAAGTTAACATGTCTGGGGAAAAGAGTAGCCACAGATGAACATTATTCAAGTTAAGAGCTAACTTAAAGGAGTTAAAAAGCAGGGGGTGGTGGTGGAATGTGGTGGTAGAGGTAGAAATCAATACAAAGAAGTAAATGGAGGAAAATGTAAACCTAATATTCATAAGCTTAGTGTGAGTGAACTAAACTTCCCAATAAAACAAAAGAAAATATCCGAATGGATAAGAAAACAAAACCTAATAATATTTTGCATTCTCGAGATGTTCAAAAATGAAAATACAGGCAGAATGAAAATGAGGGGTTTGAACAAAATATACTGTGCATCAGGTGACTCCAAAAAAAGCAGAAATTGCCATAGTAATTTTAGGTAAGGAAACAAAAAAATTCACAAAGTCAGGAGAGATAAACACAGAAGTTACATTATATTTTAAGCCACCATACACAATGAAACATAATAATAGGTCTGCACCAAACGGCATGGTGTCTAAACTCATAAATGAAAAGCTAACTGAATTGTAGAGGCTAATAGTAAAAAAAAAAAAGTTGTAGGAGATTTTGTCTTTCAGAGCAAGATAAATTTAAAAGAAAACCAGAAAGAAAACATAAAATATAGCAAATTATTTGAAAGAATTAATTTGAAATGCTAATTTTATCTTCCAAGTGGGAATATTAAAGAAGATATTTTGTGGTATCAAATAGCACATTTCCACAATCGATCATATTCTACGGAAAAAAGAACTCATTAAAAAATGTGAAAAGAATATTCAGCATTGTAGACTAGAACACAAAGTAGCAATGAAGACAGAGAGCATAAGTAAAAGACAAAGCCCTAAATGGAGACTAAGTAATGGCATCTTGAATGAATCTTTGAGTTGGTCAATGAGCAAATCATAGAGACAATAAATGTTTAAAAAAAAAGAATAACAGAAATGAGAAGGCACAAACAATTTTGGGATAGTTTATCTAAAGCAGTCCTTAGAGGAAAAATTATATCTCTGATAAATGTATATTAGAAAAATAGGAATATTAATGAACTGAACATGTTATTTAAAAAACTTGAAAACCCCCAGCAAATTAGCAAACCCCCAAAAGAATAAATCTTTAATATTAGAGGAGAAATAGATAAAATAATAATGAAAATGCTATGGGAGTGATAAAACTAAAAACTTTAAAGAAATTAACATAATTGATGAACTAACTTGGACAAAAAGGAAAGTCAAGTTGCTAAAATAAAATGAAGTGAGTTTGCAATGAGAGGAATGAAAATTGTCAGTTACCATAGTGCCCAAGGTCACAATAGGAGCATAGGATCATAAATCTAGAGTGTAAAGTATCTCAGAGACCATCTAGTCCAGCCCCCTCATTTTGCAGAAGAGGAATTTGAGACTTAGGGAGGTGAAATAAGTTGTACTTTAGAGCTCGAAGAGACCTCCTAGGTTATCTAGCCCAAGACCGTCACTTTTCAGATGAGGCAGGAAACTATCTTCCTGAAAGGTTAAGTGACCTGCCTGAGGTCATACATGCACTAAATGGCAGAGCTGCAATTAAGTGTCAGGAAAATACAAAATTTGAAGGAAATAGAAAATTATCTAAAAGTATGAGATATCAAAGTTAACAAAAAGACAAATAGAGATTTTAAACAACCCAATTTCAGAAAGAGAAATTTAGCACATCATAAATGAACTACCAAATGGCATAGTAGAGTGGAGTGGAATAGATAAAGTGCTGAACTTGAAACAGGAAGACCTAGATCCATATCTCTGACCCTTTCTAGCTGTGTGATCATGGGCTGAGCCTTGTTCCTTTTATTTGTTTAAATTAAATGTCATTTTGTTTTCACCTCCTAATTCTTTCCTTCTCTTTTATTTCCATCCACCATTACTACTGAGAAATTGAGAAAAACAGAAGTTGCTACAAACATAGATAGTCAAGCAAGAAATTTTTTTCTGCATTAGTCATGTTAAAAAAAATAGACTTCAGTATGTACTCTGAGTCATTTGAGCTTGGGACTGTCATAGGAATGCAGTAGGGTTCAAGCCAATTGAATGTCCACACTAAGTCTGACACCAGTATGTTTAGCAAAGGTCTACCAGGATACATAAGGAGGTCAGAAAAATAAAGCTCTTTAAAGCTTCTGTGCAGATCACTGGCAAGGTCAACTCTGGTGAGTGACTGTATACTGCCGATCTGGCTGAGCTAGGCAGAACCAGTCTCCAAAAATATCTTATAAAAAAGTACTTTAAACTGTGATTGAAAGAAGTAAAATTAGAAGTATCACACATATGTCCAATTGCTTAAGAGGCTCTGGGAAGATAAATACATACTGTACTATGGATAGAATTGTGAATTGTTCCAATAGTTCTGGGAAACAATGTAGAATATGGGAAGGAGAATACTATATAATGAAGATGGAAAGAGAGGTTGGGGCCTAGCTTTGAAGGTCTTTAAGAGCCATTGGAGCTTCTATTTTATTTTCTTAATGGATATTTTAAACACCAAAATGAGAGCAGTAAAACACCCACAGCAGAACACAAAAACATGATTTTTTATGAAACCATGAATCTCCATTTCATATCCCCTGCTTTTTAAAAAATGTATATAATAAATTCTCAATGTTACTTTCACAAACTGCCCAGTTTTTCTTTACTTTTTTCTGAACTTCTTTTCTCTTCTATACATTTAAAAAATGGTAACGATAGCTATTCTTTTTTTTTTACATCGCAATTGGTAAGCCTACTTCCACCAATGGAAGCCACTGTGATGGTTTAGGAGAGAGGTAATGAGGGTCTGAACTAAGATGTGAGTAGATAGAAAGGGTTGGATGTATATTATATTATAACTGTGAGGATTTGGGAAATGGCACAGACTCATCTTCTGGTATCCTCACTGCCCCCACTGGCATTGAGGATGTGTCCCTACACAAAGCATAAATGCTCTCATTATCTCCATCAATTAAGTCTTTGGTCTGACATTCATGACATCTAGACAAGGTTAAAAACTCCTTGCCTTATATTGCTTTCATTGATATCACATTTAGAATGATTGATTCAAAGTCATAGGGACAAACAGGTGAACCAAAGCTAGTATTCAGATCAAGAAAAGTCAGCTGGATAGTCATGGAAAGCCCTTCCATGGCAACAACATGCTTCAGGGATCCATATGTAGTAGAGGAGCCCCTTATCCCCTGGAACAGTTCCTGAGGTATGTCAAGTTTTTGCACTGATGGTAGGAGTTTGTCAACCTTGACATGTTCTTGGACCAAGTCTGAACTGAATTTAATTTGAAGCAAGCGACCGAGTTAGAGTGTGGAAGAGCAAATGGAAATCTTGTCCTTTAAGTTAAATGTGAGTTAAATGGACTCCAGGTAATGGGCTTAAAGGCGCTCAATACCATGGTTATACTGTAAGACAGGAGGATTCTGGTTCTTGAAAATCACTGAAGGCAAAACCTTCTTGATTCCATAGCAGTCTCAAGTCTTTTTCCCTCAGTGGTGTAAGGCCTCAATCTAAGGATATTAATTTAAGTCTAAAAGATTGCATAGGCCCCTAGGGGGCTGAGACCCATTAAAAAGGGAAACAGAAGGATTTGTTTTTTTATTTAGGAGCTCAAGTGCAAATCCTTTGCATTTTTTCAGGTTAAGCCTGTTGAATATTTGATATTGACTTGATTGTTTGTATGGGAGCTAATAATTCTTTACTATTTCTTTAGAAAGCTGAATTTGAGTCAAATTCTTTTGTTGTCACAAGGGATACTCTGGATAGAGGCACAAGTCAAAGACAACTTGGTCCATGTAAACCTAAGGCTTCACTTCTGGCACACAGGTTACAGGGACAATATTTCTAGAATAAAATTTTTCAAAAATCCAGAATGTGTGTGTGTGTGTGTGTGTGTGTGTGTGTGTGTGTGTGTATTTTTATGGGGTGGGGTTTGAGTTATCTAGGCCAGCTATCTACATTGATTATATTAGCCAGATGATTGTCAGATTTCTGCCTCATTCCAGTCTACACAGATTGTCAAAGACCTTAATCAAAACTGAGTCGACATTAATTTATTTCTGATACTACCCTACTTCCTCTTCCTGGGTTCCTGCTCTGAATTTTGATCAGTCATCTTACCCATTCCCCTCAAAACTTACCTTTTGACATCCCTCAGGGCACCTGTTCTCCACTAATATTTTAATGGCTTTTAAGGGTTTAATGGGTTGCCCCTTCCAGGAAACATACTTGCATATTAACCATAATCCAGAGAAGTGACTGTAATAGTGGAAACATAAGGCATAATAATTACCTTGTGAGGCAGCTAAGGCTTTTAGTACTCCTCAGATTAAGTGGCTACCTACTTTGCTTATTTGTAGGAATACATCTTTATGGTATTTTGGCTATCAAGACAGACTGAGCAACTGGTAACTGAGTCAGAGGAGACTTGGGAAAGTCTAAGATCTGGGTCCCATTCATGTGGAAAGTAAAAACATTGTGATTGCTGTCTGGAGTTTGGCTGAATGACTCTAATTTTTTTGAAGTGAATGATAAGGGGCTTGCTATGAAAGTTCAGTATATATATATATATATATATATATATATATATATATATATATACACACACAGATACACACACACACACACACATATACACACACACACACACACACACACACATACATACATAGACTTTTTTTTAATAGAG
>CM053775.1:31976256-31994579 GCA_028658325.1 Potorous gilbertii | reverse complement strand
ACAATCTCAAAGGACTCATAATGAAAAATGTTATCCGCCTCCAGAGAAAGAATTGCTGTTGTCTGAATACAGATTGAAGTGTACTATTTTTCTCTCTTTCTTTCTTAAGTCTTTTTGCTCAAAATGACTAATATGGAAATGTTTTACATGCTTGCACATGTATAACCTATATCAGATTGCTTACCCATCTCAGGGAGTGGGGAGAAGAGGGAGGAAAGGATAGAATTTGAAACTCAAAACTTTAAAAAATGTTAAAATTTGTTTTTTGCATGTAATTGGGGAAAAGGTAAAATATTTTTTAAAATCATCATCTCAAGTTGTTGTCATTTCAATTCTGTCCAACCCTTCATTCCCCCATTTGGAGTTTTCTTGGCAAAGATACTGGAGTGGTCTACCATGTCTTTCTCCAGCTAATTTAACAGATGAGGAAACTGAGGCAAACAGGGTTAAAAGTGACTTGCCCGGGGTCACACAAATAGTGCCTGAGGCTGAGTTTGAATTCTAGAAGGTGGGTCTTCCTGATTCCAGACACATTCTCTATCCACTACAGCACCACCTAGCTGCCTTAATTATCTCAATCACAAACAATGATTACAGAAAACCAGTGAGAAAACGATGGACTCAGGATCCAGAATGTGATCTACATTTTTTGACAAGGCCAATGAGATTTTGTTTTGCCTGATTGTGCATACTTATTACAAGGGTTTTGTTTTTACTTTTTTCATTTCTTAATGGGAGAAGTGAGATGAAGAAAAAATAAATGCTTGACATTTTTTACAATAAAATTTAATTTAAAAAATAATAATAGTAGATAAAAAAGAAAAGTAGTATTAGTTCACAAATAATATTAAAGTTATACAAATAGACCTTATTTTACAAAAGCCAAGGAGGACTCCTATTAAACATTGTGCACATGTGCATTTTTAATCATCTTAAAAAATAGTTCTTCAATTTGTTTTTCCTTGAACAATTATTTCACTATTGTCATGTATATAATACAAAAGTAAAAAGTAAGGTATTGGCTTTGTTACAGGAGGCTGTGATAAGTTGGGGCACATGATCTCCACAGAGAGGGGGAAATGTCCCCACCACCTCCCACAAAGCTGTCCTTACTGTGTGTATATATGAATGTGGATGGGGGGGTGTGCATCTTTCCAAGAAGCATCTGTGATTGCTTAACATCTCATGGAGAGAGGAGGGGATAGAGAAAGGGATAGAATTTGAAACTCAAAACTTTTTTAAAATGCTAAAATTTGTTTTTCACATATAATTGGGGAAAAATAATGAGCCTTCTAACTCAAGTGTAGAACTGAAACTAAACTGCAGCCAGAAAACACTACTATGAGTATCATTTCATATTCAGGACAAATATATATGAGACAAGATATCAGGCTCACAGGGCCTGGTGGACTAAAGAGGGGCAAGTAAACATTAGGAGACAAGTGGTTCATAGCCCATTAGCTATAGCAGGAGTAGGAAGAGAAAAAGACAGCCTGGGATGTGCCAAAGTAATGTGCCAAAATGCAGGCAAAAGAACATGGCTTTTGTTTGGTTTTTTAACACATCCCACTTGATCCCTCTTCCCAACAGAAATCACTTTATGTGGAGTGTGCTTTATAATCAAACATCTGCTTTGACAAGATGACCAAGATCATCCCCTTCCTGCCTTTCCAGGCCTCTTATACCTTCTTCACTCCCAAATACCCTGCAAGCCTGTCGCACTGGCCTCCTTGATGGTCCTCAAAAATGAGGCTCCATCTCTAAATTCAATGCCTTTTCGTTGGCTGTCCCCAGTGGCTGGAATACTCTCCCTCATCTTCATTTCTTGGATTTCCCTACTTCCATCAAGTCCCAGCTAAAATGCCATGTTCCACAAAAAGCCTTTCCTAGTGCCCCCTTTATCCTAGTGCCTTCTCTCTGTTGATTATTTCCAATTTACCATGCAGATAGCTTCTATGTTCACAACTATTTACATACTGTCTCCCTCATTAGACTGAATTCCTTGAGAGCAGGGACTGTCTTTTGCCTTTCCTTGAATTCCCAGGGCTCAGCACAGTATTTGGCATAGAGTAGGAACTTAGTAAATGCTTACTTAGTAATGCCTACCTAACTCACTTCTCACCTGGACTATGGCAATAGTCTCCTAATTGGCCTCTCTCTACGCTCTATTCTATCTTCTAAACAACTGCCAAAGTGATATTCACAAAGCACAAGTCTGATGATATCATTCTCCTGCTCAATAAACTTCAATGGCTCCTTAGGACCAAATACAATCTCCTCTGTTTGGCATATAAAGCCATTCAACAACATAACTCCAACCTACCTTATAGGCCTTAGTACACACTATTCCCATTCCTTAATAAATTCTATGGCCCAATCAAACTGACCTTCTTGCTTCTCACAAATAGTGTTTCATTTTCTGTCACCATGTTTTTGTAAAGGGTTTCCTCCATGCCTGGAATGACCTCTCTTCTTCCTCTCTGTCTCTTAGAATCCCAGTTTACTTTGAAGCTCAGTTCAAATGACATTAACCTCCTACATGAAGCCTCCTCGCCCAAATTACCTTGTATTTATTTTGTATGTTTTTTGTACATACTCATATGGGTACATGTTGCCTCCAAAAAAGTATGTCTCATTTTGCAAACTGAGGCTTTCATATTTTTGTCAGGAGGTAGGTAACATACTTTATCATCAGTGGTATAGAATTGTGTTTGGTCAGTTCAGTGATCAAAGTTCTCTCAAAGTTGTTATTTACAATGTTGTTATTGTATAAATTGTTCTCTTGGTTCTGCCAAGAACCATTATTCTACATCAAGTCATTAAGAATTTGTTAAGTACCTATTACGTGCCAGACATTGCACATCATATCATACAATCTCCCCAGGTTTCTCTCTAACTATTCCTTTCATTTCTTACAGTAAAATAGTATTCTATAACACTTATATACCATAATTTGTTCAGTCATTCCCCAATTGATGGGCACCCTATTACTTTCCAAGTCCCTGTCACCGCAAAAAAATGCTGCTATAAAAACTTGGTGTGTTTGACTATGCATATTCATTACAAAGATTTTATTTTTCTTTTTTTTCCCCCACAGTGGGAGGAGGTGAGGGAGAGATAATTTTTTAATTAAATTATTTTTTAAAAAAGAGATCAGCTATGGGAAGGAGGAAAAGAAGTAGGGTGGGGCTAGACTGAGGGATAACTCACCTGAAGTATGAGAAGACCTTGGGATCTCTCCTCCAGGGTTCCTGGATTTCACCTTCATTGTGACATTGGCAGATTTCCTGTTTGAAGAAAGGCCACCAGATAGCATTAAATTATATTTATATTTAAATAATACAATTCACAGAGTGATTCACAAAAGTTAACTTCATGAAATAACAGAATATGAGAGTTAAAAGGGACCTCAACAACCAGCTAGTCCAACTCGTGTCTGAAAAAAGTATCCCTACATCTTGTCTGACAAGTGGTCATCTAGCCTCTGCTTGAAGATAAACTCATCACTGGAGGCAGCCCATTCATCTCTTGAACAGCTCTAATTGTTAGAATGTCTTTCCTGAAATTGAACTGAAATTTGCCTATTTGCAACCTCTGTCTTCTCTGATGCCTTTATTGTTGTGATAAGGTCAATCAATAGTTGACCAAGTACCTCAGAGCAGCCACCACTACTCTACAATTCTCTCTGACCTTTACTGGATGACCTCTCACTGTATAGCTTCTACTTCTCTACAAGGTCATTACCTGGAGGACAAAAAGCTGTTTCTTCCCCCTAGCATCCAACTCACTTCTCTTTTCTTTTAATGTACAATTGTATTTTATTTTCACTTCTGAATTGTCTCCTTCCCCCCTTGCCCTTTCCCTACCCATTGAGAAAACAAGCAAGACAAAGCTCATTACAAATATGTATAGTTATGTCAAATAAATTACTGCAGTAGCTATGTCAAAAAAAAGAAGGAAGGAAGAAAAGAAAAAGAAACTATGCTTTGTTCTGCACTAAGTCCATCAGCTCTCTACCTGAAGGTGGATAGCACATTTCAACAAGAGGCCTTTGGAATTGTGATTGGTCACTGTGTTGATCAGTTACCAAGTCTTTCAAAGTTGAATATCTTTACAATATTGCTGTTATTGTTTAGACTGTTCTCCTGGTTCTTCTCACTTCACTTTGCATCAGTTCATAAAGGTCCTCCCAGGTTTTTTTCTGAAACCATGTCCTTTATCATTTCTTACAGCACAACATTATTCCATAACATTCACAAGCCATAACTTGTTCAGTGAATCCCAAATGATGGACACTCCCTCAGTCTTCAATTCTTTGCCACCACAAAAAGAGCTGCTGTATATATTTTTATACACATAGATCCATTTCCTCTTTCCTTAATCTCCTTAAGGAAGATTTTTTTGGACATAGTTCCAAATTGCTCTCTAGTTCACAGTTCTACCACCAATGCATGAGTATACCTGTTTTCCCATGCCCCCTCCAGCATTTGTCATTTTCATTTTTTGTCAACTTAGCCAATCTTATAGGTATGAGTTGGTATCTTAAAGTTGTTTTAATTTTAATTCTTCCAGTTATTTGTGATTTAGAGCTTTTTTCAAAAGGCTATTGATGACAGCTTCCTCCTCTTAAGATCTGTTTTACTTCTGAGTATACAGCTCTTCTTGTCTTTCCCTTCCTCTTCTATATAAAACTCTTCGACTGTCCAACCTTCTGACCAGGATCAAATCTTCCCTCCTCAGGTCATATTTCCTTTTCCCCCACTGAAGCCTCCCTCCTTTTCTCCTTTAGGAATCTTTCATTACCCTACTAACAACCTGCAGGATGGAGAGGTATTTTTCTGTCCCCTCACTCTATGAGGGAAGCAGGTGTACACCTAGAACCCAGACAACAATCATTCAGTTATGGAAGAACTGCAAATATGGCACATTCAGCCCAAACCTCTACATAATTTCCCCTGCTATCCAAATTGGTTGAGATTTTGAGTCTGGAGTTTCTGAACTATTTGTGGGTTTGCCAAAAGTACAAAAAATGTAAGGAACATCAGCCTTAGAATGACATTTAAAATAATAGCAATGTCTTCTTGAAAATCTTTTATCTTTTGTCAATTTTTAATTTTGATTATTTTTATGTCACCTTCATATCTGGATTTATCCCTCTCTTCCTTGCTGAGAGCTATCCCTTGTAATAAAGAATTTAAAACAAAGAAAAAAAAGTACCTTGGCAAAATTAACCAACATATCATCCAAGTGTGACAGCATATGCAATGTTTCATATCCATAATCTCCCACTTCTGCAAAGAAGGGAGAGAGGAATATTTTCTTAAGCCAATTTTCCTAAGCCAATCTTGTGACCTTGGACAAGTCACTTGTCACTTAACTTCCCTGAGCTTCAGTTTCCTCATCTGCAAGAAGAGGAGGTTGGACTACATGACCTCTAAGGTCCTCTTTAGTTCTGAGCTCATGATAGGAATGCTAAACTTCTTATAAAGCTAAATCCCCCTTCACATCTCAAAGCAAGGGAGAGAGTCATATGAACTGGTACAAAATGAAATAAGCATAACCAAGAAACAATATACACAATGACTACAACAATGAAAAAAACAACCACTTTCCAGCTAGGTTGTGTAGCGGATAGGATGCTAAGCTTGGAGTCAGAAGACTTAAGTTCAAATCTTGCCTCAAACACTAAGCAAGTCACTTAACCTTTGTGGGCCTCAGTAACATGAATCAGTAGCTTCTAAGATTCCTTCCAGCTCAAAATCTATGATCCTATCATTTAAAAAAGTACTAAGCACTATGTAATTATAGTGACCAAGCTTGGCCCCAAACAAAAGATGAGAAAATGCACCTCTTCCCACATTTGCAGATAGGGGACTATGTGCATGAAACATTACACACACTGTCAAACCTAGCTTCTGTTGTCTATTTTGCTAAAGTGATTTTCCATCTATTTTACATGATTGCACATGTACAACCTATAGCAAATTACTATCATCTGGGTGGAAGGAGGGAGGGAAGGAGGGAAAATGGAACTCAAAATTTTTTTAAAAAACAAGTGTT
Source organism: Potorous gilbertii (assembly GCA_028658325.1). Taxonomy (NCBI): domain Eukaryota; kingdom Metazoa; phylum Chordata; class Mammalia; order Diprotodontia; family Potoroidae; genus Potorous; species Potorous gilbertii. Next base: position 31,988,519 of record CM053775.1, on the reverse strand, counting down.
AAAAATTGTTTCACTTGTAATTGGGAAAAAGTAAAATATCATTTAATAAATAAATAAAATCAAAGGCTTTCCCCCCCCTCTCTCCTGCTCTTCCTTTCATATTCTTTGTTCCAGAGATAGTTTGCTGATGGGGGAAGGAGAAATATATTCAGAAATGAAAGTGACATAAAAACAAAATAATCAATAAAAAATTAAACATTTTAAATGTTTAAGAACTGGAGAGGGAGACAGATACAGAGACAGAGAGAGAGACATATGGAGACAGAGAAATGAGGGAGGGAAAGAAAGAAAAGATGAAAGAACCCTTAACTGATATTAGAGGATGCTTACTTGATAGAATTTGAAGATAAGAGTCATGGAAAGTCTGTCTGGCCACAGAGCATGTCAACAATGGAACAAGGATGTCTGTTGTTCCAGTCACATGAGAGCATCTCTAATTTGGGGCTGGACAGCCAAACAGAGACCACAAATGGGAAACTCCAGTTGCTCCAACTTCCTGGTGGTCCTTTCTGTAGTGTTCCCAGCCTGTCTTTTCGTTTGTTTGCTTTTGCCAACACACACAGCATTTATTTATAGAGGACAGAATTTTAGAGATCACATCTTAAGGTCCCTTCTAACTTCAAGATTCCATGATTCTGTGACTTTTGTACCACCAGGACACCTGCTTCATTAACTGCTTTCATGCCTTTTCTAGGCTCCTGTTTAAGAATTCTGCCTTCATGGCAATAGCCTGGTTAGGGAGGGTACCCTTGCCCAGGATTTTGTAGTATCCCAAACACAGATGGAGGGAAGGGCACTAGCCTTTGAAATCTACTCACAGACCAGCATCTGCTTAAAAGTTGACAACTTTAAGTTGTGGATCTTGTCTAAAAGCACAATTCTGATCCTATCACTCACTCATACAAATATAAACATTTAAAGCTCTTCACAACCTGACTCCAACGTACTTTTCCATTCTTCTTATACTTAAATACTCTATGGTACAGCTGAATCTGAAAGGACCACAGAAGTCATCTAGTCTGACCCCCTCATTTTACAGAGGAAGAAACTGAGGCCAGGCAAGGGGATGTAACTTGCCCAAGGAAACACAAAGGATCAGAGACCTCGAACTGGAAGGAACCTCACTTGTCACCTAGTCCAACACTCAGCTGTAAACCACTGCCACATAGAGTACATGTTTAGACACAATATTGGTAGAATACAATTCATGGATGCTTCAGGAATTCCAAACTTTCAGAATAAAATTACCATGTTAAAAACAAAAAAAAGCTGTTGACTATGTGTTTATGGGGTCAGCACGAAAGAGCATGGGCTCTATAGTCAGAGGACCTGGGTTCAAATTACTTCTCTGACAATTACTACCTGTGAGTCACATGGCCTTCCTGGACCTGTTTCCTCCTCTATAAAATGATGGGGTTGAACTATGTGGCCTCTAAGAGCCCTGCCATTTCTATATTTATGAGATTGTGATCCTTCATTAACGACTACTGCTTTAGCCTCCCCAGTCACCTAACTGTCACTGCAGATCTAGCTATCTCTGGATCCCAGAGACCCTGAAGCTTTGGCCTAGTCCACCACTAACCAAGCTCTGGTGATGGTGGAAGTGGAAAATTTGGCTTTTCCCCCATTGTGTTGGTAAAAAGAAAAAACATCCATATGTATACAAACTCCTTTTTACTAATGCTGGCACTCAAGTGGAATTATGCATAAGACTGGCTCACTGAACAAGCAGCTTTCTTAGTATAAAAAGGGCAAGAAAAATTGAAGTATTTGATTAGTTAATAGGAATTCTGAGAAGCGAAAGTCCAAATTAACATAACGCAATTTCTTTTTCAGGGCACGTGGGCCTCAACATGAAAAGAATTCTTTTCTTTTTTTAAAATCATTTTGTTCTAAAATAGTATAATCACAATAAGACATTCCAGTGTCTGAATTATGGGATATTAAGTCATGCTTAATTGCACTGATTTGCATTGAGAGTTTTCTAAACATCTGCACAGTAATTATCATAATCCAATTTGTTGCACAGACTCTAACCCAGGGTACATGTGTTAGGGTTTCAGGCCCACAACCGTTTCCTACAATTAAAGGGAATGAACTAAAAAAGTTAATTCAGGTGGAAAGACAAGCCAATCTTTTACAGATCTCTAGCTCTCTTTGTAAGTCTCTAAAATTAGCTAGAAGTAGAGGGAGGGTGGGGCCAAAGAGAAAGATCAAGTTTAATTAGCATTTTTTAAGAGGCTCAAAAAGAGAATGGAGAGTACGATATTAAAGCCTCTCCAAAGGAATTTTTAAAAATTTGTGTATATATGCATCTATATGGCATAAATTTTTGGACAGAGTCAGTGGCAAAATTTGTTTTGCTTGACTATGCATATGTTACAAGAACTTTTTCTTTTCTTTTCCTCCTGTGGGCAAGGACAGGGTAGTAAATAATAAAAAATTTTAAAAACAAGCTGTGGCTTTCTGAGGCTGCCAGAAATCACGCTGTGACTTGGTCTGCCAAAAGCCAATGAAAACTCAGTTTTTTGAGGGCCTGTTACTTATCTAGCTGTTTAGCTATTTCAGTAAAGGCAATGTCCTACCAGTGGACTAGAATTGGGTACTACTTTTTCACTTTTGGAAGGAAATAAAATAAAGTACCAAGTGTCTCCAAGAAGCACAGGGCCTGGGCACACAAAGACAAGATTATCAAGGATGCCATTAAGTAGAGATGAAATCGATGGCCACACCTCCATGACATGATTTTGAGTGCTACCAACAAAATATCCCTACCCACAAATCTCTTTTTTGGCAAGTCAGTGATTACTAAAATTCCTCAACAATATTTTTTTCCCCTATAAAAATGTCCATCTCTGATAGAGATACATTAAACCAAGTCAACAAAAATTTATTAAACATCTACTATGTGCCATGTACTTACTATACTAGGCATATTATGCCTTTTTAAGCCATAAGAGGCAGCAGAGTAAATAGTGAATTGAGTCCTGGATTTGAAAGCAAAGGACCTGGATTGAAATTATACCTCTTGCACTTAATATGTCACCTTGGACCATTCTCCTCTCTGGTCTTCAGATTTCCCCCTTTACAAAGGGAAAGGGAGGCCAGAATGTTGGATTAGCTGTCCTCTGAGGGCCCTTCCAGCTTGAGTTCTATGAGCCTGTATGTAGTCTTGGATAAGTCACTTCTCCATGTATCTGTTTCCTCACCTAAGAAGCCCTCTAAAGTACCTTCCAGCTCTAAATTTATGATCCTGTGATCTAGTCTTCAATTTAAACGAGTTTATTGACCCTTCTACAGAGGGTGAGTTTTGATGAAGAAAGAGGTTCTATGATCTAGGGCACAAAAACACTGAATTTCAGCAGGCATAGGGAAGGAGACACAAAGGAACACCAATGGAGTTCCCTTAGTGAGGGGGATATGTTCAGAAAGGAGAGGTAGGGGCTTCTGATACAAAGTGCCATTACTTCACAGTTTGTACAGAAGGTCAGACTTTAGGGGAAAAGGCAGCAAAGGAGAATCATGTTCCCTTCCCCATCTCCCTACCTCCCTATATACCCCTGTTCTCATTCTATTTGCTTCAGATTGAAAAACTTTACCAGCATTAGTAGTAGCCAAATGTGTTTGCTTCTGAAGAAGACCTTTGAGGTTGTTAACGTATGAACAAAGGTAGGTAGATACCCCAAGAAAAGCTATTCTCTGGGATGGGCACTGGGAGTTAATGTGAAGTCCATTAAATCTGGTAGGCTACATGGGGAACCTTGTGTGTACTCAGTTCATTTCCTCCTCATCCCCATCCCCCACAGTGGAAGCTCCTAGTGATGAGGGACCAAGTCATTCATCTTTATATTGACCCTTGCACCTGGATTCATTATCTCACCAGCATGGATGCTCTCTCCGCCAGTGCAGATCACAACCTTCTCAGCCTGTCTCATTCTTGTATTTGTCTCTCCATAAACCCTCAATGGAGGGTATACACGGTGTGCTAGGGGTCAGCCTCTGCCTCTTTCAACAAGGTATAGTAGATACAATATATGCTGTTGAATAAAATTGAATGACTTGCCTTCTCATATAAAGGGATAATTTATCTACTTAATGACATTAGTGGGAGAAATTTTAGGTACCAAGGCAGGTCAACTACCTCTCAAACCACCTATGAGAAGTCATAATCCTGATTGACACAAACTCTCCAAACTCTAGAAATTTCCTTATTACTTAACTGCTTAATATTAATTAACTAATTGCTCCAATCTTAGGAATTAATGTCAAGGGTTGCTGCTGCAGCCTTCCCCTCAATAACAGACTCCATTTCTTCTCATAAGATCATGCTCCACCGATCTCTCCCTCTATGGCATAGCAGCAACTCCAGGATTTTCAAAGGCTATGCCAGTCAAGTACAAGCTCTGGCAAATTTGACAAACTGAAAAGGGCACAGAGACAAACCATGGCAGATGCCTGAGGGTCAGCCAACCTCAGTACAGAGAGACCTAACAATAAGTAATGAATTTTTTGACCACAGAGGCGTGCGAAACCAACAAAAACATCTAATAACATACAAGGTGTGAAACCCCCATTGCACATATGCAGTAATAGTGATAAAGTGATGGAAAGAGGGCAGAGAGTACAAAGAATCATATTATCACGACCATCTATAAACATTAATTTAGCTATTAATATTCTTAATGTGCCATCTCTTACAAAAGACCAGCTGACACATTACTAAATGAACTGAACTGAATCACATCCCTAAAGGCACTGTCATTATAAATGAAACTAGAAAACAGATGACAGCAAAAAGAGGCAGGCTGATTGTGTAACAAGAATGAAATATAACAGAGAGACAGACTGATACTAAAAGAACAAAAAATGGAACTCTAGCATATATGAGTCCTCTGCTAAGAATGTATGATAAAACAGAAGAAAATAGTACAGAATGAAAAGATGGAGAAGGGTTTCAATCCATATAGGTGAAGGAAAGAAATCACAGATTGTTCAAGGTAGCTAGGTATTATGGAATCATAAAATCTTACATTTGAAATGGAACTTAGAAGCATCTAGTCCAAATGCCCCTTAAACATGGATCTTCTCTACAACATCCCCTACACATGACCACTTACCATTTCCAGTGAAAGGGAACTTTCTACCTATAGAGGAAGCTCGTTAAATTTTTAGAAAGTTTTGTTTCTTAAGTTCTTCTCTATAACATATACCCACTCATTTGTTCCTCATTCTGTCATCTGGGACAAAGCAGAATAAATCTAGGTCATTTCACATATTACAATCATATACACGTACATACATACATACACGTACATACATACATACACATACATACACACACATATGTACATACATATATATGAAGATAGTGGTCATTTCCCCCTTTGAATCTTCTCTTTTCCAGGCTAAGGAACTCTAGTTCCTTCAAGCAATCCTCATATAGTTTGATCTTAAGGCCCTTCACCCTCCTGTTACCCTCTGCTACACACTGTCCAGTTTACAAATATCCTTCCTTAAAAACAGTGCCCAGAATTGAACAATATTCCAAATGAAGTCTAACCAATACAGAACTCAGTGAAACTATCAACTCCTTTCTTCTGACAATTATCCTTCTATTACTGTGACCAAAGGTTACATTGACTTTTTGACTTCCATGTCCCACTGTTGACTCACTACAGAGTTTGGTGTCCACTAAAAAGTGATAAGACTCTTTAACATGAACTACTGTCTAACCATAGCCTCCATCCCCTATTCAATCACTCACATAAAACACTCATATAAAATCACTTGGTTCTGGGGGGAATATATTTTATCTATTATTTTTTTTTCCAATTTCTTAACATTTTTATTTAAAATTTTGAGTTCAAAATTCTATCCCTCCCTCCTTGAGACAATAAGTAATCAGATATAGGTTATACATGTGCAATTATGTAAAACATTTCCATATTATTCATTTTGTACAAGAAGACTCAAATAAGAGAAAAAATGAAAAAAGTGAAAATAGTATGTGTCAGTCTGTATTCAATCAATATCACTTCTTTCTCTGAAGGCAGATAGTATACTTCATCATTAGTCCTTTGGGATTATCTTAGATCATTGTATTGCTAAGAATAGCTAAGTCCTGAACAGTTCTTCATCTAGTAATATTGCTGTTACTGTATACAATGTTCTCTTGGCTCTTTTCACTTCATTATGCATCAGTTCATCTAAGTCTTTCCAGGTTTTTCTGAAATCATCCTTTTTGTCATTTCTTAGAGCACAATATTCCATTACAATCATATACTACATCTTGTTTAGTCATTCCCCAACTAATGAGCATTCCTTTAATTTCTAATTCTTAGCCACCACAAAAAGAGCTGCTATAAGTATTTTTGTACAAATAGGTCCTTTTTCCTTTTTTTGAATGTCTTTGACATGTAGACCTACCAGTGGTATTGCTGGATCAAAGAGTATGTATAGTTGGGACACTAATACACTGTTGGTAGGTAGAGTTGTGAATTGATCCAACCATTCTGGAGAGCAATTGGAAACTATGGCCAATGTCTCTCCAGAACGGTTGGATCAGTTCACAACTCTACCTACCAACAGTGTATTAGTGTCCCAGTTTTCCCCACACCCCCTCTAATATCTGTCATTTTCTTTTCTTGTCATATTAGTCACTCTGATAGGTGTGAGGTGGTACCTCAGAGTTGTTTTAATTTGCATGTCTCTGATCAAGTGGATTAGAGAATTTTTTCATACAACTACAGAAAGCTTTTATTTCTTTGTCTGAAAACCACCTGTTCATATCCTTTGACCATTTATCAATTGGGGAATGACTCATACTCTTGTACATTTGACTCAGTTCTCTATATATTTGAGAAATGAGGTCTTTATCAGAGATATTTGCTGCAAAAAAATTTCCCTATGTTTAATGCTTTCCTTATAATTTTGGTTGCATTTGTTTTCCTTGTGCAAAAACTTGGGAGCATCTCTTTAGTATTTCCCCTCTTAGTAACACTGATTTGATTAAAGGAGAAATATAAGAAAAGCCAAGAGTTTTAATTTTCTTTGTTCTTTCCTAGAATTGGAAACAAACTAAAAGGCCATAGACTGGGATAAGCTGAACAAGTTGTAGGACATAAACAAAATGTAATATTACTCTGCTAAACAAAATTATGAAAATAATGAATACAGAGAAGCACAGAAAGATCCATGTGAACAGATGCAAAGTGAAATTAGCAAAACCAGGAAAACAATATAAAGAAGGTACTTCCCTCCCTTCTCTGAAGAGATGGAGGACTGTGTGGAACACTATAGATGTCAGAATTTTTTATGTTTGTTGGATTTATTGAACTAGATTTTTCTCTTTTTTATTCTTTATTAATAAGAGATGGCTCTTGTAAGGGATGGGGATGTGACATTTCAAAAGGTAGAGGATGTAAAAATGTTAAATATTAAAATTTATTTTTAATTGTTCTTTCTTTACTAGGCAAGTGAGGGAAGAATAGGAGAGAGTATGACACTGTAAACTCATCCTACTCCTAGAGACACAACTCAAAGCATAGGACCTAATGACAGTAAATTGGGGCCCCAGATACAAAGAGGGAAGGAAAAGAAGGTTCAATTCCTATTTTCACCTCTTAATGCCCTTCCCTTCTTTGACTTTAGCCTACCAAGGAATGCATAGAGGTGCTAGAAGAGAGTTCCCTTATTTAAAATATATTTTAAGAAAAGCTTCCAGATGAGTGGTACTCAAATGCTAGGGATACAGTGAACTCAAACGAAAGGCTATCAAGATGCAAGTACCAAGATCAAGTCCTCAAAGCAGGAATAGCAGATCAGCTTTCACTTATGTCAGGCCAGGTAAGAAAAGTGCTGAGGATGCTATGAAAACCAATAAAAATTAAAACAGGAAAAAAGAAATAAGAACTGCGAAAAAGAAGGAAAAAATACAGACATACTCAGAGTTGTTTATGAAGGTTATGATTTGTTTCTGTACCCTCAAGCTGACATTATTGCAAGGTCTCAGTTAATGTGCAATCCCTCAGTATACATGAACGCTTCACAAATGAGAACTGATTCCATTGTTCCTACAAGGCTACCACAAGGAAATCCCAGACCTTTATTAAGTCTAATTTCTGCTCATATCTGTGTCGTTCACTCAAAATGTTTTAGGATGTGTGCAGGAGGGTGGAAGAGGTCTGCCCTATGCCACTGTCATGTCTAGAACTTCATTAAGAAAAAAGACTAGACAGAGTCAAGATGGTGGAATAAAAGCAGGGACTCATCAGAGCTCTCCTCCAAACCCCTCCAAATACCTGCAAAAGATGAATCTAAAATTCTAGAGCAGCAGAACCCACAAAATGACAGAGTGAAAAATCCCCAGCCCAAGACAACCTGGAAGGTCGACAGGAAAGGTCTGTTGTGCCAGGCTGAGAGAGGTACTCAGTCCAGTATGGGCTATGCCATCACAGACCTGGCCCAAGCAAACCCAGAGCAGGCCTCAGGGGACTGAATCACAGGGAGCTGCGGTGGTTTCCAAATTTGTCAACTCACAAAAGCAAAAGACAACTTAGAAGGTCAATAGGAAAGGGCTGTGGGACATGAGTGAAAGAGGAACACAATCCAGACCCGGCCCCAGCACAGCCTGGGGACAGCTGCAGTAGTGGCAGCAGCAGTGGCAGTTTCTGGAGCTCTCATCCCACAGATAGTTAGGGGCTAGAGCAATTTACTGACACTGAGGCAGGATTCTGTTGCTTTGCCCATACTTGGATCTAGGTGGCAGTCCTGGGGTGAGGAAAAGCACTGGCATAAGAGCTTGTGGCAGCAATGGAGAAAAGACCCTCCTCACAGTTCCAGGGCAGCAAAGAGCAAAGAGAGCTTGTGGTCACTCATATGAGAGCATAGTCCAGGAGAAGAGTAAACATCTCTCCTTAGATCACACCACCTTGGAAGAACTGAAAACTCACAGGTCCCTAGAAGTATCTCTGAAAACAGATGCACAAAACCCCTGAAGTTTGAGACGGTATGCCCCCCACCCTGGAAGCAAAGCCCTACCTTAACAAAGAATTAAAAAGACAAGAAATAAGCTGGGAAAATGAGCAAACAATGGGAAAAAAACTCAGACTATAGAATCTTACTTTGGTGACAAGGAAGATCAAAACATACACTGAAAAGACAACAAAGTGAAAGCTACTACATCCAAAGCCTTCTAGAAAAATATGAATTGGTCTCAGGCCAAGAAAGAGCTCAAAAAGGATTTTGAAAATCAAGTAAGAGAAGTAGAGGAAAAATTGACAAGAGAAATAAGAGTAATACAAGTGAATGATAAAAAACTAATCAATAGCTTGGTAAAGGAGACCCAAAAAGACCAAAGAAAATAAAACCTTAAAAAAATAGACTAGACCAAATGGCAAAAGAGGTCCAAAAACCCAATGAGGAGGAGAATACCTTAAAAAGCAGAATTGGTCAAATGGAAGAGGAGGACCCGAAAACTCACTGAAGAAAATAATTCCTTAAAAATTAGATTGGAGCAAATGCAAACTATTGACTCTATGAGAAATCAAGAAATTATAAAACAAAACCAAAAGAATGAAAGCATAGAAGACAACATGAAATACCCCCTGGAAAAACAATTGACCTGGAAATCATTTTCTAAGAAAGATAATTTTAAAATTATTGGACTAACTGAAGGCCATGGTCAAAAAAAGAGGCTAAACAGCATCTTTCAAGAAATTATCAAGGAAAACTACCCTGATATTCTAAAACCAGAAGGTAAAAATAGAAATTGAAAAAATCCACCAATCACCACCTGAAAGCAATCTCAAAAGGAAAACTTCCAGGAATATTATAGCCAAATTCCAGAGTTCCCAGGTCAAGAAGAGAATATTACAAGTAGCCAGAGAGAAACAATTCAAGTACATAATCAGGATAACACAAGATTTAGCAAATTCTACATTAAGGGACTTGAAGGCTTGGAATATGATATTCCAGAAGTCAATGGAGGTAGGATTAAAACCAAGTTTTGCTGGGTAGGTGATTCTTGGTTTTAATGACTTTTTGATAACGGTGGGTAGGGAGGAAGGAAGAATCTAGAACTCAAAGTTATAAAAAGATATCTTAAAAATTGTTTTTACATGTAACTGGGAAGTAAGACACACAAGCAATGAGGTATAAAAATCTATCTTACCCTACAGGAAAATAGAAGGGGAATGGGGATAAGAGAAGGGGGGTGATGGAAGGGAGGACAGAATGGGGAAAAGGGTAATCCAAAGTGAAACACTTTTGAGGAGGGATAGGGTGAAAGAAGAGAGAAAATAGAATAAACAGGGGAGGAATAAGATGGAGGGAAATACAGTTAGCAAGAATAACTGAAAAAATGTTTGAAGCAAGCTTCTCTGACAGAAGTCTCACTTCTCTAACATATAAAGAACTGCATCAAATTTCTAAAAATAAGAACCATTCCCCCAATTGATAAATGATGAAAAGATATAATCAGGGATGGATTTAGAAATGAAGATAATGTAAAAACATTATATCAATTTTTTTTTAAAGTCAGAGATGGATGAGAAAAAAAATTTTTCCCGACAGAGGACTACCCCCATTCATTTATCTATTTTATAAAGACATGTTGTCTCAGAATTTAAGATCATACTAAGTAGTCCAATAATTAGGAGTGGGCCCTACATAAGCCTAAATCCTATTAGTTCAGGTTCAATGTTAGGATGAAATGAGGTATGCATAGGTCATTGAACAGTTAACAAAAGTTTTAGTAGGTACAGAAAAGATATTCAACAAGGAGTTAATTACATTTAGCTCTGGGAGATGAGGCCCCTTCTCTCCTTTTAGAAATGCATTTGGTCAGCAGGGCAGGGTGTAGTGACTCCCTTATTCTTGGTACATATGCCCCAAGTCCAAAAGGCCTGGATTTCGTATGGGTGGGCATTTTTAGGCCCTAAGTTGAGCAGGAATCCACACCAATACATCGAGAAACTAACAGGAAGCTTTCTCATGGGAGTTCCAGGAGTAAATCAGGTCCTGAGAACAGCTTTGTCACCTTTTAGGGAAAACTAGCCCTAATTCATGTTTCAGGGGAAAGAGAAACCCTTGTAGAAGCTGGTTCTATCACAAATCTCCATGAGTACCTACAAATAACCCTATGAGGCTAGTGAAAGGAGACTACTCTACAGACAGGAAAATAAGTCCTTGGGAAGTCAAGTGATGTTCCCAGTTCACTCAGCTATAATACTGAGGGGATCGAAGGTCTCCAGGGCTTCAAGATTTACAGTTCTGATTCTTTGTTCCCATGAACAAAAAGATCCAACAAGTCAGTTACAGACTAAGACTAGAACTCAGTCAATCCTACCAGCTTCTAGTCTAGTCCTGGCTCGTGATGCACCTCACTCCAAAATAGTGATTTTCCAAAGTGCTTCCTACTGACTATGATCTCTAATAGGTTATTGCAATGATTTTTTCCATCCATCATCCCAGATGCATAAAAACAGAAGTACAAGTTACTTCATCAAAAGCACTCACACATAACTGGATACATTTACATAATAAGCAGACAACTGAGACTCTAATGTTTCTATTTTATGTACCACTATAATCATTGCTCAGATTCAAAATGCTTGTTCGATATTTGCAGTACCAAAGCATACTCTCAAATCCTAGAGCAGTACAGATGACAAGGGGGGGGGGATCACACCACAACCCAGCCCAATCTATAATGGTTGCAGAGCACTCTGGCCTCTTCCTCCACAAAATTTCTAACCTACTGGACCTAAAATTCCCATAATGGCCAATGGTAAATTAGTTCTTTGGTTAAGAAATTATCTCCAGAAGGACTTAAAGTAACAGTTTGTGAGAGAAAGAAAGCCTCAGTAGCCCCAGTGGCACAACAGAATACATGAATAAATGGTGAATTTAGCAGAATCAACATTAACCCAGGAAGGAGAAGCCCTGAGAGACTCAGGTCAGGTCAGTGCTCTATCATACCATTTACTAGTTAGAGAACCCTGAGTCAGTTGCCCCCATCATTCTGAATCTCATTTTTCCTGTCTGGACAATTAGGGGAATTGAACAAGACAATCTCTAAGGTCCTGCCTAGCTCTGACATTCTGGGATCCCATACAAGTGATTGTAGGGTATGGCTCTTTGGGGGAGGAAGAGATTGAAAGTATGGGATGGAGTACACTGTGAGGTATGAGGGCACTGGATGTTTTCAGGGGAAAGGGGCCGTAATAACTCAAAGTATATAGGTTAATGAACTACAAGTTAGA
>CM053775.1:31965054-31975756 GCA_028658325.1 Potorous gilbertii | reverse complement strand
GTACTTCAATTCTGCTTTGCTCATAGAGCACAGTACCTTCTCTGGCAAGGGCACACCATGCTGGACAATCCTGTGCCAGTGTCTTCCATGTCACACAATCAATTCCAAAGTTCTTATGAGAGACCTTAAGAGTGTCCTTATATCTCTTTTTCTGACCACTACATGAGCACTTGCCCTGTGTGAGTTCTCCATAAAATAGTCTTTTTGGAAAACATGTTTGACATTCAAACAACATGGCCAGCCCATTGGAGTGGTGCTCTCTGCAGTAGAGTATAAATGCTTGACAGTGCAGTTCAAGAAAGGATCTCAGTATCTGGTACCTTAACCTGCCAAGTGATCTTCAGAATCTTCCTAAGACAATTCAAATGGAAGTGATTCAGTTTCCTGATATGAAGCTGGTAGACTTCCCAGGCTTCACAGGCATATAACAGCCCAACAGCTCTGTAGACCTTCAAGTTTGGTAGGCAGACTAATACCTCTTTTCTCTCTCTCTCTCTCTCTCTCTCTCTCTCTCTCTCTCAATGGTTCCATGGATGGATGGTATGATGGCAGCTGGTGGAGAACTTGCGTTTTCTTGGTGTTAATAGGCCAAAATTAGCACAAGCAGCAGAAAATCAATCCATACTTTGTTGCATCTCAGCTTCAGAGGCTTTGTTGAGTGCGCAATCTGTACTGTAATCTTTAGTATGTGCATACTATATAGCACAAATATATGTATGTACATACAATATAGCACAAATGGATACACTATAAAAATGCAAAATGTTATTTCTTTTGAAAATTGAAAAAATGAACAGAGGTACCTTTTTTTCTCATCTTCACCTCCTGGCTTCCCTGGTTTCCTTCAAGTTCCAGTTAAAATCCTATTTTCTACAAAAAATCTTTTCCAGTCCTTCTTAATTCTAGTTCCTTTACTCTGTTAATTATTTACTATTTTGTCCTATAAATGGCTTGTTTGAACATAATTGTTTACTGTCTTCCCCATTAAATTGGAAGCTCCTTTAAGGCAGGGACTGTCTTCTGCCTTTCTGTGTGTCACCAGCACTTAGTACAGTGTCTAGCATTAAGAGACTGACTTTTATACCTATGGCTAATTGGTACTGAAAAGGCTCAGCAACTAGAAAGAGAATTCTTAAAAATATGATCTCACAAAAGATTAAATAGACTATCTCAATACATTAAATTGAAAAACTTTTTTTATTAACAGATTCAATGCAAAAAGGATAAAAAAGAATTATAGAAATTTTTTGCATCAAATATCTCTGATAAAAGTCTGAGATCCAAAAGAATCATCACAAATACATAAGGCAAAGAAATATCAAGGGATAAGAGGTCAAAGAATATGAACAAACACTTCTTGAAAGAACTATATATTTTATATATTTATATATTTTATAAAATATTTCTATTTTTATATTTATTCTTTTCTGAGAGCAAAGAATTAGAAACTGAGGCATTAGAAATGCCCATCAATTGAGGAATGGTTGAACAAGTTATGGTATGATGGAATGTATGGAATGTATGGAAGTATGATGGAATACTATTGTACTATAAAAAATGATGAGCAGGATGCTCTCAGAAAAACCTAGAAATATTTGCATGGGCTGATGCAAAGTGAAATGTCCTATATACAAAGTAATAGTAATATTGTAAGATGATCACTTATGAATGACACTTATTCTCAGCAATACAACAAGACAATTCTAAATGACTTATGATAAAAATGTTATCCATCCCAGAGAAAGAACTAATGGTATCTAAATACAAATTAAAGCATACTTTTTTTAAACTTTATTTTTCTTGAATTTTTGTCTATGTTGTCTTTCACATGACTATTAGCAATGTTTTACATGACTACACATGTATGGCCTATATTGAATTGCATGCTGTCTCAATGAGGGGGGATGAGGAGAGAAGAGGGGAGAGAATTTGGAACTCAAAGTTTTACAAATGAATATTAAAAATTGTCTTTACATGTAACTGGGGGGAAAAATACTAAATAAAAGCCAAAAAAATACAAAAGAAATACAAACTATTATAATTATACCTAAGATCCCTCCCACAAAGCCCCACTCCAACATCCACACAAGCGGTTCCCTTGTCCCAATATGAAGATCATCCAAAGTAGCCACATCTGCATTACTCCAATTTATCCAACGGGAAATTTTTTCTTAGGTCCAAACTACACATGCCTCTCCTATCCACTACTGCTTCTAGTTCTTCTATTTAGTACTTTTTTCTAAATGAAAGTCTCTCAAATATCGGAAAGACAGTTTTCATGTTCCCTCTGAGAGTTTCTTTTCTCCAGATTAAACATCCTCAATTCCTTCAATTAATATGGTCTCTAGAGCCTTTATCATTTTGGTCACCTTTCTCAAGATGCTCTCAAGCTTACTAAGATACTTCCTAAAATATCGTTTGTAGAACTGAACACAATAGTCCAAATGTTGTCTCACCAGAGCAAAGTGCAGCAAGACCTAATCTGACCATTAGACCTCTTAATGCCATCTAAGATTTTATTAAAATTTTAGCAGCTGAAGATGGTGCAATAGGAGGAATCTGCTGTAGCTCTACCCCAAAACCCATAAAATACCTGTAAAAAATGACTCTAAACAAATTCTCGAGCAGCAGAAGCCACAAAATGACATAGTGAAAGAGATTTCCAGTCCAAGACAGCCTGGGAAGCCAACAGGAAAGGTTTATCGCACCAATCTTGGAGGGGAGCACAGCTCACAAAGCACAGCACAGCCACCTTGGCCTCGCGGTACAGCAGGGACAGGACTGGAGCAGGCTTCCCAGGCAGCAGCTGTGGTTCCAAGATTTTTCAACCTACAAATGCCAAAGACAGCTTCAAAGTTGGTGAGAAAACTCTTTCACCTGAGTGAGAAGGGAGCAGGGTCCAATCCAAGACCTAGCCATAGGGCAGCAGCCACTGCTATACAGGGTTCATTTTTAGAGTCCTCAACCTAAACACCCAGGGGGAATCCAGCAATCGATTTGGATCTCAGTCCTGAGTGGCAGCTCTGGGGTGAGGAAGAACACTGACCTGGTGGAGGTGGTGGAGGCTCTGGAGAGGGAATTCAACTGGCAGATCCTGGGCAGAAAAGCTTGTGGTTGCTTCAAGACAAGAGTGCAGTTCAGGAAAGGAGTAAACTCCTCTCCCCCCTTGATTATGCCACGTGGGAGGAACCGAAAACTTAGAGGTCCCCAGAGTATACCTCCACTCAACAAAGGACTCAAAAGTCAAGTAACTGGCTAGAAAATGCCAAAATGGGGGGGGGGGGGAAATAAGACTATAGAAGGTTACTTTCTTGGTGAGCAGGTATTTTCTTCCACCCTTTCAGATGAGGAAGAAGAAGGCATACCATCAGAGGAAGAAATAAAAATCAAGGCTTCTGCATTCAAAACCTCCAAAAAAAATTATGCAATGGTCTCAGGTCTTGGAAGAGCTCAAAAAGGATTTGGAAAATCAAGTAAGAGAGGTGGAGGAAAAATTGGGAAGAAAAATAAGAGAGATTCAAGAAAATCATGAAAAGTGAGTCAACAGCTTGCTAAAGGAAACTAAAAAAAAAAAGACACTGAAGAAAATCACACCTTTTATAATAGACTAACCCAAATGGCAAAACAGATCCAAAAAGTCAAGGAGGAGAATAATGCTTTAAAAACCAGAATAGACAAGTGGAAAAGGAGGTTCAAAAACTCACTGAAGAAAATAGTTCTTTAAAAATTAGAATAGAGCAGTTGGAAGCTAATGACTTTATGAGAAACCAAGAAATTGCAAAACAAAACCAAAAGAATGAAAAAATGGAAGATAATGTGAAATATCTCATTGCAAAAACAACTGACCTGGAAAATAGATCCAGGAGAGATAATTTTAAAATTATGGGACTATCTGAAAGCCATGATCAAAGAAAGAGCTTAGACATCATCTCTTTCATGAAATTATCAAGGAATATTGCCCTGATATTGTAGAACCAGAGGGCAAAATAAATATTGAAAGAATGCACTGATCACCTCCTGAAAGAGATCAAAAAAAGAAAAACTCCTAGGAATATTGCAGCCAAATTTTAGAGCTCCCAGGTCAAGGAGAAAATATTGCAAGCAGCCAGAAAGAAACAACTTGAGTATTGTGGAAACACGATCAGGAGAACACAAGATCTAGGAGCTTCTACATTAAGGGATTGAAGGGCTTGGAATATGATATTCCAGAAGTCAAAGAAACTAGGATTAAAACCAAGTCACCTACCCAGCAAAACTGAGTATAATACTTCAGGGGAAAAAATGGTCATTCAATGAAATAGAGGCATTTCAAGCATTCTTGATGAAAAGACCAGAGCTGAATAGAAACTTTGACTTTCAAACACAAGACTCAAGAGAAGCATGAAAAGGTAAACAGTAAAGAGAAGTCATAAGGGATGTACTAAATCTGAACTGTTTACATTCTTACATGGAAAGATAATATTTGTAACTCTTGAAACCCTTCTCAGTATTTGGGTAGTTGGAGGAATTATATACATATATATGGACAGAGGGCACAGGGTGAGTTGAATAGGAAGGGATGATATCTAAAAAAGTAAAATTAAGGGATGAGAGAGGAATATATTGGGAGGAGAAAGGGAAAAATGGAATGGGGCAAATTATCTCTCATAAAAGAGGCAAGAAAAAGCTTTTTCAGTGGAGGGGAAAGGGAGGGTGAGAGGGGGAAAATTAAAGCTTACTCTCTTCATATTTGGCTTAAGGAGAGAATAACATGCACAATTTGGTATGAAAAATCTATCTGACACTATGGGAAAGTAGGGGCAAAGGGGAGAAGTATGGTGTGGGGGGGATGATAGCAGCAAATGGGAGGAGGGAGTAATTAGAAGTAAATACTTTTGGAGAGGGACAAGATCAAAAGAGAGAACAGAATAAATGGGGCACAGAATAGGATGGAGGGAAATATAGTTAGTCTTTCACAACATGACTATTATGGAAGTCTTTTGCATAACTACACATGTATAGCCTATATTGAATTGCTTGTCTTCTCAGTGGGGATGGAGGAAGGGAGAGAAGTTGGCACCAAAGTTTTAGGAATAAATGTTGAGAATTGCTTTTGCATGCAACTGGGAAATAAGAAATACAGGTAATGGTGTATAGAAATCTATCTTGTCCAACAAGAAAAGAGAGAAGATGGGGATAAGGGAAGGGAGGGGGGTGATAGAAGGGAAGGCAGATTGGGGGAAGGGGAAATCAGAATGCACAGTGTCTTAGGCTAGGGGGAGGGGAGAGATGGGAAGAAAATTTGGAACTCAAAATCTTGTGGAAATGAATGCTGAAAACTAAAAATAAATAAATATTTTTTTAAAAAATTGACTATTACATGACTCAAGCTACTAGGGAAGAAAAAGCAACAGCTTTTTTACAGATAAACTAATGTCTAATCCTACTACCCCATATCCTATATTTTGTGAAGTTGATTTTTATATTCAAGTCAAGTCATATTACCATATATCTCTATTTTATAGTGCTACACAAAATAACAAAATTCATTTGGACTTACCACTTGCCCTATTAAATTGCATATTTTTAATGTACCCTGGATTCCCTGTTGTCCCTCCTTTACAAGGTACAAATTCCCTCAGCAAGGGGAGAATTTTCCTTAACCTTGTTGCTCCACTAATGAGGCCCTTGTTCAAACACTGACTTGGATTGGGAGTAGACTTTAAAAGGGAGCTCAGAGGAAGGAAAACAAAGACCTCAGACACAGGAAGACTCAGTTCCCTGGAGAGAAATTTGGGTGTGTATATATCTCCCCGTACAAGGAAATAACGTACTTCAAGGAACACAGACAACAGAAGGAGATGTAGCCCAACAGGGTGCTATAGACAGAACCTAAGACCTAGAGGGAGCCCTGCATATAGGAACATAGATTTTGATGAGAAGAGACCTTAGGAATAATTTAGTGCAATACTCTCATTCTACAGGAGAGGAAACTGAGGTCCAGAGAAGAGGAACTTGCCCAAGATGTCAGAACCAGAATTTGAACCCAGGTCTTCTTACTACAAATCCATCACTATTTCCACTCCCTTCTACAATGTTGTCATACTGTTAGAGACCTTCATATACTATTCTCAAGGATTCTACTAGCTCTGGGTCAGGATAGACAGCTAAATGTCATTCTCATCATAGATAGGATCATGCCAGAATAACGGGCACTAGGATTCAGGACTCCAACCTATCTGTTTACTGGTAACACCACAGCTAAGAGCTTCTGGCCTTGCCCTAGAATTCAGTCTTCGTAAACTCAACCAAGAATCTACTCTGAGAGTCTTCCTTTAGTGTTGTTTTAACTACATTTACAAAAGTAACTAGTGGGGTCCACACTGAAAGTCTCATCCATCCACATAATGGGGGACTGATATTATTAAATTACATACATGTACATTCACTCATTTGACCCACACCTTTCATTCACACTGTCCTCCAAGATTCAATAAAACTCAAGCAACATTCCTTAGGGCTCACACTCCCAGGTTATCCCCAGCGTCACTCTCTTGCCCTCAAAGCTAATCATTCAGATCCAGACTGCCAAATACACTCAGCTCCAAAGATGCATACTCCAAGGTCATCACACACCAAACATGGAAGAAGCTCTGAGGTTCCACATTCAGTAGCTCTTCCTGCCAACACTCAATCTCAATAAGCTACACTGTTCTCATTTTTACTCAGCTGAGCACATTTAAACTAATACCCAGCTCAACTACAACCACTTACTGGCCAGTTCTCTATGCCAATTGCAATTCAAGGGCTAACCATATGTCAGGAGACATTATCAATTCAATAAAGAAGTAAATTTCTTAAAGAAGAAAATATCCTCACTAAGCAAGTGAAACATTGCTCTCAAAGGGAGGATACATAAAGACAACCTGAGAATGAATTATAGGTGTCCCAGAAGAATATGACAGAACAAAAAACCTAAACACTGTAATGGAGGAAATATGGAGGAGACAACTACTCAGAACTGTTGAACATATAAAAAATTCCCATTGAAAGAATTCAGAGATCACTTCCAGAAAAATAGATGCAAGGCAATAGATGCAACTCCTGAACACACAGTAGCTACACTTAACAATTCAATTCAGAAACAAGTTCTGCAAGTCATCAGAAAAAAAGGCCTTCAAATACAAAGAAAAAGACATTCAAATAATGCAAGACAATTCCTCAACCACTAGAAAAAAGAAGAAGGAATGGAGTAATGTGGTTAAGGAGCCATGGAGTTCAGGAAGCAGCTCAAAGTGATCTATCCTGCAAATATGAACTGGGCTATACTAGGAAAAAAAGATGGACATTCAATAATAAAGAAGAGTTTGAAACATTCTTAGAAAGAAAACAGGAACTGGATAGATTATTTGCTTCTCAAATATCCCAAACAAAAGAAATGCAGAAGTTAATAAATGCAGTAGGCAAGAACAGCAAAAGCAACAGAAAGACCACAGAAAGACTAGAGAGGGTATGTGAGGAGACAAGAGTGAAGACTGAAATCTGGTAGAGGTCGTGGTGAAGAGGAAGATGGGAGCATTATGGACAGAACTTGACAACACCCTGCCTACAAATGAATGTTTCCTTTGTGGGACTACATTATAAGATGGGAAGGCATATCTAAGGGAGGACTCTCCCTTTATCACTAGGGTGATAAAGAGGAGTGTGCCATACTTTAACACTGAATGAAGGGCTTGTAATGAAGGGAAGGTGATCTCTGTGAGAGAAGAATCTAAAGGGAAATGGGTGAGGAGGAGGGGAGAAAGACTGAAAAGACTGAGAAGAGGGGAAAAGAAAGGAGGCCTTACTTAGAAGGTGGGAGGAGGTTCCACTGATGAATGTTCCTATGGGGGAAGAGAGATGGTAGGTGAGGAAGATGAGGAATTTACAGTGGATGAGGCCTGGAGGATCTGGTGTTTAAAAAATCTACTTCTACACTGGAAGCAGTGGAATTAAAACTCCTGGGGAACATTGGCATCTGAAGGCATGGGAGCTTGAACACAGGGAGGAGATTTCCAGGCAAATGTAGAAAAAAAAAAAAGGTCAAAAAGAGATGGTATAGATCAAGAATCAGGCAAGGGCCTTACCATGCAGCAATGTCCTCTCTGACACCTAAAATAATTGCCATTGTCCTGGGAGTAAGGCACAATGGAAAAAGGGAACACATAGGATAAACCTTAGAAGGAACAGTGGCAGAAAGTACCTAGAAGGGAGAGCCTATAATGTATATTTCAGAAGCTTTGATTACATGAAGAATATAGAGAAAAGAAAGCAATCAGATAGATGATCACAAATATGAGAATAAGGGTCTAAACAAAGAAAAGATAAAGAGAACGAGAAAAATCCTTTTTGGAGAGAAGTGAAAAAAATTTTAAAAACCAATGAACAAGACTAGTTGAAGGAGAGGAGAGGAAGGGGGAATCTACCTAACTAAAAGGCAAAAAGAGGAGGAAGAAATACATAACCATATAAAAGCAGGATAGAAAAAGGAATTGGTCGATAAAATCCTAAAGGAAAAAGATTAACAAATGAGAAGAAGGGGATGCCCAGGATAGAGGGAAGAGAGCCAGTAGAAATGATGTCATCTTGGAAAAAAAGATTAAAGGAAAGTAACTGAAGGAATATAATTTTGTACTTACAGCAGAAGAAGGAAAAACCATGACTTTAAAAGATAAACTATTTTAGAGACAGATGGAGGAATATAAACCTAACTCTTATACCTTTAAATATGAGTGGATTAAACAGTTCAATAAAATGAAAACGAATGGCAGACTGGATAAGAAAAAAATTCTACAATCTGTTGCTTATAAGAAATACATTTAAAAACAAAGATATACAAAAAATACAACTGAGGGGATGGAAAAAATTACTATTCATCAAATAAATTAAAAAAGCAAGAGTTGCCATCATGTAATTAAACAAAAGGAAAAAACAAACATTCAAAAATGAAAAAGGGATAAACAATAAAATTATGTTATGCTGAAAAGAATCATATGCAACACACAAATATCAATCATAAATAAACTTCTATGCTCCAAATGCCTTAGCATCTAAATTCATAAAGGAAATATTATCTGAGCTACAAAAAGACATAGACAATAATACAAAAAAGGGATAGGAAATTTCAATACCTGTCCCTCAGTTTTGGATAAGTCTAAAAAACAATAAACAAAAGGGGAAATGTGAAACTGAACAAATTTCTGGAGAAACTAGAAATAAAAGATGAAAAGCATGTTCTAGTGGGATATCAAAAAATGCACATACTCCTATGCCACATGGAACTTTTACAAAAATTTACCAACTACTAGGGCATAGCAATATTACAATGGCAGAAACAATTAACACATCCCTTACAGACCATACTGCAATTAAAAATAGAATTTGGTTCAAGGAATACAAACAGAAGATACAGATCCAAATGGAAACTTAACAATGAAATTTTAAATAAGGAGTGGATCAAAGAATAAATCATAAAAACATCAACTACATAAATGAAGATGATAATGATGAAACAACAAACAAAAAATTCTGGGATATAACTAAAACAGTCTTCAGGGAAAAATCATACCCTTATAATCATATTTAACAAAAGAGAAAAAAGAGGATTAATTAATTGAATATGCATTTTTAGAAACTAGAAAAAATGAATTAGCAAGTAGAAAAGAATTAGAAATTAGAGAGGAAATACATAAATTCAAAACAAAAAAAATCACAGAAATGATAAATAAAACTAAAAGCTAATTCTTTGAAAAAATTAATAAAACTGATAAACCCTTAGTTAATCTAATTAAAAAGAGAGCCAAAAAAATCAAATCAATAAAATAGCAAATGAGCAAAGTGAATCACAACAAATTCAAAGAATTTTTAAAATAATTTGCATAAATATACATATTATATATAGTTCTATATTAACAAAAATGAAACACAAAATAGAGAAATATCTTCAAAAATATAAAATACCCAAACTACATGAAGGCCAAATAAAAGTCTTAAATTACGTAATCTCAGAAAAAGAAATAGATCTAGCTGTAAAAGAAATTACCAAAGAAAAAACTCCAGTTCCTGATGATTCACAAGAGAAGCTTATCAAAGAATAGTTAGTATCCATACTTCATAAACTATTCTCAAAAATTGAGAAAAATTTCTACCAGGATGCTTTTATAAGACAAATATCATCCTAATACCGAAATAAGGGGAAAATAAAACATAAAAAGAAAAATATAGCCCAATATCATTACTGAACATTGGCTCAGAAATTTTAAACAAAATCCTCACAAGACTACAGCAATTTATTCAAGAAATCATTCATTATCATCAAGTAGAATTTATACCAGGGATGCAAAGATGATTCAATCAGCATCATTAATCATCTTATAAAACCAAAATATCCAAAACCACATGACCATCTCAATAGATTTAGAAAAATTCTGACAAACTCTAATATTCTTTTATGCTAAAAAAAAACACTCTACAAACTACAGTCATAGAAGGACCATTTTTTAATATCACAAAAGGCATCTATTTAAAACCAAAAACAAGTATCATACACATTGGGGATGCACTAGTACAGGGATGGAGAACCTGCAGCCTCGAGACCACATGTGGCCTTCTAGGTCCTCAAGCGTGGCCCTTTGACTGAATCCAAACTTCACACAACAAATCCCCTTAATAAAAGGATTTGTTC
>CM053775.1:31930388-31964954 GCA_028658325.1 Potorous gilbertii | reverse complement strand
AATACTAGAAATAGCAATAAGAAAAAAGAAACAAGTTAAAAGAATAAACATAAGTAAAGAGGAGATAAAACCATCCCTTTCTCCTGATGATATGATGGTAAAAGATACTGAGACATAACAACTTCAGCAAAGTTCTAGGCTTCAGAATCAATCCTCAAAAATCAACAGCACTTCTAAATAACAAAATATAAGAAGCATTAATAGGAAGGGAAATTCCATTACAAAAAACTATGAAGTGCAAAAATAACTGGGTATCAACCTTTCAAAATATACAAAAGACTTTTATAGATTCAATTACAAGGTGCTCCTTAAAGAAATAAAGAATAACTTAAAGGTCTGGAGAAACAGTCAGTGCTTATAACTAAGTTATGCCAATATAATTTAAAAAAACAATACTACCAAAATTAATTAACTCTTAATGCTATACCAATCCAATTACTGAGGAGATACTCCATAGAGCTTTATGACCCCGTTTGAGGTTTTCTTGACAAAGCTACTGGAGTGGTTTGCCATTTCCTTTTTCAGCTCATTTTACAGATGAGAAAACTGAAGCAAACACAGGGTGAAGTGACTTGCCCAGGGTCACACAGCTAGTTAAGTGTCTAAGGTCAGATTTGAACTCAATCCTCTTGACTCCAGGACTGGCACTGTATCCATTGTGCCACCTAGCTAACTGCCTTATATTTTTAATACTATCCCAATAAAATTACCCTGGGGATGCTTTATAGAACTTGATCAAATAATGACAAAATTCATTTGGAAAAACAAAAGATCTAAAATATCAAGAAAAACGATTTTAAAAATAGGAATGAAGGGGGAATAGCACTTCTAGACCTCAAACTATATTATAAAGCAGCAGTCATCAAAATGCATCAAGTATTGGTTAAAGAATAGAAAAATAGTTCAGTGGAACAGATTAGACAACGGAGATTCAGAAACAAAATAACTCAGCATTTGATAAAGTGAAAAACATAAATTGCCTAGGGGAAAACTCCCTATTGATTAAAAAAGAAAACTACTGGGAAACCTAGAAAGTAGTCCATTGGAAATCAGGCTTAGACTAAGATTTTATGCCATACTCCACAATACATTCTAAATTGATATGTGACCTTAACATTAAAGATAATAGCATTAAAAATTGGAAGAGAAACAGATCATATGCCTCTCACAGCTATGGGTAAGATATGAATTATTAATCGAATAAGTAACAGAAGCAACTACAAAAGATAAAATAGATAACTGATTACTGGAAGCTAAAAAGCTTCTGCATATGCAACATCAATGCAGCTAGGATAAGAAGAGAAGTGGTTGAATGCGGAAAAAAACTGTATCAAGTTTCTCTAATTAGGATTTAGTATTTAATAAACAATAAATATATATGACCAATAGTCATTTCCATATACGCGTTCATGTGCGCATATGCATGTGCGTGTGTTTGTGTGTGTGTGTGTGTTCAAAGGAAATGATCAAAAGTTTTCTAAAAAAGAACTGCAAAGAATTCACATTTAAAAAGCTCCAAATCAGTAACAATAAATGAAATGTAAATTAAAATGAACCTAAGGTTTCAACTCACATCCTGCAAGTTGCCAATAGTGACAAAAACTGTCAATGTCAGTGGAGTTGTGGAAAAATAAGCCCTCTAATACACTCAAGAATGTAATGCTATGAAATGGTACACCAATTTTGGAAAGCAACCATAGTGACTAAAATGGCCACATGCCCTTTGAACCAGAGACTTAACTGCTGGGCTTATACTCCAAGAAAGCTACTTGAAAGAAAAAAGTCCCCATATACTCTAAAATACTTATAGATGGCTAAAAATTGGAAACAAAGTAGATGCCTATCAAATGGGGAATAGCTAAATAAATTTCTGTACATGAATTTAATGAAGTATTACTATACTGCAAGATATAATGTGTGTGACTAATACAGAGAAGTAAGGAAATATCTATATGAACTGATGTACAGTGAAGTAAGCGACAAGAAAACAATACACACCATAACTACAGCAATGTAAGTGGAAAGAACTCCACCCTTCAAAATCAAAAGTAAATGTAACAAAATTATAAATATCAAACCAACTTAGAATGAAGAGATACAACTTCCACCCACCTCTTCATGGAGGTGGGAAGACCACAAGTGTTACACATTTCACATGCTTTCAGACTTTTTCAGTGTGTCTATCAGTTGTGCTGAATTTTTTTCTTTCCAAAAAAAAATATTATTTATTATATGAGACAACTCTCTGGGAGTGGGAGAGATAATGGAATATTATGATGATGTAGGAAACAGAAAATATCAATAAAACTTCTAAAAAATAATGCAGTACTGTAGTATAGGAGGTAACTGTAATTCAGAAAATAGTATATATAGAAGCTATACAACAAGGCTACCAAGGAAGGTATCATGTAAATTGAATTCCATTTTCCTCTGTGCTATATTTCTGCAAAGGGCATAGAAATGTTGTTTCAACCATATTAGAGAAAATAGACATCTGTACAGAACTTGAAAAGATGAGTACAATACAATTTCATATGATTCTAAAGCTGATAAATGTTGCAATTCCAATTTTTTCCAATTTTTTAATTATCAAATATTATAAAACATCATCTCAAGCAACCTATTAAAACATCTGGACCATGTTCAATGTAAAAGGTATTCAATGAAAACCTATTACAGTACCCTTCCCTCTGGCCTAACTTCTTAAAAAGATAAAAAATCTTTGGAATTTTTTTAATCTTTCTGAATCTTTTGCAGATGCATTCAACCAAGTTATATGTATTTTCAGAAGGGCATCTTTACTGTTCTAAATTGGATAGATGGCTTTAAAATGATGAGAAGACTGGAAAGCAATCTGGCAGAAATCAGGTGAACCGTTTTGTTCTATATATCAAGATCCAAAGGGATACATGACCTAGATATAAAAAAGTCATGTTATAAGTAAATTAGAGGAGCAAAGAAGAATTTACTTATCAACTGTGAGTGGGAAAAATAGTTTTTAACCAAATGTGGTATAGAGATGATCACAGATGAGGATATGAACATTTTTTAGTATATAAAACCAAAAGGCCTCTGTACAAACAAAACCAATGTAGTTAAAATAAGGAAGGAAGCAGGAAATAAAGGAAAAAAATGTTTGCAGCAAATTTCTCTAGTAACTTATTTCCAAGACCCCAGAGAAGTTCATTCAAATTAATAAGAACTGTTCTCCAGTGGATAAACGATCAAGGGATATGAACCAATAATTTTTTGTGGGAGAAATACAAGCTATTAATAACCATATGAAAAATGCTCCAAATCACTAATAGAAAAATACAAAACAAAGCAACTCTGAGGTTCTACCTCATGCCACCCAGATAGTTAAAGATGACAAAAAAGAAAAATGACAAATATCGGACAGGCTGAAGAAAAATAGGCATATTAATCCATTGTTGGTGGAGTTGTGGAGTCCAGTCATTCTGCAAAACAATTTGGAACCATACCTGAAAAGGTATAGTTTACACCTGCACACACACTCTTTGATTCAGTATAGTCACACACATACACACACACACACACACACACACACACGTATGCCAAAGATATAAAACAAAGTGGAAAAAGATTCACCTGTATAAAAATATTTATAACAGCTCTTTTGTAGTAGCAAAGAACTGGAAGCAGCACTTAGGGAATGAACAAATATATGAATGTAATGGAATATTACTGTGATGTAAGAAAATAGCTAAAAGGACAATTTCAAAGAAACCTGAAAAGACTTATATGAACTGATGCAAAGTAAAGTGAGCAAAATCAAGAGAAAATTTTGAATAACAACTATATAAAGACAAACAACTTTAAAAGACATAATAACTCTGAGGAATATATTCCAAAGGACCAATGATAAACATACACATACCTCCTGACAGAGAGATGATAGACTTAGGGTGCAAAATGAGATATATTTCTGGACATGGCCAACATGGGAGAATTTATAGGGCTTGATTATACATATTTGTTACAAGGGTTTTGTTTTTCCTTTTTGGAGAAGGGAGGTGGAAGGAAGAACGGAACTGGGCATTCGGCTCTCCCAAAACAAATAATTGGGAGTGTCAATTGGAATTTATATGCCATCTAGCCTGCTTGCCTCTTTTAACCAAACTTTCAGGTGGACAAGAGAGACAGAAGTCAAGTCAAAAGTAATCACTGACAAGAATGGCAGCTTTGAAAGTTACTATAGAACTGTACTATTCTGAAAGTTACTGTAAAAATAATGTAAAAATTATTATAGTCTTTAGAAGAAAAATGAATTCAACATAACAACAATGTATCATTTCATGAATAATCCTCCATTTCTATTCGACAATGTATATGGATATGCCCATCTTATTTGGTGCTTGTTAAATACGTTATTTTTTTTTTTTACAAAAGAAAGGTTAAAAGGCTAAAAATGGTCCACATGACTCCCACCCAGCCTCCTTTCCCCTATTCTCTGGGATGGGAGGGAGGGAGCAACCACAATTCACTTTTTCTCCCTTTCATTCATCCTGGATAATCTCTCTCCTCATGCCAACTATAGATCTCTGGAGCAAAAAGCAACTGCTTCCTCCTCAGAGCATCCAGCTCCCCATGCTACAGGAGCCTTGTCCCTGCTACTTTCTTCCCAATGTCTGATGGTCCTTCTTTCCTTCCTCTTCAATACCACATTCTTCTACTCTCCAAACTCCTAACAAAGGTCACAATTCCCTTACTCTAGAAGTCCTTTTTATACTTTGTTTTCACTTTGAAGGTTTTCTTCCATTTTTAAAGGACAATTTCATTCTTTCTTGGAATCTGAAGAATAGAGGGGATTTTCTCTAACCTTTTAAGCTTCTCATCTATGAAAAAACAAAGCAGTTAGTTGACCATGGCAGAAAGACAGTCATCACACATACGTATACTCTTCCAACTGACTAAAATTTCCCCTGCCTTTCACATTTCTTGAAAGTCTGATCCTCGATCCTCCATATTTCATCCTGTCAAAATGCCTGTTGGTCACACCTATTCCCCTCACTGCACTCCCAAGGGAGGTTTTTTGCTTTCCCAAGCGAGATGAGCTTGCTCAACTTCCTTTGAACAATTTCCTCTCCAAGGCCCAACTTGGCCAGTTATTGCAATCATCAGCCATTTCCCACCTCCCCTGCCTCTTCTCCTATCACTCCTAATAATTAAGCTGCTGGAAGCTTCCTGTTCCCCTTCTCCTTCTGTTTCCCATCTATTGATATTTCTTTTAAATAATTCTAGTTTACTCCAGTCCCAATGATGTGGTCTTTATCAAAAAATCTCACCATTGAAAAGTAATGAATTTTTTGCCCATGACAACTGATAAATGAACAAGATCCACATAAGAAAACCGGTATGGATGGACGCCATTTTGTGCTGTTGAAGGGAATGACCACATCAGGGAGATCACAGATCCACCAAAGTATCAATTTTTTTTATTAAGCCAGACATAATTAGGATAGTATATCTGCTGGAGAATTTTCATTTTTTAAAAATGTGTTTCATTTGAAATACAGAAGGAAAGGATCTAGGGATTAGCCATTGTTCTGAATTATCCATGTCACACCTCACCTCTCTTTGGGTTGTAATCCCCCTAGAGGAATATAAGATTGTCTCACTCTCTATTTTTCTATCTCCAGTGCCTAGCATAGCATATGGCACATAGTAGGCTCTTGTTGACTGATTTGTGCAGATAGCACAGTGTTGGCGGTGGTTGGGAAACACAGTAGATGAATAATAACTGACATTTGTAGGGTACAACATATATCATCAATCAAAATGCCGGTCACTGCGATAAATGCTGCAGATACAAAAACAAAAATCAAATAACTCCTGCCCTCAAAGAGCATACATGGAGTTTTTGAAGGAGAAAATTATCTCAGCTATTCCTTTCAACAAGCCCTACTAGGTAGATACTATTATTCCAATTTTACAGATGAGAAGAGTGACGCTCAGAGACAGGAGACTTGCCTACGATGACAGAGTGTCAGAGATGGAATTTGAACCCAGGTTTTCTTGACTCCAAGCCCAGATCTCCTATCCATCTGGGAAAGGAAACAAACTACATTAATTCAGGTCACATGAGGTTTGTGGTGTTTTTAAATTTTTTAATTAATGAACCATCTGGCTTTTTGGTGATCCCAGTCAGTATGCAAAATAGACTATTCATTTACAATCCCTGAAGCTGAATGTACTCAGTGGGGCACAATCACTTGGGGCCCCCCTGCTTTGCATAAGAAACCGCTGTTTCCAAGATAAGCATCTTTTCATCTAGTAGGCCAGAGCTCATCCTTTTTCCTGTGTATTATAGGTGCCCTTCTCTTAGTTGCTCCTCAAATTATAACAATGACACAGAAAGGCAGTGATCTGAAGACCAGCACCAGCGTCCAGTGGCCCTTCTGGCCGCCATGCCCATGACACTTGAATGGCCACAGGGCAAGTAGTGACTAAGCAGACACTGCACAGGAGAAAAAGACAGTATTTGTAAGGGATTGGGAACTATGACAGCCGAGAACACGGAGAAATGTACAACTGGCCTTTGAAATACACACACACACACACACACACATACACACACACGTCCTACTTCGTAACTAAAGAAATGATTTGTCCAAACTAGGTCCTGCAGTGGACAGCACTCAGATGTCATCCGTCAAAGACATGCCTCCAGCAAACAGCTTAGTCACTCTGTGGGCTCAAGAAGTAGAATCTGGTTTCTTTTCCATTTGTCACACCTGGCAAAGACTTGAGGACAATAGCAGCCACTGTCACTACACTGTTCAGTGAAGTTCACTGAGAAGGCTCAAAGTAGTCACCAAATATTTACTGACCACCTGCTCACAATGGCACACAGCTCAGCCAGGGGTGGGGAACCTCTAGGTCCTCAAGTGCAGCCCTTTGATTGAATCCAAACTTCCCGGAACAAATCCTTTTGTTCTGAGGCCAGGTTCCCCACTTCTGGCTAGAGGGCCATTTAAAGTGGGAGGCAGAGTGATTCTTTGGAAAGAATCACAATACAGGCTCTCGAAACAGAGGACTTAGGTTCAAATCCTGCCTCTGATGCTTACTCTGTGATATAAACAAGTCAATTAACCTTCTTGTGCTGCAGTTCCCTCTTCTGAAAATAAAGGAGTAGAGCACTGAGGTCCTGCCCAGCTTTAGATCTTGGATCCTATGAAACCTTGCTCCCCAATGACATCAGACACTTCAGAAGAGAACTGGTCATTGTCCTCCAAGGGCTTCATTCAAATTCCCAAACACTAATAGCTCTTCTTGGTTGAAAGGTGAGGAATAAGGAAACTGAAGGATTAAAAAAAAAGATGAAATCAAATAGATACAAGCTGGGTTGCTTTTGTTTTTGTTTTTTTATCCCTCATTCTCATCATTATCAAGACACATCAATGATCTGAATGTAGATGTTCTGCACCTGGCATTCAGTAGAAACCTAAAGAGCAAGTATAAATCCTCCATGTTTCAAGTTTGTGTGCAGTTTCCCCTAGGAGACTGGAGACTCTTCTTTTTGCTCAATATATGTTAATTAGCTACCAAATAGGAATGAAAAAACAACTCTATTGCATTAACTGCAAGGGGAAGGGGAGGCAGTATAGCCCAGAAAAACGGAATGATCGAGGCTTAGGCCCTCCTGACCCACCCCATCCCCCACCCCCAGGTATCTCATGAAGCCCTCAGTCCCAAAAGGAGATGATTTAATTTTTAAAAACTCATTTATTAAGTGCTAACTGCATGTCAAGGACTGTAGAGATACAGATACAAAAGCAAGATGAGCCCTGCTCCCCAGGAGTTTACATCCTAATAGGAAGAGACAACATATAGAGCAATGGAGGCTGGGGGAGGTGGGAAGTGGCACTTCAGAAAGTTACCTAAATAGGGAATGGAGTTATACAAGAATTGTCTGCCATGCCTGTTCATTAACCATGTCAGTATTTATTTGATCATTGTACTCAAAGGAAAAAGCAGCAATCTTGATGGAACGTTAAGGATGTCTGAAGACAGCTAGATAAAGAAGGCCCTTCTAGCCATGGAAGCTTGTACTCCAGATTCCCTTATCTGACAGTGCAGGACCCAGTGGGAGCTCCAAAACTGAGTGCATTAAGTCCTCCAGAGCATGGTCTCTGGACATCTGCTGCTCCTAAGGGTGCCACAGAGGGCTGTTGGCAAGAAGACTACCAGCATGTATAGAGTAATGAACACATCTTGGAAAAGAAAACATGAAATTTCAATATGAGATGACTAAGCAGCTCTAGAAGTTCTGCAAGGATCTATGCTATTTCCAGTAATTTAATCAATCAACAAGTGTTTATTATGCACTTACATGTGTGGTAGGCACTGGGCAGCTAGGTGTCACTGTAGTGGATAGAGTGCCAGGTCTAGAGTCAGGAAGACTCATCTTAATGATGAGCCAATCTGGCCTCAGATACTTACTAGTTCACTTTACCCTGTTAACCTCAGTTAATCTCCAGTTCATCTGGAGAATGAACTGGAGAAGGAAATGTCAAACCACTGCAGGATATTTGCTAAGAATATCCCCAGTGGGGTCACAAAGAGTCAGAACCAACTGAAACAACTGAATAGGAAAACAAAAATATGGGCTAGGCACTGTTTGTGAGCACTGGGAACATAGAGAAAAATTAAAATATAGACCTTGTCCTCAAGTTGTTGATATTCCAATAGGGAAGACAAAAGGCAAAAAAAATTATACACACAAGATAAATACAATGTAAATGAAAGCTAATCTAAGAGGGAAGGTATAGGGGAGGGGGAAGGAAAACAGGGAAAGTCCTCTTGCAGATGCTAGAAATTTTGCTGAGCCTTGAAGGAAGCCATGAAGTGGAAGTAGGAAGGAAGTACATTTCAGCTATGGGGGACAGCCAGTGAAAAGGCACTGAATCTGGAGATTGGGCAAGGAAGAGTGAGGACAGTATAGCTGGATAGAATACCCAGGCAGGATACTCTCCTGGAAGGAAATAAAGTAGAAGAAGACATGAAAAGGTAAACTGGGGCCAGGTAGTAAAAGGTTTAAAAAACTAAACAAAGGATTTTATATTTATCTTGGAGGCAATAGGGAGCCACTCCAGTTGACTGAATGAGGGAGGGTAAGGGGACTGATACTGTCAGACCTATGCTTAAGCTGGCAATTTGATAGCTGAATGGAGCATGGACTGGCATAAGAAGAGACTTGAGATATGGTAACCAACAAAGGCTGTTACAATAGCCTGGGTATTATGTTTTGAGGACTTCTATATGTATGAGAGATGTGAATGGAGAAATGATAGAATTTGGCAACTAACTACATGAGGAGGATGAGAGGGAGGAGGAATTAAAGGTGACCCTTTAACAGAGTATATTGGTACCCTTAACAGGAATAGGGAAGTTGGGAAGAGGAAATTTTGAGGAATAGAAAATGAGCTCTGTTTTGGACATAATGAGTTTGGGTCATCTAGTTCAAGATGTTGTAGAGGCAGCTGATGATGATGGGAGACTGGCATTCAGGAGAGATATTAGGGTTGGATTTACAGATCTGGGATTCATGGACATAGAGATAATCATTGAACTTGAGAGTTGAGATCACCAAACAAGATAGTTTAGAAGGAAAAGAGATAGAACTTAAGACAGATCCTTGGAAGAAATAATTAACTGTGGGGATGACCTGGATGAAAATCCAGCAAAGGAGATTTACAAAGAGCAGTCAGACTCATAGGAGAAGTATCAAGAGACAGCACTACCACGAAAACCTAGAAAGAAGAGAGAATCCAGGAGAAGAGGATGAATCAATATTGTCAAGAGCTACAGGAGAGGTCAAGAAGGATGAGGACTGAGAAAACATCAGTAGATTTCCAAATGTAAACTGGTGTCATCAGTAACTCTGGAGAGAGACATTTTCAGTGAGAAGAAGAACCTTCCTCAAAATTTATGTGAACTGATGCAAAGTGAAGTAAACAGAACAAGGAAACCCCCCCCACACACACATATACATATATATACATATATACATGAATACGTGTACGTATATACACATATATACGTGAATATGTGTACATATATGTACACCTATACATACACATGTATATGTATGCACACATGTGTACATGTGTGTATACATATATACACACATGTGTGTGTAAAATGACTGCAACAAAATCAATAAAGAATAAAACAAAAATTTTAATGCTACGTAATTATGATGACCAAGCTTGACCTCAAAGAAGAGATGCAAAAATATATATATATATATATATATATATAGCTTCCTCCCTTCCCTTCCTAGGGACCTAGGTGGCACAACAGATAAAGCACTAGGCCTGGAGTCAGGGAGACCCGAGTTCAAATGCAGCCTCAGACACTTCCTAGCTGTGTGATTCTGGGCAAGTCACTTCACCCTGTTTATCTCAGTTTCCTCATCTGTAAAATGAGCTGCAGAAGGAAATGGCAAACCACCCTAGTATCTTTGCCAAGAAAACTTCAAATGGGGTCACAAAGAGTTGGACATGACTCAACAACAACAATCTTTCTCTTCCGAGGTGAGAGTCTGGGTGTCAGATAACAGTATGAACTGTCAGACTGGATGTATTATTTAGTTTTGATGAACTGCCTTTTTTGTCCCTTTTATTCTCTGTTGGGAGGGGAGGAGAGAAGATTACATTTTGAAATGAAGATATAAAAACAAAAGACATCAGTACAACTTTTAATACACTTATTTTAGTTTTCAACATTTACTTAAGGTTGAGTTCTAAATTTTCCCCCCTCCCCTGACAGTGTGCAATCTGATATACTCTATGTATACGTTCATATTAAACATATTTTCACATTATTCATGTTGTGAAGAAGAATTAGAACCAATATGAGGAACCATGAGAAATAAACAACTAAAAAAATAAAAGAGAGAGAGCAAATGGTATGCTTCACTCTGCATTCAGACACCATAGTTCTTTCTCAGGATGTGGATGGCATTTTCCATCATGAGTTGTCTTAGGTCCTTGTATGCTTAGGAGAGCTAAGTTTATCAAAGTTAGTCATCGCACAATGTTGCTGTTACTGTGCAGAACATTTTTTTAATGAAGTAAGCTATACTAGGATGTATAAGAAAACCCATGAGGGCAGGGATTCTGTCTTATCAATCAAGAAGCATAAGTACCTACTATGTGACTGTTTCTGCCCTCAAAGAGGTTACAAGATGATTCACAGACCAGTAAATACAAAACAGATACAAAATAAATGCAAAATGAGGAGAATAGGGTATGAATTACCATCTAGAGAAATTAAGCAAGGTTTCTTGTAAGAGATGACACTTGGGCTGAGCCTTGAAGGGAGCTAGGGGTTCCAAGAGGTGGCTATGAGGAAGGAGAATATTCCAGGTATAAGGAACAGCTGGATTTTTATTGCAAGTGGGATCTACTCTGCCATGCTTTGACTCTGTCAAATACAATCACTAGGTTTACCAAATGTTTTATGATCAAAGGCCCCACTATTCAGTTCTTCAGAGGGATAGGGGCAAAGTCTGGCAGCATAACCCCAAACCACAGATGCTAATCGTGGTGTGCAAACCAGGCCCCAATTCATCAACATTTCCATGCCAGCTGCTTTATCATCACTGATAGATCAGTTCTGGGTCAATGGAAACTGAGACACCACTGCTTATGCAAGTCACCCAAAATACTGTACAATACACACAGACCTGCAGTTCTCACTTCTCCCCTCCTTTCTCCCTCCCCACCCTGCCAAGGATTATGATCATATCGAACTAACTCTATAAAACAAAGACTTCAGTGTCTCAAATCAAGGGGAACAGCAGAAAGAGGGCTAGGTTTGGAGTCTGAGGACCTGCCTGTGAATCCTCCCTCTGCCATTAACTACCTAGGTGATGCTGGGCAAGTCAAGACACCTCTCTGGACCTCACTTTCCTCATCTGTAAAATGAAAGAGTTGAAGATGGCCACTTAGGTCCCTTCCAGCTCTTAATGTATGATCCTGCGCTTGACAACTCAAGAAAGCGACTTAACTTCTCAAGGCCTCCATTTCCTCTTCTGTAAAATGAGATGTTGGAACTAAATTACCTCTGAGGTCCTTTTCCTCCATAACATAGTGACCTCTCCTCTGTTGTTGCCATTGGTCAGTCACCGTGACCCCGTGGTGACCCCGTGGACCATCGCATAATGGGCCATGGGGTTTTCTTGGCAAAGATACTGACTGCAGCGGTTTGCCATTTCCTTCTCCAGTGGATTAAGGCAAACAGAGGTTAAGTGACTTGCCCAGGGTCACACAGCTAGCAAAAGTGTCTGAAGCCCAATTTGAACTCAGGTCTTCCTGACTCCTGGCCCAGTATTCTACCCACTGCCCTACCTAACTGCCTCCTCACCCTCTGTTCATTTCATCTTAAAAGCTACCAGAGTTCCATCTCTCTATTTCCTCAGGGCCCTGCTAGATGACTGTCTAACTCAACAGATAAACCAATTAAGTTAACTAAATGTTTCCTCTGCATTTTAAGAAAGGACTTCAATGCCTTAACTATAAGGAGTGATTAAGAGGTAAGCCCTCAGGGACCTGAGGAGACAGTGAGGGTGGAGCAGGGGTTAGCTGCCTCCCATGACTTCTAGAGGCTAAAACTTGCTTTCATGGATTACCAAAGAAAACCTCACTAGTTAAAAAAGCAGAAAAGAAAATAGGTCAGGCTGAGATAGAGGGTGAGATGGGTATGTCTCTCCCACTGAGATCTCCCATCTCTGCCCCCTGGTGGTCAACCAGCAACAGGAAGAAGGAGCCAAAGAAAGGAAGAAACTGAAGCTAAGGAATAATCATGAGGAGATAGTATCTTCTTGTCCCTTCCTACTCTATTTTATTACAGGATCTTGAAATCATGATAGGCACTCTGCTCTTAAGGATCTAAGATAACAATGATGATAAAATGCACAAACCTTCTACTCTAAAGGACTACCAGCATTTTCTCCCTCCCTCTTGGTTCATTTGGAAACCCAGAAACCTTCCCCTCAACACAAACATAACTCCATACTGTTATAAATGTTAAGGAATAAGAAATGGACATGTGATTTCATTGGTATAGAAAACTCTCAGGTGGGAAAACTCCCTCTACATATTCTCCATATAATCCTGGTTACATCTGCAATTTATGCAGCCTTAATTGCCCAGAATTCTTAGAAGTTAAATGGCATGTCCAAGGTCACACAACATGTGTCAGAGGCAGAACACAAACCCAGATCTTACTGATGTTAGTCCAGCTCTCAAGTATAAAAGAGAGCATTGGACTTGGAGTCACAGAGACCTAACTAGGTTCAAAGCCTACCTCAAACACTATCCGCGTAATTACAGACAAATCACTAAACCTCTCAGAGACTCCGTTTCTTAGTCTGTAATGTGAAATTAAAAATATCACTACCTGACAAGGCTGTTAAAAGGATCAAATGAGATTGATGGGGTGCTTGGACCCCAGCCCTAGGTTCATGTCTCTCCCCAGCCCAAAGACCCTATCTCTGGCAATAACTCATGAGTGGATTCCAGTGAGTCAAACTATTTCTCCTTGTTACAAGAACAAACTGATCTCTGCAAAATTTCCTTCGCATGAACAAGACTATCTTGGACAAGTAGAACTATTCATGTACTGATTCCCACATACAGACATAAATGTACAGACCCCTTAGAAACACTCCACCACTAGCCATGCCATTAGTGAATGACACCTGTGCTCAAGGTACAGAAACTGTACGTTCCTTCCCACCCCACTACCTAATTAATATACTTGACACACAATTCACTGTATCTTTTCTATATAAGTTTTAGCATTACTCCTGTTAGGTTGCAAGTTCCATAAGGACATTTGCCCCCAATACTAGCTTTCCAATAAACTTTTTGCCACTTGACTGGAAGACTGCTTGAGTCTGAGAATTCTTTCCAGATAACTCTGTCCTGAACCTCAGTATTCTGGTGTCTCTGCACCCCTAAATTGCATCAAGATGATGTACATAAAGTACTCTGCAATCCTTAAAGCATCGTAAGAAATGTCAACTATTATGGAGTTCAAGATTGAAGTTGGATAAAGAGATTTGGGATTTGCAGGCCTATAGAACACAACTGAATTCTCCTAAAAGGAAAGAGAACTCAGGACAGAACCCAAACAGACAGTAAGGAGATAGATACAATGCAGCAAAACAGGCTGAAGAATGGTCAGACAAGTAGAAGGCAAGAGGGAGAGGGTGCACACTGTGTTATGGATGCCGAATGATAAAAGGGTATCCAAGAGGAGAGAGTCAATGTTGATGTTGACATTGAGGACAAAGAAAAGCCCACTGGATTTGGAGTTCATAGGTCATTCTGCTATCAGCATTTTTATTATGAACTTAACACCTAATAAAATGGGCAGTTTCATAAGCATAGAACAGATAAAAAGAACTTGAGCTGAAGGTCTTTATCAAGTACAGATTGCTTTTTTTTTTTTTAGTTATTTAAGTTCAAAGATGACCTGTTTGTACTTCTTCCCTGCCTTCATTCTGCATTTTTTAAAAAGATGCTTCAATTCCCCTCTTTTCTTTCTTTTTTGTTTTGCTACTCTACCTATATCCCCACTAATAAATTCCCTTCATCCTTTATGTCTAAGTCATATATCCATTTGACCTTCATATCTTGGTATACAGTATAAGATGTTGATGTCTATACCTATTTTCTTCCAGGCTGCTTTCCAATTTTTCTCAGCAGTTTTTGTCAAATATTGAGTGAATCCCTAACCCAGTAGCTGGGGTCTTGAGTTTATCAAACGCTAGGAGATTGTTGGTTTTCACACGTTGTGTATCTGTAATTAGTTCCATTGATGAACCTATTTCTTAATCAGTATCAAATAGTCTTGATGATTACTGCTTCATAGTAAAGTTTGAGACCTGATTTACTGGACCCCTTTCCCACCTATTTCTTCATTCTTTCTTTTCAGATTCTTGACCTCTTTATCCTCCACATGAATTTAATTATGATTTTTCCTAGCCCTATAAAATAATCCTTTGGCAGTTTCATTGGAATGCAACTGAAAATGCAAATTAATGTGGATGGCATCATAATTGCTGTTATATTGGCATGGCTTACCCATGAGCAATTAATATTTCTCCAATTATTTAAGTCTTCATTTTCGTAAAGAGAGTTTTACAGCTGCATTCATATTGTTCTACGTCTCTGGGAGACTCCCAAGTATTTTATGCATTTGGCAGTTATTTTTATTGAAATTTTTCTTTATCTTCTTCCTGCTTGGTGGTACTAGTAATGTACAGAAATGCTAAAAATGTGTATAGATTTATTTTATATCCTGCAAGTTTGCTAAACTTATTAATAGTTTCAATTAACTTTAGTTGACACTTTAGGATTCTCTAGATAGACCATTATATCATTTGAAAAAAAGGATAGTTTTGTTTCCTTTAAAAGATCATTTATAACCTTGGAATGAGTAATTTCAATAGACTGGTGAGGCAAACACCAGATTTTAAGGAGTTGAGGGAATGAGGAAGTACACATGAACGTAAATAATTCTTTTGGGGAGTTTGAAAAGAAAAAAGATGGTAGAATATTTGTGAGCTGAGCTGATGGAAGCAACAGGAGCCAATAAATCTGCAAGCATTCATTAAGCATCTACTATGGGTCAGGCACCTCCTGGATTACTGCCTGGTCCTGGTGGAACAGCTTCCATTGTTCAATGAAACTACCCACGATGGATGGATCATAGAGGAGAGTTCAGACAAAAGGTGATCCACTGGAGAAGGAAATGGCAAAACACTCCAGTATCTTGGCCACAAAAACCCCATGGACGGTATTAAAATGATGAAACATATGACCAGACAATGAGCTCCCCAAGTCGGAAGATGTCCGACATGTTACCGGGAAAGAATGGAGGACCACTATAAGTAGCTCCAGAAAGAACAAAGTAGCTGGGCCAAAACTGAAAGAAGGCTTAGCTGTGGATGTGTCTTGTGACAAAAGGAAAGTTCAATGCTGCGAAGATCAATATTACATAGGAACCAGGAATGTAAGGTCTATGAACTAAGATCAACCGAATATGGTCAAATAGGAGATGAAACGTTTAAAAATCGATATCTTCGATGTCAATGAACTTAAATGGATGGGAATGGGTGCATTTAACTCAGGTGATCATTATATACACTATGGGCAAGAATCAAAGAAGCACTAAAGTATAATCTCATTATCCGTTTGAGTCCAAAACAAACCATTCTACCTCACAGTAATACAGGTCTATGCTCCAATGACTAACACCAAAGAGACCAAAATTGATCACTTCTAAGAAGACTGACATCTTCTAGAAATAACATCAAAAAAAACCCATCATATTCATCACAGGGGATTAGAATGCTAAAGTAGGAAATCAAAAGATAACTGGAGCAACAAGCAAAACAAGAGTACAAGATCATCTTACTTGTCCTCCTGATAAACCTCTACACAGATCAAGAAGCCACAGTTAAAACTGAACATGGAACAACTGATTGGTAAAGAAGCACAAGACTGTATATTGTCACCTTATTTAACTTATACGCAGAGTATCTCATGCAAAATGCCAGGCTGGACAAATCAAAAGTTGGAATTAAGGTTGCTGGGAGAAATATCAACATTCTCAGATATGCAGACAATCCCACTCTCGTGGTAGAAAGTGAAGAAGAATTAAGAAGCTTCTTTCTACACGAGGGTGAAAGAGGAGAGCGTAAAATTTGTCTTGAAGCTTATCATTAAAAAACCAAGATCATGGCAACTGGTCCCATCACTTCCTGCCAAACAGAGGGAGAAGAAACGGCAGCAGTGTCAGATTACATTTTTGGGTTCAAAGACCACTGCAGATAGTCACTGCGGCCATGCAATTAAATGATGTTTGTTCCTTGGAAGGAAAGTTGTGGCAAATCTGGATAGCATACTAAAAAGCAAAGACATCACCTTGTGGACAAAGATCAGTATAGTCAAAACAAATTTTTCCAGTCATAAAGTATGGCTGCGAAAGCTTGACTATAAGGAAAGCTGAACACCAAGGAATCAATACTTTAGAACTGTGGTGCTGGAGAAGACTTTGGAGAGTCCTTTGGACAGCAAGAAGATCAAATCCAACAAGACTTTAAGAAATTAATTCAGACAACTCATTGGAAGGTCAAATACTTAAGCTGAAGCTTAAATACTTTGGCCATATAACAAGAGGATAGGATTCACTGGAAAAGACCCTGATGTTGGGAAAGACTGAAGGCAAAAGGAGAAAGGGACAGCAGAGGATGAGAAGGACAGATAGTGTCATGGAGACAATTAACATGAACTTGGACAGACTTCAGGAAATGAGAGATGATAGGAAGAGCTGGCCTGCTATAGTCCATGGGACCAAAGTTGGACACAACTGAATGACTCAACAACAACAAATATGTCAGGCACTGTGTTGGGCACTAGGAATAGAAAGAGCAAAACAGTCCTCATTCTCCCAAAGCTCATTGATAACATGCTTGCAACTACATACAAATAAGGTACAGGGGAAAGGGAAAGGGAAATGGAAAGGGACTGCCCTGACCTCCATAGGCCCTTGGGCTATCAGTACAACAGGAGAGACAGAGTCCTGCTGGAATGCATGTGGACAGTTTGAAGTCCTTGGCTAGACGTAGTGGAGGTCACAGTTGTATACCTGAATGTTCATTTATAGCCAAAACATTTAAAATGAGGGAATGGTGATTCCCCACTCCCCAGCACTGGCCATTTAGCATCATCCAATCTAATTGGAGAGGGGGAGG
Organism: Potorous gilbertii; assembly: GCA_028658325.1. Taxonomy (NCBI): domain Eukaryota; kingdom Metazoa; phylum Chordata; class Mammalia; order Diprotodontia; family Potoroidae; genus Potorous; species Potorous gilbertii. The sequence goes on along the minus strand of CM053775.1, from coordinate 31,947,160 downwards.
GAGGCAGGCACAGAAGTGAGGGATTTACAGGCTGTTCTAACACTGTTTGGTAATGATGTATCCTCAAACTTAAATGATTATTAAAATGTACATTTTTAGGGGAGAAAACAGCCTGCTGCTGCCTTTATGGGCCAAATGAGGGCACAGGGCTCTTTGGAAGCCAATCACTCCATAGATGCCTATAAAGTGCTTCATTTCCTGTTTTAATTGTTCAACAGCTTTTAGGAGATTTCAAAATGACAACTGCTTAACTGACAGGTGCTGAAGTCACCAAAGCCACTGACTCAGGCTGCCAAGGTCTCTCTAGCACCATTAATTCCATGGAAGCCAATGGCCCTAGAGAGGCATTCTCTGGCTCCTCTTTTATCCATGCCCTTTTTTGGCTACCAAAAAAATGATGAAAACCAGTTATCTGCATTTAGTTTTCCCAAGAGAATGAAAAAGTTGGAAAATAGAGGGAGGTGAGAGGGAAGAGAGGAGGGGGTAGTTCAAAGCCAAGCTCTTAATGAAAAGCATAGGATTCATAGAATGTCTAAGTTGAAAAGGACCTTAGATATATTATCCAATACCACATCCAAATTTTGAAGATATGGAAACTGAGGCCCAAAGAAGTTAAGTAATTTGCCTAAGTTCATAAAAGTAGCAAATATCCAAGTCAGTTTTACAACCCAAGCCCTCTGCCTATAGCTCCATTGGCAGGCTCATTTCCACTAGGCTTTGCTGTCTCCAAAGAATGCAATAAAGTAACCCAGAATTCTCATCCCATCTCTGCCATCACCTCACTGCATGTCAAGTTACATTCCCCTCTAGGCCTCAGAATCTTCGTCTATAAAAGAATTGGACTAGATGGTTTCTGAGGTCCTTTCTGACCCTGATACTGTATAACAAATAATAACAATAGCACCTAGCATTTCTTTGTCACCTTAAGGCATCCAAAGTGCTTTTTACTTGTATTATCACATTTGATCCTTATAACTCAATGAGGGACATGATATTTTTAATCTACATTTCACATGTGAGGAACTCAGGCCCAAAAAGGTTCGGCCACTTGCCCAGGGTCACACAGGAACACAGGTGTTTCTGAACTCAAATTTAGCACTCTACTACATCACTGAACTGCCTCCTTAAGAATATTAAGAAGGAATCCCAGAGAATCAAGCGAAAAATCTACTTGAAATAATAAACAACCTTGGCAAAGTTGCAGGTTACAAAATAAACTCACATAAATCATCTGCATTTCTATATATTACTAACAAAGCTCAACAGCAAGAGATAGAAAGAAATTCCATTTAAAGCCATGGTAGACACTAGAAAATATCTGGGAGTCTACCTGCCAAAACAAACCCAGGGACTATAGGAACACAATTACAAAACACTTTTCTTACAAATGAAGTCAGATCTAAGTAAGTGGAAAAACATAAATGGCTCATGGGTAGGCCGAGTCAATATAATAAAAAATGACAATTCTATCTAAATTAATTTACTTATTCAGTGCCATACCAATCAAACTACCAGATAATTATTTTCTAGAGCTAGAAAAAATAATATTAAAATTCATCTGCAAGAACAAAAGGTCCAGAATATCAAGGGAACTAACGAAAAGAAACGCTAGGAAAGGTAATCTAGCCCTACTAGATCTCAAATTGTATTATAAAGCAGCAATCATCAAAATCATTTGGTACTGGCTAAGAAACAGAGGGGTAGACAAATGGAATAGGTTAGGTACTGAAGACATAGGAGTCAATGAATATAGCAATCTACTATTTGATAAACCCAAGGACTTCAATTTCTGGGATAAAAACTCACTGTTTGACAATAATTGCTGAGAAAATAGGATAACAGTGCGGCAGAAACCGGGCATAGATCAATGACTGACACTGTACACAAGAATAAAGTCCAAATGGGTACATGATCTAGGTATAAAGGCTGATAGTATAAACACATTAAAGGATCAAGAGCTAGTATATTTGTCATATTTATGGAGAATGGAGAAATTTATGACCAAACAAGAGATAAAGAACATTATGAAGTGCAAAATGGATAATTTTGATTACATTAAATTGAAAAGTTTTTGCACAAGCAAACCCAATGCAACCAAGATTAGGATGAAAGCAGAAAACTGGGAAAGAATTTTTCAATTAGTGTCTGTGATAAAGGTCTCATTTCTAAAATATATAGAGAACTGAGTCAAATGTACAAGAAGACAAGTCATTCCCCAACAGATAAATAGTCAAAGGATATGAACAGTTTTCAGAGGAAGAAATTAAAGTTGTCTATAGTCATATAAAAAAATGCTCTAAATCACTATTGATTAGAGATGTAAATCAAAACAATTCTGAGGTACCACATCTCATCTATCAGATTGGATAACATGACAAAACAGGAAGATCATAAATGTTGGAGAGAATGTGGGAGAGTTGGAACACTAATTCATTGTTGGTGGAGCTGTGAGCTGATTCAAACACTCTGCAGAGCAATTTGGAACTGTGCCCAAAGGGCTACAAAAATGTGCATACCCTTTGACCCAAGTAATATCGCTTCTGGGATTGTATTCCAAAGAGATCATAGAAATGGGAAAGGGTCCCACATACACAAAAATATTTATGGCAGCTCTCTTTGTGGTGGCCAAAAACTGGAAAACAAGGGGATGCCCATCAATTGGGGAATGACTGAACAAGTTGTAGTATATGAATGTAATTTAGGGTTAGGGTTAGTATGAGAAACAATGAAGAGAAAGACTTCAGAGAAGCCTGGAAAGACTTACATGAACTGATGCTTAGTGAAAGGAGCAGAACCAGGAGAACTTTGTACACAGCAACAACCACAGTGTGTGAGGGATTTTTCTGGTAGACTTAGTACTTCACTGAAAAGCATGGACTTAAAAAAATTCCAATAGACTCAAGGCAAAATGCCTTCCACATCCAGAGAAAGAACTATGGAATTGGATTACAGATAGAAACAGACCATTTTCTTTTGTATTATGTTTTGTTTTATGGTTTCTCCCATTCATTTTAATTCATCTATGCAACATGCATTTAATAGGAATGTACATGTAGAGCCTATATAAGATTTTATGCCATCTCAGGGAGAGAGTGGGGAGGGAATGGAAAAAAACTCTAAGATATATGGAAGTGATTGTCAAACACTGCAAACAAATAAAATAATTCAATTTAGAAGAGGACTTACACATATAACTTATACATCCTAAATTATGGATGGAATACATAAACATTCCTCTGAAATGAAAAAAAAAGAATTTGAGTTTCTTGAGAATAGGCATGGTATTTTTTAATTCATCCTTGTCCTCTGAAACACACAGCACTAGACCTTGCACACTGTAGAGTTAAATAAATGATGAATGAATGAAAAAAAGAAAGAAATGATGAACAGGAAGACTTCGAAGAGGCCTGGAAAGACTTATATGAGCTGCTACTGAGTTAAAGGAATAGAACCAGGAGAACTTTGTACACAGCAACAACCACAGTGTGCAAGGGATTTTTCTGGTAGACTTAGTACTTCATTGCACTGTAAGGACTTAAAAAATTCCCAATGGACTCTTGAGGCAAAACACCTTCCACATCTAGAGAAAGAACTATGGAACTGGATCGTAGAATGAAGCTGACCATTTTCTTTTGTTTTATGTTTTGATTTATGGTTTCTCCCACTCATTTTAATTCTTCTATGCAATATGACAAAGATGAAAATGTATTTAATAGGAATGAATGTGTAGAACCCATATAAGATTGTACACCCTCTCAGGAAGGGAGTGGGGAAGGAGGGGGAGGGAGGGGGAAAAATCAAAGCTATATAGAATGACTGTAGAACATTGAAAACAAATAATTTAATAAAAAAAGAATATTAAGAAGGAAATACTACCACATACTTGTCATGTCTCTAAGATGTTCCCATCCTCATGTTACACAGTTTCGTATTAGGCCAACACGGCCTGAACAAATAACTAGCTAACAACAAAGATACTTGCTACAAACATAATAATGACAAAAATACCATTGTTACAGTTATAGGGGTAGAGACTGAATCTGTGATTTCACTGGTTAGGGTTATGCATCTGGATAATAACAGACAGCTATTAAGTACTTAACATATACAAGCACTTGGCATACAAAGACAAAAACAAAACTGTATTTGCCCTCAAAGAGTTTATATTCTCCTGGAGGGATGTGATGTATAGACAAACAAACCTAACACAAGACAGTGTGATGGGGCAAAGGGAAGATCCAGATAAAGTGTTGTAGGAACATGTAAGGAGATGGTTTCTTCCTATGATTTTTCCAAAAAGGTACTTTCATATCTGTTATTGCTTTGAGATATCTGATTTGCACAATTAGGATGGGAAACAGAACTACAAATGGAAACACAGTTCAAACTTGTGAATGATCAAAAGCTGTAGAGTGAACCCAGGTAGCAAAATTGTCGCAGGTTCCCCACCCCACAACTAGAATAGGGGTAGGGAACCTGCCACCTCGAGACCACATGTGGCCCTCTAGGTCCTCCAGGGTGGCCCATTGACTGAATCCAACCTTCATAAACAAATTTTTGCAGTTTTGGTTTCAGTCAAAGGGTTGCCCTTGAGAACCTAGAGGGCCCACATGTGACCCCGAGGCCGCAGGCTCCCCACACCTGAACTATGACAATTAGCTAAATCTAACATGGTCAAATTCAAAGTAAAATTTTGCAACTGAATTTTAATGAACCAACTGCTCAAGTACAAGATGAGAGATATGTACCTAGAGAGAATCTCATGTGAAATATAACTCGACAATACAAATCCTTGTTAGTCAACTGATGTCACCAAAAAAAAAAAAAAATTAACATGACTTAGGCTTCAATCCAAGCTCCAGAGAAGACTCTGGTACCACATTAAGTAGCTTGATTCTTCGGTCTATCCCCAAAAAATGACATTACCTCTTTTGGGGTCACTTCACCCCACTTCTTCTCTGATTTCTAAATAGAAACCTAGTGTCCATAATAAAGGAGGTGATGGTTCTCCTGGATCTCTCCTGTCCTAATCAGACTACATCTGGAGTACTGTGTTCTGGTTACCACATTTCAGGAAGGACACTGACAAGCTGATGTACATTCAGAAGTTGACTAAAATGAGGAGACAACTTGAAGCCAGGTTATTTGAGGAATGGATGGAGGATCTGGATCTCTTCAATAAGACTTGAGGCAGATGTGATACTTAGTCCAAGTTATGGTTTTTCCAGAAGCAATGTATAGCTGTGAAAATTGGGCTAAAAGGAAAGCTGAGCACCACAGAATCAACTATAGAATTGTGGTGATGGAGAAGACTTCTGACAGCTCCTTGGTTGGCAAAGAGGTGAAATCAGTCAATACTTAAATTAATTCAAGCTATTCAGTGGAAGATCAAATACTGAAGTTGAAGCTTAAATACTTAGGTCATATTGTGAGAAGATGGGATCATTGGTAAAGACCCTGAGTTAGGAAAGATTGAAGGCAAAAAGGAAAGGTGACAGCAGAGGATGAGATGGATACATATAGAAAGAACAAACATGAACTTGGACTGACTTTGAGGGAATGGAGGACAGAAAGGACTGGTGTGCTATGGTCTATGGGGTCACAAGAAGTCAGATACAACTGAATGACTGAACAACAAAGATGTGCTATTTCAAGTACTGTATGTGTAAGGCTGTCATTTGGAAGAGGGATTATTAGACTTGTTCTGTTTGACCCTAAAGGGGCAACAAGGAGCAATGGATAGAAACAATAGAGAAGCCAATCTCAGTTAAATATAAAAATAAATATAAGAATGATCCCAGCTGCCCAAAAAAGACTAGACTTTCTCAGGAGCTGTTGAGTTCTCATTACTGGAGATATTTAAGCAAAGGCTAAATGATAATTCATCAGGGATTCCTGCTCAGGTAGGGGCTGGAGCAGATAACTGATGAAGTCCCTTGCAACTCAGATTCTATAACCTGATCATTAGTTATTACTGAGACATTTTGTGGTATGATAGACTTAGAGTATTCAAATATATGGGTAAGTAACTACACGTAGCATGATCACTAACGCTTCTCTCTCTCCACTAAAGAAAAAACCAGAAGGAATCATAAGCATATCAACAAGAATTGGTCTACTATGGGTTAAGCACTGTTCAAAAGCTTGCAAGAGATGGAAAAGAAAACCAACCCAATATGAGTACAGTGTAAAGAGTGCTGTATATAACCCTATTTCTCTCTTATTGTCTGTGTGACCTCAGACAAGTCATTTCATCTTTCTGGGCCTTGGTTTCCTCCTCTGTAAAATAAGCAGGTTTGACTAGATGATCTCTAAGATCCCTTCCAACCTTAGATCTATGATCTTGTGACACAGTCCTCATCCTCACAGAATTTGTAATCTAGTCATTGGAAGGGAATGGATTTCAGCTACAGCCTAAGGAAGTGATGTTCAAATCAGAAATGCCCCTTACGTCAGCTCATCAACCTCCAAGGTAAGGACTGTTTACCAAACATCATACTTGCCTTTGTTCTACTCTAGTTCTTTCCCCCATGTATTTATCTAGAGCTTTTAAAAAATACTTATGTTGTTTCAGGTAGTAACCAATAAATGCTTTCTATTTTCACTTTGCTCTCTGCCTCTAACAGTTCAGGGCAGTTTTCTTTTATGACTTCATGAAATATGGTATCCAGTTTTTTGGTCTGGCCATGGTTTTCACAGAAAGTCTGATATTATCTCCCCTCGTCCTGTTTTCCAGTTGTTTTTGATAGTAGATAGTTCATTTGTTCGTCGAATTTTTCAGTTTTTCAACTTGGTTCTGTTTTTGTTGCTTCATTGAATTACTGAATTGTTTGCTCCATTCTGTTATTTGGGGTGTTGACTACTTTAATAAGATAGTCCAATTTTTGCTCTAAGCTGTGTATTCTTTTCCAAGTGTTCTAATTTTTTATCTCTAGTTTGTATTTTTCTTCCATTTCTTCCATGTATTCTTGGAGTTGTTGTGACCAATTCATTCTTCTTTGCTTGAGGTTCTACTTGTGATTATTTGGGGGTCATTTTCTTGCTCTGGGATTTATCATGGGGTTCTTTTGATCTAATTGATCTAGTAATTCTTTATTGAAGGAAAGGTTATTTTGTTTGTTTGTGTCTACCAATTCAATTCTTAGATTAAAACTTTGTGCAGGATCAGGATCCGCCCAATCCTGCACCATTGGACAGGGTCTCAGAGCTTTGGTCTTATCTCTTACTATAGCCCCAAAAGAGGATGATGTATGCACATTAGTTCCTCCCAAGTTTGGAAATTGCTGCCCTGCAGTCGTAAAATCAAACTTATAGCTGGAAAGGAACTAAGAAATCATCTAGTGAAACCCCCTCATTTTACAAAGGAAGAAGCCAAGGCTCAAGAAAGTGAAGGAATTTGTTCAAGGTCACTTAGAGAATCAGAGACCTAGAGTGGAAAGGACCTCAAAGGCTATCTAGTCCAGCCTCTTGATTCTGATAAGAAAATTGAGGCCCAGAAAGGTGAAAAAACTTGTCCAAAGTCACTCATACAATCATGGAGTGGAAGATAACTGAGGAATCCCACATAGACCACAAGGATCATTTACTTAGAGCTGAAAGAGACCTCAGAGGCCATCTACTACAATACGAATATCAAGGAGGAAACTGAGGTTCAGAGGAGGAAAAATGACTTGCCTAAGATCATACATAGGATCATAATCCTAGCATGGAATGTATCTCAGAGACTATCCAGTCTAGTCCTCTCATTTTACAGATGAGGAAACCAAGATTGAGAGAGATGAAATGACTTGCCCAAGTCAATAGATATAAGCCAAGATCTAGAACTAGAAGTGACCTAAGAGTTATCTAGTCCAGCTCCCCCTCATTTTACAAATGAATAAACTGAGGATCAAGATGATGAAATGACCTGACAAAGAACATACAACTAAGAAGTCAAAGGAAGGATTTGAACCCAGGTCCTCTGACTCCAAAATCCGACACTTTCCACTGTACAATATTGGATCATACTTGTTGTGACTGAACCAAAAGGGCAAATGTCCTATAGAATCCCAAAAAAACAGATTTCAATTCAGTATAAAGAAAACTTTGCAGTAATTAGAGCTCTTTCCCCTCCCAAAAAGGGAACAGATGCCTTATAAGACAGTACAGTAGGTTTCCTATCACAAGATGTCTTCAAATAGAGGACAGATAACTATTTATCAGTTATGTTATAGGGAGAAATTCAGCTCATATCTAAATTAGATGCCCTCTGAATTCCCTTCCAGCTCTGAGATTTGGGAATTCTATGACTCATGATTTTATGGGTTCCAATGTAAGTCCCTCTCTCAATCTTTATCTTTCCAGAATGAAGAGATCTCATCTTCCATCTTTACCCTCCTCATTTTATTACCTTTTTCTAGACACCCCGAGCTGTGATTTCTTTCTTGAGGCAGAGCTCCTTTATAAGATATACTCCAAAGGGATGAAGGAAAGAGGAAAAGAACTCACAGGTATAAAAACAATTATGGTGGCTCTTTTTGGGGTGGCAAAGAACTGCAATCAAACAGAGTACCCATCAGTAAGAGAATGGCTGAACAATTTACTGTACATGAATGTAATGGAATATTATTGCACCATAAGAAATGGATGACTGCTCTAAAGAAGGGACATTTTCAGAAAAACCTGGAAAGATTTGTTACAAAGTGATGAAAAGTAAGGTAAGCAAAACTATTTGTAAATTAACAATATTAAGAAAAATCACTTTGAAAGACTTAAGAACTCCAATAAAACAATGACAATCCACAATTCCAGGGCCCAATGATAAGCATGTTACCTACATCTTAAAAGAGAGGTGATAAACTCACGGTGCAAAATGAGACAGTTTTAGACATGCTCAGCTTGGGGAATTGGTTTTTCTTGAGTATGCATATTTGTAAAAAGGGATGTTTTTTCTTCAATGAGAAGAGAAAGTTGAGAGGGATCAAAAATATTTTTCAGTGAAAAAAAAGTTAATTTAGAAAGAGAAGCCACTTTGAAAGACTTAAGGATGCTGATCAATGTAAATACCTTCCACAATTTCAGAAGACAGATAATGAAGTATGCTACCCAACTCCTAAGAAAAACGGGATAGACTGAAAAGCAGAATAAGACACATATTTTCAGACATGACTAATACCAGAATTTGTTTTGCTTTGCTCATTTAAGATTTTAAAATATTTTCTTCATTCTTCTCCAGGATACACTCCAGACTTTCTTCACCACACTCCCACAGGTACTTTCGTCCCCTTCATCCCCCACTTTAGTTTCCTTTTTTGTATTGTCTTCCCCTACTAAAATTAAGCTCTCTGAGGACAGGAATTGGTCCTCTTTCTACTTGTATTTGTATTTCCGAGTACTAAGCACAGCAATCCCATTCTCTTCCATCTTCTCCAGCAGATTGCCCCCTTCGTTGGCCCCCACCCTTTCTCACTTAACTTTATTCTCTTCTTGTCTACTTACTGCTGCCTACATACAAATATGCACGTTTCCCTTATCCCAAAAACCTTTCACTTGATCCCAAGACTCTGTCCTGGGCCCTCTTCTCTCCTCCCTCAATCCTATTCCACTTGATGACCTCATCAGCTCCCATGAATTCAATTATCTCTTGGCAGATGCCTCTCAGATCTACTTATCTAGCCCACCAGATTTCCATTTCCAACTGTCAACAGGTATGTCCCAGAGACATCTTAAATTCAACATATCCAAACATGAACTCATTATCTTGCCTCCCCAACCACATTCCCCTTTCTAACTTCCCTACTATGAAGACATCACCATCCTTCTAGTCACCTAGGCTCACAACCCAGGTACCAATACTGACTCCTCAGTCTCTCTCATTCCCCTCCCCATAGACAATCAGTTGTTAAATCTTGTCATTTCTCCCTTTGCAACATATGTTTATGTGTATATTTAATACACACACATTCTCTCTCCCTTCCCCTTTCTCTCCCCATTCTCACACCTGACATTGCTACCAAGCTGATGTAGGCCCTCATCATCTCATACCTGGACTACAATAAAAACCTTCTGGTTGGTCTGTCTCAAGTCTTTCTCCACTCCAGTCCATCTTCCATTCAGCTGTCAAATTAATCTTTGTAAAGTACAGATCTGATCATGTCCTCCTCATCACCATCACCACTGCCACCACCACCATCATTCAGTGAATTCCAGTGGTTCCCTATCACCTCAAGCATTAAATAGAAAATCCTCTGTTTGGCATTTAAAGTAATTCATAAGTGGGCCCCCTTTGACTTGTACTTTATTCTCTCTGTAATCTAGTGACTTTGGTCTCCTTGCTATTTCTCCAACAGATGCCCTTATCTCTTCATTACATGGATTTTCACTGGCTGACTCCTATGCTTGAAATGCTCTTCCTCCTCATCTCTGCCTCCTGACTTCTCTGGCTTTCTTCAAATTCCAGCTAAAATCTGATATTTTACAGGAATACTTCCCCCATCTACCTTAATTCTAGTGCCTTCTCTCTGTTGATTATCTCCAATCTGTCCTGTATATAGCTTGTTTATATATTGCTGACTGTACATTGTCTCTTCCATTAGACTGAGAGTTCCTTGAGAGTAGAGACTGTGTTTTGCCTTTCTTTGTATCCCAGTACTTAGCATAATGCCTGGAGCTATGTGCTTAATAAATGCTTGTTGACTAACAGAATTTTCCATGTATATTTATTACAAGGGATTTGCTTTCTTTTCAATTAGTAGAAGCAGGGGAATGGGGGAGGGAGAATAGGGGTAGAGTTTACAAAAGTGAGAAGGGAACAAAAAGTCAGAAGGAATTACTGACAAATTTTGAAAAATTACAGGTTAAATTTATTATATTTGAAAAGAAGTTAATTTATTTGGTGTTAAGTTCAGAAGAGAGAGAGAAATAGAGGGAGGGAAAAGGGAAGGGACCCTATAGGTCTATAATCAAGGTAATCTTTTCAAAGTTAGGTTTAATATCCAGTGTGATAAAAGTAAAGTTTCTTGATAAAGAAAAGAATATTTTTCAAACGCTTGCAAATTCAATGCCAAGTAGCATAAGTAACTGCAACAAAAGGACATGGTACATATTAAAAGCTGGAAGACATCTCTGAAGTCATCTAGTCTAATCCCCTCTCATTCTACATAGAAGGAAACTTCGGCCTGGGAAAGTAAAGTGACTTCCCCAAGATCACACAAGTGGCAAAGTAGGAATTTTAAAGTAAGGTTTACTGCATGTAAATAAATTAATTAGTTAAGAAAGAAGATGTATTGACTAACCACAACTCCCTCCAGAGGTCTGAAGATGAGAAAAACTACCCTTCTTCCAGAGAGGTGATGGAATCAAAGTACAGAAAAAGACATACTCCTACTACATTCAAGCTCCAATGGTAAGATATACCAGACTCTTTCCCAGCCTTCAAGGACTTTATAGATGTAGCATGAATAAGGATAACATGTACAATAACTGTACAAACTAGAATATTACTAGACTGCAAATTCTCATCTTAGCTACATTCTTGTCTCCCCTCCCTCAACCTTGCACATCTATAAAATGTATACAGTCAGTGTGTACTCAATGGTTGCTGAAGTTAAACTGAATATAAACAGCTGTAGAAAACAGAACAGAATAAAGTACCATGAAAGAGCTAAAAATGATCAAAAATTGAATACATTCCTACTATGTGCAGGGTACAAATAGGCAGCTGTTTGTGTAGCATAGGTTTCTCTGACAGTCTGGCAAAGCCAATGGACATCTTCCTGGAATTTTTTAAATGTATTAAATATAAAGGAATAAAAAAGAAAAATAAAGGAAAAAAACAATTATATTGAAATGCAGTTATCAAAATCGATTTTTTTTCCAAAGTTCCCAGTTTAAGAACCCCTGATCTATTCCAATGACCTCTTCTTACAGAAGAGGAAACTGAGACCTACAAAGGGGAATTGACTTGCCGGTAGTCACATAAAAGATTCTAGTTCTAGAGCTGGAAGAAACCTCTGAAATCATCTAGTCTAATCCCCTCACATTCTACATAAAAGGAAACTGAGGCCTGGGAAAGTAAAGTGACTTCCCCAAGATCACACAAGTGGCAAAGCAAGAATTTTAAAATTCTACACAGATCAGTTCCTGTTGTGGCACACACTGCTTTGGGAAAAACTAGTGGTTGATGGGGGTAAAATGTGTATGTAACCCAACACTTAGCATATTGCTTTCACCAAAAAAGGATTGACACTAAATGCTTCATTCATTCTTTCATGATTTCTTTTCCAGTGTTTCAGTGAGAGTACAGGAACAGGCACACCCACACACACTCTGCAATAAGTAGTAATGAGTTACCTAAAGTCCCCTTCCATCCCTAGCTCCAAGGGAGTAACCCTTGCTGACATAGTCATACAAAAAACCCAAAGCCTTAACTGAGGTTACTGGAGGATTAGAATGGAATGAGGGTAAAGAGGGTAAAGAAAAAAAAATGAGTAAGAGGCAGAGGCATAGAGAGAGGGCAAAGAAAGAAACGAGCCAAGAGAAGGGAAGATGAGTGAAGCCTGCAGCAGAGCTGAGGTTAGCTTCAAAGACTGGTGTCACTGCCAGTAAGAGTACAGGTGTGCCAGCAAAATATCAACAGGGGTGACAAGCCTGGGAGGCCTTGGGGGCCAGCTTTCTGGCAGGCCTGACTTGTGTTCTTCCCCAGACTCAGCCACCCCAGGACTACAACTACCTAGGGAAGGAGGAGATTGGATTCGTTCCCCAAAGCAGTTTGTACTTGAAGTAACAAGTTACCAAAGGTCAGTAGGGAATGGTGACAAGAGGTTATATGAAATATGGCCAGACTTCACTGGGTTCTATAACCAAAGTAAAATGAACCCACTGATTTAACAAAACCCAACTGAGAATCTATAGTAGGCAGAGTACAGTGTAGCCAAGTCTAGAGATAAGACAGTCCCTGATCACATGACTCAGAGTCCAGTGAGATAAGACAGTACCCAAGTAACTCTTAACTTCACTACCATGTGGTAAGCGAAATGCTGGCATTTTACCCTGCTGAGACGACAATGAGGGTATCACATTCTACATACTGAGGCACGCCAAGCTGAACATCCTTCATCAACTACAATACATTCTTTTACAATAAAAAGTGAGCAAGGGGTAAGAAAACCATAAAATTGATAGCATTTTTCTAGCATTTCGAAGTTTAGAATCTGAGATCTAGAGCTGGAAGTCCATGTAACCCAACTCTCTCATTTTACAGAAAAGGAAACTGAGGCCAAGGGAGGGGGAAGAACTTATCCAAAGGTGAGGGGGAGGGTGATGGGAGAGACAGGGAGAGGGATCCAGGCAAGCAGGAATTCAAACTCTACATCCAGCATTCCTCCACACTGCACTGAACTGAACTGGAAGGGATTTCAGGTGATTGGAGGAAAATTCCTTGACAGACTTTTTCCAGACTTCTAGTGGCTGCCAAGCTCTGCATAGAGAGAGGCAAGGTACTCTGTGTCTCACTATGACTTGAGGTCCCCTGCCACCCCTGGGAAGGAGAGGGTTAACATACAAGTGTTTCTCTCCTTCAAGCTGACTCACCATCACTCACAGCTGGGCCAAAGTTGGGAGGAGTGGGTAGAGCCCTAGAGGATGAGAATGAAAAAAGAGGTAAAAAGAAAAAAAAAATTTAAAAAGACTGCTAATGGCCAAAGGAGAGAGGACAAATAATGTATAAGCAAACTGAAATGGAGATGATAAGATTGTAAAAAAGGAAACTGAAGACCCAAGATGTTGAGAGACTGCCCGAAGGTTACACAGACAGCAAACATAAGATCCCAAATCATGTCCTTTCTACTTCACTGAGCTGTTGAAAAAGGCTTTGCTCAGAATAGCCCTAGAAGGCAGGGGTGGGTCAGCTGCAGCCATTCTAGCCTTTCTTCATGAGAGGGGAGGACAAGGTACTTGTGCAGGATCACACATAGAGGAAGGGGCCAGGTGTCCTGATCCCAGGTTCAGGGGATTGCTCTTTCCAGCACAGGAACCTGGCTGCTTTCAAGAGGTGGCAAGGGCTCTCTTTGTGGTGACCAAAAACTGGAAATCAAGGAGATGCCCATCAATTGGGGAATGGCTGAACAAGTTGTGGTATATGAATGTAATGGAATACTATTGTGCTGTAAGAAATGATGAACAGGAAGATTTCAGAGAGGGCTGGAAGGACCCTTATATGTACTGATGCTGAGTGAAAGGAGGAGAACCAGGAGAACTTTGTACACAGTAACAACCACAGTGTGTGAGGAATTTTTCTGGTAGACTTAGTCCTTCGCAGCAATACAAAGACCTAAAAAAATTCTCAAAGGACTCCCACATCCAGAGAAAGAACTATGAAACTGGATCGCAGAATGCAGACCATGTTCTCTTGTGTCATGTTTTGTCTTGTTTTACAGTTTCTCCCATTCATTTTAATTCTTCTATGCAACATGACTAAGGTGAAAATGTATTTAATAAGAATGTAATATGTAGAACCTATGAAAGATTGCACACCATCTCGGGGAGGGAGCAGAGAAGGAGGGGGAGGAAGGGGGAAAAAAATCTAAGATATATACTATTCCAGTAGAAAACTGAAAACAAATAAAATAATTTTTAAAACAAGGTGGCAAGGAAATCTGACCTTACCTAGAGTGGAAAAGGCAGCCAAAAGAGCTTCCACTTTAGATGGGGCTAGGGACAATCAGAAACCTAGATCGGTATATTTAAGAGGATCAAAAAAGGAATTCAGAAGGCATAAGGAGGCGAAGAGGATCATAGAAGAGAAGGTAGATTGGTGGAGGGGTAGTCAGAAGCAAACACTTGAAAAGAGACAGGGTCAAAGGAGAGAACAGAATAAATGCAGGGGGCGGGGCAGGATAGCATGGAGGGAAATACAGTTAGGCTTTCACAACATGACTATTATAGAAGTGTTTTACATAACTACACATGTATAACCTATATCTAATTGCTTACCTTCTCGATGAGGGTAGGTGGGGAAGATGAAAGAGAATTTGGAACTCAAAATTTTAAAAACAAATGTTAAAAATTGTTTTTATATGCAACTAGGAAATAAAATATACCGGCAGTGGGGTACAGAAATCTATCATCAAGAAAGGGAAAGGGGATGAGAAAAGGGAGAGGTGTGATAGAAGGGAAGGGGTGATGACAATGCATGCCATCTTGGAGTGGGGGGAGGCGAAAGATGGGGTGAAAATTTGAAACTCAAAATCTTGTGGAAATGAATGTTGAAAACCAAAAATTAAATAATTAAAATTTTTTTAAAACCAAGGAACTTGGAGGCAGAGCAGAGGGGAATGCCTGTGAATGTTCTCCCTCAAACCCAATACAAGTAGGCAAGAGCAGAGCTACAAACAGGCAAGTACGCACGCGCACGCACGCACAGGCAAGCACAGGCAAGCACCCACACGCAGAGGCAAGTGCACGCACGTAGAGATAAACGCTTGCACGTAGAGGCAAGAGCGCACACATAGAGGCAAGCGCGCGCACGCAGAGGCAAGCGCGCGCATAAGGAAGTACACACGCACGCACACACACAGGCAAGCACACACACATACATACACACACAGGCAAGCCCACACACAGGCAAGCCCACACACAGGTAAGCACGCACACAAGCAAGCACACGCACGCAGAAGGAAGCGCGCGCACGCAGAGGAAAGCACGCACGCAGAGGCCAGCGCGCAAGCGCGCACACACAAGGAAGTACACATGTGCGCACAAATACAGGCAAGCACAGACACATATACATACACACAGGCAAGCACAGAGGCAAGCACACACACAGGTAAGCGCGCACACAGGCCAGCACACACACGCACGCAGAGGCAATCGCGTGCTCACATGCGCGGACACACACAAGGAAGTACACACGCGCAGACACACACAGGCAAGCACACACACAGAGGCAAGCACACACACACACATTCATAAACACACAGGTAAGCACGCACACAGAGGCACGCGCACATGCAGAGAAAAGCGCGCACGCAGAGGCAAGCGCGCACTCACGCGCACACAGAAGGAAGAACACACTCACGCACACACACAGGCAAGCACACACACATATACATAAACACACAGGCAAGCACAGAGGCAAGCACACACACAGGTAAGCGCGCGCACAGGCCAGCACACGCACGCAGAGGCAAGCGCACACACAGAGGCAAGCGCGCAGAGAAAAACGTGCACGCAGAGGCAAGCGCGCACAGGCAGAGGCAAGCGCGTACTCACAAAGAAGTACACACGCACGCACACACACAGGCAAGCACACACAAACACATACATACACACAGAGGCAAGCACACACACAGGCAAGCGCACATAAGCAAGCACACATGTAAGCACGCACACACACGCACGCAGATGCAAGCACCCACGCAGAGGCAATCACACGCACACACATGCGTGCATGCACACGTGCACACACAGGAAAGCACACACACACAGGCAAGCGCGCACACACAGGCAAGCGCGCACACACAGGCAAGCGCTCACACAGGCAAGCGCTCACACAGGCAAGCGCTCACACAGGCAAGCGCTCACACAGGCAAGCACGCACAGAGGCAAAACACACACAGAGGCAAAACACACACACAGAGGCAAACACGCGCACAGGCGCTCACACGCACGCGCGTACGCGCGCGCACACACACACACACACACACACACACACACACACACGACTTTGAGCCAATCTTCCAAAGGGCCCCCTTATTCTTTGAACAAAGAAGCTCATTTCCAATGCCCTCCCTGGG
>CM053775.1:31908203-31929888 GCA_028658325.1 Potorous gilbertii | reverse complement strand
GGACAAGAAGGCTCTGGCAAATATTCTTCAGGAGACAAGTCACTGAAAGGTGATGGAGAGAATACGAGATCCCACTCTGTCATGTGTTGGTTATTAACAAGGTTCCTCCTCTGAATATATAAGAATCTTGCAAGGTTCTTTGAAGGAAGTAACAAGAGTAGAGACCTATTTGGTGACCCCTCGATTTTCAGTACCTGCTCAGAGGTGTTAGCTGAAGCTGTGGGCAATGAGTAAGATCTCTCAGAGAGAATCCAGCAGAGAAGAGAGTACAGAATCTCAGTAATGTAAGCTATCACATAAAATATAGGCGTATTATAAAACCTAATGCAATAAGACACCAGTTCATCTACCTCCTTTACTTTACTTTACAAGAAATCCCTGCTTAACCCAACAATTTGACCTGGGAGACATGGGGTGTGGGAAAAGAAGGAAAATGTACCTGTGGAGCAGTCGGATCCTGTCCACTTGGGTTCACAGCTGCAGACTCCAGCATCCAAAAGGAAAGTTCCATGTCCTGAACACTGCTCTTGACATACAGGAAGAGGAGTTTCGCAGTTGACTCCTCCCCAGCCGGTGGAGCAGTGACATTCTCCTTTGACACAGATACCATGGCTGGAACACATTGGATCCAGGCAGTCCTCTGAAGGACACAAGAGAAAGGGAAAAGAAAAGCAGCTGTGGCCAGTATAGCCAGAGAAAATGAAATTGACACACCCACACTGATTTGCTAATATTATAACAAGAATATTTTTCAATTAGGTAATACAATGATGCATGCAAACACCGTGTTCAAAACAGTTGGATTATTAACACTTAAAAATCTGGTAGCGTATCATAAAGGTTGCAACCTAAATGGAGGAGGAAGCCACACATATGCTATGAGAAACTGGGAAGTGTTGTGGAACATCTGTTACCGGGCACAAATGAGTGGTTGTAACAGTGGCACTTGTCAATGGGAATTCCACAGTTTTACACATAGAGCCAAAGGGCTTCTGAGAATTCATTGCCTTAACCTTTCTTAAACTAGAATCATAGCTCCCAGAAGGAAGGGAAAAGGCTTCTGTTTGACATGTGTAGATGTGTATCAAAAAAATGATGACTACTCAGTAGTGGCTGAAATAGCTCGGCTCTTCCACCAATGTGCACAACTGCAGTGGTTCCATTAAAAACTCATTTCCTCTTTAGGACTCTTGCCCAATTCTGTATTCCCAAACTCAAACCTCTTCCATTCCACGGTAGTGTTACCTGTATGAGGGCACAGTGTTTTCGTCGTCTCAGCGCACATCACAGGCACAAATTCCATTTGCTCCAGGTCCTCCAAGCCTTTGGGATTTTGTGGCACCTTCTACTACATACGTGCATCTCTTTTAGCTGGGAAGTTCCCATGCTTGCCTTGGGGATATAAATGGCTTTGTGCTTTGATTATGGGTTACCATTCCATATAGAAAGGAAAGGGTGTTTTCCAAGTTTCTCATTTAATACTATCAATCTAACCCCCTATCTAGATAGCTTTTATCTGGAGGGATCATTTTTTTTTCCAGAGATGATAATGAATTTGAACATTTGCTGCTCAATTCTCCTTATGACTAGTGGAAGGTATGTGCATGGTACCTGGTCAAGGTCAGTGCACTTACGTGCCATCCATCTGTGCTTATGGTGTACGACAAATCTAACTGCCCTACTTAGGTACCAAACCCTGACCCTAGTTAGCTTCATAAACATTATGCTCTCTCTCACTGAGCTCATCAGGAAATAACTCCCAGGGGCCACACCTGATTTGTGTTCTGTAATTTAACAGTCACAACAACTTAGGGGGCTGAAAGCTCAGCTCTATTAGTGGTGGCCATGACTATTACTCAAGAAGAATCATTTGGCCCATTAATCTGCAACATATAATATGACTATGAACTCCTCTCATCTTGCCTGGGCAATTCTGTACTCACAAGATGCCAAATTGTATGAAAGAAACAGGAGAAGAGCACTTTGAATTAGTGACAAGTCTGACCTAGAGGATATTCTAAAAGAGAAAAACAATTTTTTATTGCTTTCGAGCACACACAAGAACTTGAACTTAGCTAATATATTGTTCTGCCTAGCAGAGATCCTTATGGGACCTGCTTTAATCGATAGATGTGATTGATATAGTTGGTGTTATAGCTAGCATGAATGATACTTAGATGTGTTCCTATTGTGTTTTAAAGTTTTGTAATCTTGACCATGTTAAATGCTCCTCCTGTAGTCTTGCCTATACCATTAATTTTCTTACCAAACTCTTATTTTGTGTAGATAATAAAATAGCAAACTGGTGCCTAGCCCCTGGTTCAAATGATAAGAAGTTCCAAATTGATGAGGCTTTACTGTAAGATATACTTAACTATATCCTCTCATGGTGTCATCATGGATAACCTAACCCCATTTTGAGACATACACACGGATGGATGTGCATGCAGCATCTGAATTAGACTTTCAATTGAATTAATCTGTATCACAAGCAAATTTTATAGGGTCCCTTTTATAGGATCCTCAATTAAGTGCTGGAGGGGTCCTTCAGAGGTCTTTTAGTCCAACACTGATTCTGTAGAGGAAAATAAATAACTTGCCCAGGGTCACAGAGTGACAGGGCCAGGATTTCACCTAGTGCCAAGACATGACCTAGGGGCTTCTGAGGCCAAATAAAGGGCTCTTTTCAGGGTCCTCCTCTGCAGCACAGCTTCCTTTCCTAAATCCATTGCTAGAGGGCAGATACTATCTCTAGATCCCCATTGGCTGTTAATGGCTGGCAGGGTGAGTGGCTCAAGCCTTCCTTGCTCTGGGAGGGGTATGGGATTAAATCCCTTTCTGCTGTGTTATAGTCTTAATGAGATCCCTTCAAATAGCAATTATAGCACATTTTAGGTGGCCTCTTTTCTGAACTACAGTTGTGATGAGACAATCTCCCATGGCCATGACAATATTATTTCTGAAATTGGTCATTTCTGAGAAACATGGCATGGAAAAAGGTTCAATTACTTGTAAACACATTACTTTCTAGTGTGTTTTCCTTTAATGACAAATTAACTGACATTTCAAAATGTCTTTTTAAAAGAAAAATCCTATGGGGTAAATTGTAGCCTAGAGATTTTGCCTTGACATCCACAAAGAGGTAAACTTGAGTCTACAGACATGGAGATCAATCTGTAGCACAAAGTATGTAGAAATCCTGATTTACTCCCTAAAAGAATGCTTTGTATTCAAATTCAGCTACACTGTTATTTAGATCCCAATATCTTTTTGGTGGGGCCGCATATAGACCTTCAATTTCACCATTTTAGGAAACTCCCTTCACCCACAAAGACTGGCTACTCCTGTGTAATCTGGTGAGTTACAGCACTGCCCATAAGAGGCCTCCAAACTGAAATGACTTGTGTAGGGTCAAAAAGGTGAGCTGTGGGTGACGAGGAAGAGCCCCTACAACAGTCTTTGTTTTACTCTATAGGAATATGTGTGAAAGTGTGGTCTGTGACATTAAAACATCATTCAAATTAAGAAGAGTAGAGGAAATGGAAGGGGGGAGGCCAATATAAATTGCCTATATACAATATGCACTCTGCTTTCTAAGTCATATTCAAGAATGAAAGTCAGAAAGGAGAATGAGATTTTCCTCCTCCCCCTCCCCCCAATAATCCTGAGAGACATTTGTTCATTTATGGCTCACAAAACTAACTAAGGCCTTCAGGAAAGGTATAAAATTGAAGCAAGAGAACAAGAGAGGGCCCTGACCTTCTTCGCAGACTTCGCCTTTATATCCTGGCATGCAGATGCAAACTCCCATGATGCAGGTGCCATGGCCAAAGCAGGTTGGGTCAATGCATTGTTCCTCAGGAACATCACACTCTGGTCCTTTCCATCCATTCCGACAGACACAGTGTCCTTTCTCATACTCTCCATTTCCACCACATAGCACAGGGCATGAATCTGAAGGTTAGCAAATGGACTTGTAATGTTCTTGTAAGGCTTTCAAATTCTCCAAAGAGCAAATTAATATTGATTCTAGTATAATATTTCAGGCAAAAAAAAATTGGTCCTATTTATGGCTTATACTTGCTTAAATAGAAACACGTTGATGATTACAAACACTGAAGTCATTTTCAGAAGGAATTGCATTGGGTATTTAGGTTGTAAAGAAATCTCCCTAATTTTAACTTTTAGTTTTCTCCTATATATTAGCAGTTTTGAAACGATTTTCTTTTTCCCCTGGATTAGTTTATTACATAAATTCTAATCTGTCCTTCCTTTCACTACAAGTGGGTCTTGCTTTTGATCAACTCAATATATAAAAATTAAAATTCACACAATACAAAGTTTATATCCTGATATGTTATTTAGATGGTTGATCAGAAATAATATCTTTCAGTTGGCAAAATGCCCTCTTCTATATTATTTCTGTAATGTGCTACTACTACTATTACTATGACTAGTTAACATTTTTACAGCACTTTAAACCTTACCACATACATATATTAAGATTCGATCCTCTAAACAATCTTTCTTGTCAGGTAGGAGCTATTATCTCCATTTTTACAGATAGGGATACTGAGATTCAGGAATGTCAGGTGACTTGCGCAGAGTCACAGAACTGCTAAGTGTCGAAGGCAGGATTTGAACCTAGGTCTTCCTAATTACAAATTCACCTAAATGTAGTCAGATATGATTTCCTCATCTGTAAAATGGGAACAATGGTAGTACTAACTTCATAGAGTTGTTGTGGGGACCAAATGAAATAACATATGAAAAGTACTTTGCACACCTTAAAGTACTTAAAGTACCCCTGTGACAAGCTAAGTATATTTATAGACTGCTAATTAGTTGTCCAAAAAGTAGTGAGCTGGACATGAATGTGGTAGAGGGAAGAAGAGGTAGAAACCCAAAGCTGAAGGGTTAGATTCTATGCATGGTTTAATTAAGATATATTAAAAGGCAAGAGAAAGAATTCTGAAAATAATGCTGTAGTCCCCCTCCCAATCTATTTCTGATTTATGTATAATTTTTCAAAGGTACATCTAGAACTAGCCTTAGGCCAAAATATGGAGTAGGGGAAATCTGTATTCATTGTCTTGCACACCCCCTTTCTGAGTCCTTCCACTGCCTCCTCCCGAGCATCCCGATTCATTTAGCAACTTTCCCAACCCTGCTCCCATCTTTACCTCCTCTATCAAAATTTGTGCTAGAGAAAATAGCTCATTAATATTAAGGTATAAAGACCTATACAGAGATTCGAATTTGAAAGGGACTGCAGAGGTCCCTTCCTCCTTTATTTTATTGATAAACAAACTGCAATTAAGCGACTTGTCCAGAGTTACACAATTAGGAAGCATATGTGGAAGGACTGGATAGCAGCATTTTATCCACCATTCCATGCTGCCTTCTGGGAAAAATGAGTGATAGGTTGTCACTTTTAGGACATTAGCCTTTCAGTGAAAATGAAACCCTTGTCTCATTTAAACCAGCAGGTCCCCAAACAAGAGCTCCCCAATAGGCCAACCATGACAGTCTGCCAAAGTTGAATGAGGGCTAACTGCTGTCAGTATGTTGCTCTAATCTTAAAGAGAATACCAGCAAAATATTAAAGAAGGTATGTGGCGGCAGTTAGCCATTACATTTCTACCTCTACAGCTACCTGTCTGGATTGATGGGAGGATCAAGAGATACTACCTGTAAAGCACTTAACACAGTGCCTAGTACATAGGAGGTGCTTAATAAGGCTTATTCTCTTCCTTTCCCCTTCCTTCTTGTATTCTGTTTCAAGGAATCAGGAGAGGAGCAGAGTGGTTTCCTTTCATCAGGCCCTATTCAAAGGATTGGAGATCCCTGGTTTACTACAAAGTCATTAAGCTCCAAGTGTGAAATTTCAGGTGTCAGCAGGCTGGGTGGTGAAAGGGGGTAGTGTCTTTATAAGCATCTAGCTACTTAGAAAGCCTCCTTGTAAGGCCAGCCCTGAGCATATTTATTGCATAAATTAGCTATGTTTGCATTCCTCAATGATGACTATTTCTTCACAGTCCAACAGAACACAGTGTAGCATTCATTACCTCTTGCGCAGTCAGGGCCAAGGAATCCTGGGAAACAGTGACAGTGGCCAGAGATACATTCCCCATTTCCATTACAATTTGTAGAGCAGTCATCCATTATTTCTGCATAGAAACAGAACAAGAAACTTGAGGAGCCTTCTATGATGTGTTCAGTAATTGCACGTTTTCCAATTCATGCCCAGTGTATAATATGCATGAATCCAATCCTATCTCTCAGGCCTTCTGCGACTTGATCTCTCATAGGACACTTGAGATGGGAGGGGCTTCAGAGGCCATCTAGTCTGACCTCCTCATCATACAGTGGAGGAACCTGAGATCCAAGGAAGGGAAAGGCATTGGCTCAAGGTCACCCAGGCAGGAAGAGGCTAAGTTATATTGTAGGTCCTCTGACACCAAATCCAGCATTCCTGCCACTACTCCAAAAAACAAAATAGGCTCAAAGATGTATCCTAAAAATGAAGATTCTTTCTTCTATTTTCACTTTCAGGTAAAGGAAAAGAAAGTTATTTTTTAGAGCAAGTTAGAATAGTTTATTTTATTCTGACTTTAAATATCATAGACAATATTTCAATGTCATTAACAAGTGACAATGGAAGGCTTTAAAAGTAAGTGTTCATGTTAAATTCACCACCGCTAAAAACCATTAGAACCGATGTATTTTGTTGAGATGCTTTTCATTACTATAAACGTTTATGCATGCTATGCCACTGATTTTCTCTACATCAGTTCATTGAGAAGCAGGTTTTTGTGGAGTTGAGTTCTGTCAGACATCTTATGATGCACGGTGCAGGAAATTCCATTTTGTCATGTAAATAATCTGAATGTTGAGTGACAAAATTTCATTTAAAAACAGCAAAAAAAAATTCAGTTCATTTCTACAGTTATTAAATTCCTACTATGTTCAGGACACTCAACACATGACCAGGGATAGAAATTCTAGAAAGGGTTCATGATTTCATCAGGGTACAGAACTCTTCAACTTCAATTCATTATGTAAGTCCCAAGAAAGTACATGAGGCAGAGAGGAGTTAAGGAAATTGTTCAGGGTCACACAGCTGGTATGTGAGAGGTGGGATATGAATTCAGGTCTGACTTTTCAGCCCAATCCTCTTCATGATGGCACACTGCCATCTACACAAAGATGAAATGGGGCATCCAACTTGCCTTCATGGAGTCTCCAGTCAAATAGAGACATAAGGTATGTACATAAGTTACTATGATACAAGGAAGAATGAGGGAGAAAAAGTTCTCTGTGTCTTGGAAGTCATCCTGTTTAATATTTGGTTTCTGAAAACTGCTCCAATGAAGTCTATGATTGACAGTTTAGCTTTAAGTAGCAACATCAGAATTGACTAATACTGTTAGAACACTAGACTTGCAATTGGTAAGATCTGAGTTCAAATCCTAAATCTGATATTTATTAGTTGGTAAGTTATTTAAGCTCTCTCAGCTTCAGTTTCCCCATCTATACAACAGGGACAAGAACAAAGCTGTTGTGAGAATCAAATAAGAGAATACATGTGAAGCCCTCTGTAAAACTTAAGCACTGTATAAATGTTAGCCATTATCCTTTTTTTGTGTCATATTCTTTTCTTTCCACTTTTCTAGAAACTCTCTCCACCTTCAGAAGGCTCAGTTAAAGCAGTTTTAGTAACGACTTGCAAATTTAAAACATCATTTATGGAAAGTTTTAGGTTTCTGCCTCATCTGAAAGTATGCTTAAGCTCTTGTTTAATCTGGGCTACTATTTAAATGTTTCTAAGGTGGTACATTCAATATCTGTAACAACCCTAGACTTACCATCTAAGGAACTGGTGCTGAACAGTTTCAAAGTCAATCCTGTCAAAGCAGGAGACTTTATTCTGTCTGTCTTTCTGTCTCTAGGATACAGTAGTTAGAAAGTGACAATGAGGGGCTGGAAGCTGGAGCTCTGGGCTGGGGGAGGGGAGAAAAAAGAAGTTGATAGCTTTCTTGGTGATCACAGTAGGCAATACTGGAAAGGAATAACTAAACCGTGAGGTGGAGGCAAAGTACTTGTCCTCCTGACCCCTACATGAAGGCATGCACACAGATCTTCCTTTGCATGTTTATGACTGTGTTCTCTAACCCAGGGATTGGATGACTGGCTTGGATAACAGTCACATAACATTCAGTGAAGTACATCTGTGTTGGCAGGAATGCAATTCATGGCAAAGAGCCAACAACTGTAAAAGTCATTAAAATTAGTTATTTTGGGAAGACCATTATTTTTCTTAAGAGGTAGTCATGAAAAGGCAGAAAAACCATCTTTTGGCAAAGGGATACTGAAATTTTTTCTGTCACAGATGGAATAGCAATTTCCTGCTATAATTCCTCCTCACATCTCCAAGCTATAAAACTGTGTCTTATACCAAGTGGTAGTGACAGCTCTCATATCCACATTTAAATTTTGCTACTATGGATATTTAATAGGAGCCCAGGAAGGGCAGTTTCAGGAGTAAATATAGTTTAATTTCACCTGAGCCCTTGGTGACAATTTTATGGGAGTGGCCTTATAGGGATGTGGTTATTCTGGGGGAAAATGTTAATAAATTTTGCTTTCAAAATTAATAAAAGTCTCTACATTTATTGACTTATTTGGGAGTTGTCTCTGGACTCTCAATAGTGATCAGAGCACTAGCAATGCAAACAAGAAGAGAAGCCAATATGAGATACACTGGAAACTGTCACCTTCTCTGGGCATCAAAGAAGCATTGGCAGAGCCCAGACACTCCAAGGAATCCACACAGAGTGGCTGATGGAAAATGCTCTGTTTTCCTTTTTCTCTTATCGTAGAGCAGACCTCTGCTTCTAGATTTTCTCATTTTAATTGAGAAATACTTCCTAAAATTAAGTACATCAAGAAATTTGATTTTAAAAGTTTAAGTAAAATATGGTTCAGGTATAGGAACATATTGTTTACTGGTGCCACCATATACATTGATAGAATTGCCTCCTGGCAGTAGACTGACTTTCAGGCTAGAGAAATATGAATGGTAGGGGAAGAAAGGAGAGAAAGAGTGAGAGAAAGAGAAAAAGAGAAGGGGAAAGGAGAGAAGAGATGGAGAAGAAAAGAAAAGAGAGAGGAGAGAAAAGAGAAAGAAAAGAAGAGAGAGGGAGGAAAGAGAGGGAGGCAGGAAGGAGAGAGAGAAAGAGGGGGAAGAGAGAAAGAGAGAGAGAGAGAGAGAGAGAGAGAGAGAGAGAGAGAGAGAGAGAGAGATATGTACACAATGTGAGGGTGCTAGGTAGACTTGGGGGCAGTGGAAGGAAGAGTGCTAAACAATGAGACAAGGTATAGACAACAAGCTCTGCCCAAGGATATTCCTGATTTGCCTCTCACTTCCATTAGTATAGACACAGCTCAAAGGACAAATAAACTAGGCCTGATATGTCTTGGATGCCTTCAAGACTTCCTATCATTAGTTCCAGCTTACTTTGACCATGATGCTATTTATAAAAGTGTTAGTTACCAGTAGAAGACTGGGGTGAGAAGCAGTTGGTAAACACATGACTACCTTATTATCTCTTTTGGAATTAGTGCAGTTTATTAAAACGTTCTGAAAGCTCTATTTTGTATCCAATTATCACCTCCCCCTTCAATTAGCTAAGTATTGATTCTGTAAAATTAGAGTTTATAGAAAAGACCTAGTTCTGTAATCTTTCTCTGTCTTTTGAGATGCATCCAAAATGGCAAAAGACATGCCTTTTTTGAAAACCTTCAACAGATGCCATTTTATTTCAAAATGGCAGGCTGAACTACATTGAGCCTAAACTGTGGTCATGTTGCTGTAATGTACAACAAGTCAAGAATGGGAAAGAGGTGGGAGTATATGGGAGAGAGGTGACAAAGGAGAGCACTATCACTTCCCCAATACTTTAAAGTTTTCCCATTTCTCTGATTTCCTAGGAGAAACTCCAGTCTCTCACCATGTGTTTGCATGATCAAACAGGAATAGTATTAGAGCCTTTTCCACTGGGAACTTCTCTACTAAATCTAGGAAGATGATAGAGCAGAGGAAAAACATTGAAATATTCTTGTCTTTTAATTTAGCAAACACGTGTTTGTCTTTCAAAGATGTGGATCAGTGGAGTTTTCCTCTAGGAAAAAAATTCATTAGTACATTTTTAATGCCTTTCTTATTACTTTCTGGGTAACTTTGATAATATGATGGCTAAGATGCCATTTTCCGTGTTCAAGTTATTCAATATTATGGAACATGGAATATGGAATTCTATAAAATAGAATCATTAGGAAAAGCAGATGGTCTAGCCATTCACAGTCAACCTGATTTGCTAAACATCTGGCTGAATGAACTAAGTAAAGGATTAAGTGATTATGAGTCATAGAGTAAACAAAACAAAAAAATAATGCATTTATTTTAAAAGATGAGAGTATCAAAACAATTCATATGATAAAACCTAGTGTCTGTGAGTTCTTCACCTTAAGTTCCTAAAGAATACTGTTGTAGTCATGGTAAGTGAATTCACTAAAAAAATAATAGCTAATGTGGTATCACTAAGTCAGGTGACACACCTGAGTATATGGAGTTGCTGTACATTGAATTTAAGAGTTTTAAACACAGTTAAAAAGAAAAAATTTAGATTCTATTCAAGTCATGAAAAAAAATCTGGTTTTCTTCAACAACAGGATCTTGAATAGCTCACAACATCCTTAAAAGCACTATTCTTATTTCTTGTGTTAAGTTCTGTTGGGGCTTACATGGCTCTAGACTCAATCTTTCGAAAAAAATCTGCAAAACTATGCTTATATTATTTTAAAATGATATTCGAAGCACTTGTTTAAAAAAATTCATTCCAATGGAATTCAAGCATTTATTAAAGGGCATGCAAGGCACTGTGCCAAGCTCTTGGGATACAAAGAAAAATGTCCTTACTTTCAGGGAGTTTATATTCCATTGGGGGTGGGGGTGGGTGAGATATGACATACATACAGAAAAGGAAATGTGAAATACACACCTATGAATAAAACAAAGGAATTTTAAGAAGGGGACAATCATTAATAACTGGGGTGGGAAGGTTGGGGAATCTGGGGGGCGGGGAGAAGATCAGGAAAGGCCTCATGTAGGAGGTGGCTTTTGAGTTGAGCCTTCAATGGAAGTAGGAATGTTAAGAGACGGAAGACAGGAGGAGCATTCCAGGCATGGCAATGTAATATCATATATGAGTAATAATAAATTGGCCAGTTTATTTAGAATGTAGAGAGTGAGGGGGTGTAATGTGATATTACTCTACAAAGATATTTTGTAGTCAGATTATAAAAGGCTTTAAGTGACAGATGAGAGTATATTTTATCTTAGAGTCAGTAGGGAGCCACTGTAGCTTCTTGGGAAGGGTGGTAACAAGGTCACACTTAAATTTTACAATCTTGTTTATTAGTATAGTTTCAACATCAATATTTTCCAGTTAATCATTCCTGAGAGTTTCCAAAAAAAGATGTATGATGAGTAATTCTAAATAACAGTAAATAAAATGGCCCATTGTGATTTTAAGGCAGAATGATTACGGTATGCAAATGACATTAATATGCTACTAAAATGATGCCTTTCTGGAGATTTCATGTACATATCTATAGCTATGCCCACTTTTGTTCCTGTATCTTACCAATTGCAGTAGTTAATACAAACACCTGCTCCATCTTTTTTCCATCATTGTAGAATGCGAGGTACCAAGCTCCTTGGTCCATGTACTCGATGAAACCTGTCTCTTGCAGGGAGGTCAAGATCAGGTTCCTTGGACTATGCTGTGAATCTTCAGAGTTCTTGGGATCCTGTTTTTGGAGCTGTTTTCCATCCATCAGTTTTACAAAATCAAACTGAAAAGACAACAGAAACATAAATGAGTCACTAAAAATGTTTCACAATAAAAACCCAACTAATTTCAGTATCAATATGATACTCAGGTTTCCTATTTTGTACTCATTTGCTCTAGAGAAGGCAAATGGAGCAATGGGTTGAGCCTGGGAGCCAGGCAGATGGGGTCAAGCCCTCCCTGCAAGTGTGGGCACTCCCTCCCCTTTGCAGCAGCCCCTCAGGCCACTCTTTACATTGCAGGGCACCAACTTGCACCGGGAGAGAAAGTGCCCTCAGCAGATGTTTTCTATACCAATGGAATCACAAATCAGGTTAAAAAAAGTTCTTTTGCTTTAGAAGGGGAGCTTAGACTATTAGACTTTTAGTCAGACCCCCTCATTTGACAAATGAAGTAACAAATGAATCAGGGAGAGGAAACGATTAGCTTGAAGCTGCACAGTGAGTCAGTGGCAGGTCTTGAAGTTATTTCATGCAAATAAAGCAACATATGACACATGTGTCTTTCATTCAGAATACAAATATTTCACTTGAACTAGATTTCCAGGCCCTTTCTGGTCTGAGTTCGGGAAGTGTCTTAGTCCCTGGCAGATTTCTGACAGATCTACTGTGAAGAAAAAAACAGCCAGTCTAGTGATCATTCTGAGCCCCAGCTTACTTATTCTCCCTGTTCTTCTTAGTAGGATCCTAAAGAGGGTCTGTGAGAGATGAAAGAAAAGGAGAGATAGAAGGAACTAAGCATGCTAAAAAAGTAAGAAAGTGGTTGTGTAAGAAAGGATTTTTATCCTTGGGTAAAACCATAGCCCATCAACTTCTGACCATGCTGTACAGAAAATCATCAACAACAAGAGCCCTGTCTCTCCATGGCTTCGTAAACTAGGAGAGTTAACCAAACAAAGATGGTGACCTGACACAGAACAGGTTTTGGACTGGGAGTCACATTAAGCATTCTCACTTTATGCTCAGGGCCATCACCCTGACTGCTGAACTCTAGGAATCAGGATTGGAGTTCCTAGGATGGTTCCTCATGTTGCTTCTTCTGAATACACTTGGAGAATATTGTCCATGAATTTTTTTTCATTAGTGTGATAGCTGAGCATTTGGAAAGTTTGCTCATGTCTACTTTTTTGTCATGTATTTCATTCTTGACTCTTACCTACCTTGAACTCTTCAGCCTGTACTCATATAAGGCATCAAAGAAACAATCAATACTATCAAATTACCTGGGTGTGAGTAGGTGGAATGTTTCTCCTTCCATAAATTCCCAACAAAGAGTCCTTGGCTAAAGAAATGTTAAATTTCAGATAGATTGGATGATGAATCATGATCTGAAAACGCCAGAATAAGCCAGGTGGGATGGTCTGCATCACTTGTGCTCCTATGTCAACTTCTCCTGTGTCTATGGCTCGTCCCTTCTGAAACACTGATATAAAGAAAGAACAACAAAATAGTTACATGTTAAAATTGCAATAGATTCACAGAACCTTTATTCTTCCACATGAAATTTCATGCTCCCCCCATCTTGCATTTACAAAGCTAATTCTGCGAAACTTATTATATTTAGAAATGTAGACTTATAGACAGACTACCTTTTCTGGTTCCCTATTAAATTTCTTTTTATCAGAGTTAAGAACAGTAGTCTAGTTTATTAATATATCTAATAATATAGCAAAAGCCCAAGTCTGAGTAGGTCATTCTCAGGGTCACAAAGCACATTGCCTCAAAAATTAAAAAAAAAGAAACAAAAAGTCCTTTCTTACACATGTAAAGCAGATTTACTGTGTATCATTTCTCTTTCCAATCCCACATTCCAGAAAAAGTCTACTTGCTGTTTCTCATATGCAATAGTACATCATGAATCTCTGTCCTTTTTTCCAGGCTGTCCTCAATGCCTGGAAGGGATTTCCTCTTTATCTTTGCTTCTTGCAATCCCTATGTAAGAGCTGGGGGAGGGTGTCCACTGAATTAGTAATTCTGTCTCACTTAAAGTAACTGCTTCAATCAGTGGGAGCACCTCTATTGAACTGATCAATGAAAAGCATTAAATTAAGTGTGAAAAGTCCTCAATCAATGTGGGTAGAGTGAAAGACATTGGATGAAATGAAATACTACTACAGAGGAAGCATATTAGGATTGGTTGAGGAGACTCAGTCCTCTCCTTTGGGTCCTTTTACAAAATAATAAACCAGTTTACAATCCAAGCATTTCAGATTCTGAGAATCCAAAGACAAGAGTGGCCCAGCCAAATCCCTGAGAGGAAACTGCTTGAGGAGAGGGAAAGGAGCATAAAAGAGCCTCTGTCTCTTTCCCTAATCTACTTCCTTGACCAGTGGATGACTCTATGAACTTTGGAAGATCAGAAGACTTTGGACTTCCCTTCCTGGAACAAGTGACAGCAGTGGAGGCACTGGGAGCTGAGGAGAAACTAGACTGATTGAGAAAGGGAGCTTGAAGACTCTACTAGGAGGCCAGCAGAAACTGCAACAAGCTTAAGGGAACTTCATGAGAAGTCCCAGGAAGGGAGGAAAGGACTTAGAACAAGTACTTTGAATTATCTCTTTGGTATGTGAGTTTGATAAGCTTGGGATTATGTGTGTGTTTGTCTTTTGTTGCTGAAGAAGATCATGCCATCAGAGAAATGCTGACATGACTTGCACTTGACTTTGTTTTTGAGTGAGGGAGGGCTGTGCAGGTCACCAGTGTCAATTCTCCTCCAGAGCCATCTGAATCCAGTGATGAGATATTCCTCAGGATGACGAGAGATGACCCAGGATGAGGGAATTGGAGTTAAGTGACTTGCCCAAGGTCACATAGCTAGTGAGTGTCAAGTGTCTGAGGTGAGATTTGAACTCAGGTCCTCCTGACTCCTGCACCGGTGCTCTCTCCACTGCACCACCTAGATGCTCAAGCTTGGGACAATTTCACTCTCAATTCTGTACGCACTTGTGGGAATATAACCTCTGTTTTAGGGGCTATTTATATGAACCATACTTCCTACACCACCTTAGTTAATATTTCTTTCCAAAAGCTCATTAAGTCTGCCTGGCTAACTGATATCACCTTGTGAATTGATATTCACAATCAATGTGAAATGGGTACTCATTAATAATGGTACTAGAAGGAAATAAATCTCTAAACTCTCAAAATGCTCATGTAGATACATATGGAATGAACCAACCAACCCAGATTGCAAAAGATCTGTACAGAACATGGAAACAAAGGCAAGAAAGTGTAGATGAATACACAAAAGGATGGCATGGTGCTAAAAGAATAATATTAGGAGACTTAAAGATCAGCATAGCCAAAGACTGTCAAAGAATAATGAGGACAACCACAAAAAAGGGTTTCTGTTTAAGTGAAATTTGGGAAGAAGTTCAAAGAAATGACAGGAGCATTGCTGGAGATGAAATGCTGATAGCAGAATTCAGAGAAGGGAGACATACTCAATTTATTTTCCTCCTTTTCTTCATGGAAGAGAATAATATTTAGATTAGAAAGGCAAGAACAAAAGGAGCTAATAGGAAATTGACAAATTTTGTTTTGACATGGTAGAAATATCTAACGAACATATAAATTAACAACAAAGTACATTTGCAAAAAACGGCTGAGTAAAACAAATGAGTGATTGTTACCAGTGGTGCAGAATGCTTTATATTTGTAAATTGTGGTTTGTTACCAAAAAAGTATTTTTATTTTCAGTTCTTATTCTCTCTTACTCCCTTCTACTCCCCCGCCCATTGACAAGTGAAGAAATAAAAAAAGAAACCATTACAAATATGTAGTCGTGCAAAACAAATGATCCTATAGGGGAAGCCAAAGTTCTGCTGGACTCTGACTTTGGTCACATTTGATCTAGCAATAGCGTGGTCCGTTCTGGGAGTCACATGGTAGGGCTGACACTGATAAATCAGACTATTAAGAGGAGATTCACCCAGGATACTGAAAGCCATATGAGGAACTACTTAAAGACTTGAGTATATTCAGCTTGGAGACGATGAGACTTGGGGGTAAGGGGAGGAGGATGTGATTCTGTAGTTCTCTTCAAGTAGGTCATGTTCAAGAGGGATTAGATTTGCTTTACTGGGTCCAAAGGGCAAAACTAGGAGCTGTGGGTGGGAATCTCAGATAGGCTGGCTTAGCGTCAAGGTAAACAAAAGCTTCCTACCAATTAGAGCTATTCCAAGGTGAAATGGGCCAAGAAAATGGGTAGCTTTTTCTTAGAAGTCCTCAAGCAAAAGGTGGGTGACCATTTGTTGTAAACGTGGTTCTCAGGCACAAATGGGGACTAGATGGCCACAAAGACCACTCCCAATGGCGAGATTTTGTGTTTCTGCAATTTCTACACCTACAGTAGTTTTAAAAGTCTCTTTCCTTTAAGTTCATCCACTATAAAATTAACAGCCCATTAAGAACCATACCTGCAGTGGCTTTATGCAGAGGCTGCTGCCCTGTAGCTTTTAACTCACTGAAATACTGACATTATTGCTTTTCCCGTTAAGGCCAAGAGTAATAACTATTTTAACAATGTCCCCTGTTAACAGTGTTAATAATAGATTTCAAATGCAATTTTGAACATAATTATGTATGACAGGACTCATAATTTCGTGGAATTGGCATTTAGAATAATACCTGCCCTTTGAGGTAAAGAAATGTCCAACTGAATATGTTTAAACCTATAAGATAAGGCTGTTATTTTTCACTAGAAGCTACTTTTTCCATGTGGGAGAGAAATAGCAGTTGTGACCTGAAAGCATTACTTTCTATTCTCAATCTACTCAGGGCTTTAGAAAATGAGGGCAATGTGCATTAGGAATAAAATCTAAAGATAAATACAATTATAAATCTAAGTACCGCAAACATTGCTTTAAGGGGCTTAGAGTCTTTAATAAAGGTAGTCACCATCAAGGAAATAAGCAAAGCAGGGCAACAGCTCATTCAAGGTACTCTCATCTCTCAGGCATTAATGCTTTTCATTCTCATGTACGGTCTAATTTGTCAACTGAAAAAGAAAGTTCACCAAGTTAAATGATGCCCAAAGAAACTCTCTAAGAGGAATGGGTACAGTAGAACCTGTTCACCATCATCAGTAAGGGTTCACTGACCACCTAATACACACAAGTCATTCTACAGAAACAGATTTCAGGCCCATGTTCTTAACCTGGGCCTGACAGACCTCTAATGAGTCTGCAGAAAGTTTTCAGGGAACCCGTGAACTCAGATAGGAAAGAATTTCCATCTTAATTTTCACTAGCCTCTAGGTGAAATTCAAAATTTTATTCAATTCTGAATACAAATAACAAAACATTCTGAGGGGGGAACATGGGATTCACCAGATTGCCAAAGGGATCCATATCACCAAAAAAAGTTTTAGAAGTCAATACTTGCCCCTTACCAATAAATGATCTATTTATGGACATGACAGGTGTGTCAAGATATGGACAGACAATGCGTTCTCTTCATGTCAAAGAAAGAAACTAAAACGAGCCATTAAGAGTGATAGTTCTCTGAAGAATTCTCCGGACTCCATGAGAACACAGACATTGGCACAGCAGCAGTGGGAGGGGGCATGCCTCCTGGGCCCTTTTCACTTCAGCACTGCATGCATCAGAATGGAGACAGCCTCCTAAGAAGCCATGCTATTAAATCATCTTCCAAAGCCTTTTTCTACCATTTTCTCAATTAGCTTATGAATTGGACTGTTGTGAGTTTGAATGAATTTCTTATTTCATTTTTTTTCAGTGTCACTCAATGGGGGAAAAAGTGAAGTGGAAAGAAATTATGTACAAAATAAATCCTCTCCAAAGGTAATTTTATGAAAAAATTCAGACAATGAAGTGGAAACATTTTACTTCACTTTAACCTGACATTTGATCTTTGCTTTGTAAACTGATGAGGATGTAGTTATAGAATACTCCAGTTTCTGTTGTCTTTTCATCACTGCTTTTGTTGCTCCACAGAAATAGCCTTTTTTTCCCTCCTGGATAAGTAGATACCAAAGCATTGAGAGCCTGTAGTCATGGTTTCACAGAGGTCCACACTAGCTTTTCTCATATGTCCTAACACAGGTCAAGGGCCATCTCCAGTCGTCATAAACTATGTCTTGCCACTGGACTCCAATGACTCTGGAGGAGAGATCGAGGCAGTCCTGCCTCTCTTAAATTCAATTGACTTGCAAGTCAAGACATCACCCTCTGGATGTCTTGATATTCTTACTGTATGGAAGACAGACAACAACAACCACATTGACCAAGGGAAGCCTGGGCAAGCAGACAAAGTGGGAGGGTGGAAAATGAACAGAAAGTGGTTTAATTACTACTCCACAGTCAAAGTTAGAGTGCTGATCCTGCCTACATCTTGTACATACACGTATAGTTGTTTGCATGGTATCTCTCACCATGAGGCTGTAAGCTTCTTGAAATCAGACCATCTTGTGCTTTTTTTCTATTCCCTGCACTTAGAACAGTGCTTGAAGGTACATAGTAGGAGCTTAATAAATATTTGATGTCTTGACTTGTTCCTCACCTTCAGAAGCTCTATATACAAAATAAAAGCTTCTCAACAACAAGGTTTGAGTATTTCCTTGAGTGCAGTTACTAATACTAGTG
Organism: Potorous gilbertii; assembly: GCA_028658325.1. NCBI lineage: Eukaryota > Metazoa > Chordata > Mammalia > Diprotodontia > Potoroidae > Potorous > Potorous gilbertii. The sequence continues at coordinate 31,911,369 of CM053775.1, read as the reverse complement.
AAAGTGCTTTTATTAAATGCACAAAAGTGATTATGTTCAATTTAAACTATTATTTATTCAATATCTCTCCTTTATTAAAATACTTTAATCATATAGATGAAGGGTAGTGTCTCTCCAACAGGTCAGAACCCAACTCATTCATACCTTCTCATACTGGACAATTTTTTATCTATGACTTCAAAAGAAGACCTACCCTTCTCCTAATTTTTACCATTTTTCAGTTAAGAGTACAGCTCTCAGACTAATGTGTTGTCCCACACAGTCCACATCCTTTTCCCTTCACACATCTCTCAATACTTTCGGCAGCTTCCTGAGCACAAATGATTGTTGGTAATATGCTCTCCATTTCACTATGAATAGCCTACAACTTTGATTCTACAGAGACTATGATATTTCAAGATTGATGGTAACATAGTATCACAGTAAGGAAGAACACTGGGGCTAAGAAGAATTTTTATTTGTTTATTGTGGTCAGAAGTTTGGGGACATTGACAGAGGTGGGCAATTTTCCAAATCCAATTCATCTCCCTAATTCAACTCTAGGCCCCATTCAGTGTACATCTCTAGCGCCTGTCCAAGTGTAAGGGCAAGCAAAGCAGTATCTTTTGGTGTTTTTGCTTTAGTAAAAGTGCCTCTGAATAATGTGATTAAGGAGGATCTTTCTTACCCATTGTTGGGCCTGGGAAGATTTGTGGGAAGGCCCACACCTTTAGTTAATGAGGTACAGGTTCTCAAAGGATGTGATGCCCTCTGGCTCTAAAAAGTGCATAAAGACTCTGAGGTGTGGATTTTACTTTGGGGATTAGTTTTTGGAAGGTTTGTGTGCCAGACAAGACTCTGGGAAGCCATTAAGCAGACCCCTGACTTTGAAAACCCAGATGTTGGTGCTTCCCTCTCTGGTAACTATAGTCAGACAGTTGGACCTGTCTGTTGATTTGTGAGATATGTATTGATTATGGTCAGACAGAGGAAGCCATGTCTGTTGATCTTTGATTTCTCTGTATTTTCTCTGAAGTTCAGGATGCTGATTCCTCTGAACTAGGTGAATGATATATGTGCTTGATTAAAGGAATGATGTATATGCTTGATTAAAGTGATTGTTAGCCCCCCAAAAGTTGACTTTCCTTTTATGAATGCAAATCCAAGAACCTGTGATAGCAGGCCCCCCGTGTATGTCAGGGTGCTTACTGATACACCAAGCTACATATACCCACGGATAAGCTCATATATTCCAGGGAAGAGACACATTTATTCATCCACTTGGTTTTCCTTATGTAGGTTGTTAGGCTAAATTCTCTTGAGTGATGATCTACTGGAAAGCAGCATCATATAGTAGGGAGAGAAGAAAATAAGCTTTTTTTATAGTGCTTATAAAAGCACTGAGCTAAGTGCTTTATAAATATCTCATTTGACTCCCTACAAAATCCTGTCAGGTAGGTGATGTTATTACCCCATTTTATAGTTGAGGAAATTGAAGCAAACAGAGGTGAATAGATTTGCTCAGGGTCACATAATTATTAAGTGTCTGAGTCTAGATTTAAATACAGGCCCAACTGTATTTAGTATGAAAGGAACTGAATTCAAGTCTTAGTTCTGCCACTTCCAACATATGTGACCGGGCAAACCACTTAACATTTTTGGGTCTCACTTTCTACAACTGCAAAATGAAGGGAATGGGTCAGATAATCTCAAAGATCCCTCCTAGGGGCATTTTTAGTATTGTATATATCCCGCCCACCCCCAAAAAAGAAAACCCATATTAGTTACAGGAAAGATTTTATGGCTGAATTCTGCTATACCACATCAAATGCTTTAAAAATAGTCAACAAACAAAATAAACAGGGGGATCTTATATTTTCTGTATCTTTCAGTAAACTACATGGCTGCAGAGACATGATTGGCTATTGAAGATCTCTTTCAAAAACTTGCCTGTTCATTTCTCATATTTTCATCAAGGATGTCTTGATGTATATGGATTATTCTCATGAAAATTTTATAAAGATGAGACAACAGGGAAATGGTTGGACAAATTGATATATTGAGTTTGACTTTTTTTAGTTGTAGTAACAGGTATAAAAAGCACTCTATATTGCCTACTAAATAAAAGTTCAGAATTCATAATTAAGCATTCAAGGTCTTCTACAGTTTGGCACCACTCCATATTTCCAATTTTTTTTTTCACATCAGTCCTCTCCATGAACCCCATGCCCTAGCCAAATAGGGCTGCTCACTATCTCCCATGTACAGCTTGGACTCTTGTCTTTACTTTTCCTCTGACTATTCCTTATCATTAGGGGTTTCTGCCCCACCCAATTCCATCTTTTGCAATCCTATTTATTTTAAGCTCTGGTTTTTTTCCCTTAAAATTCTCCCCTACTCTTCCTGACCCAAGCACAAGAACTGATCTTCCCAGTCTCAGACCTTGGACAGCACTCAGATCCCTTCTTTCTTGGACACTGTTTTTTCATGATAGTTCCTGGCACATAGTAAGCACTTCGATTGCTAGGTATGTATGTGTGTTCTACTACAATGTAGTGTGCTCTCCTACAATGAAAGCTTCATGAAGGTAGAGACTGTATTTTATCTGAATTTTCAAACCCTCTCCATGCCAAGAAAAGTGTCCTAAAATGTCCCACACATAGTGAATAATTGTTGATGTTGAGTAGGTTGTGGTTGCATGTATACACAGTTGCTTTTTCCAACTTAAAATGTTCCTTGAAATTGCCTAACTCAGTGTCAAGCTCTCTAAATGTCTGGAAGCTTAATGATTCTTTCCAATGGTTACCTTAGGCTAAGTTAAGCACAATGGAACTTTGGAGGGCAGGGAGAGGGAGGCGGGCCTGAAGATAGTGGCACATGGTAATTAAATCTTTAATTATAAGGTTTTATTGCAATAACTATAAGGTCAAGGACACAGTCTTGCATCTAAGCATTTTGGATGGTCTTTAAACACATTTGAAATTCCATAAAATTAACCCAAGCTAAGGAGGTACTTACTCACTTTAAGGGAAGATTACGTGAACACACACAAACATGCATTTTCAAGGCACTGCTTTCTCTGAACATAATGAAGTTTCACTGTGGGATATTCTAATGACAACGGACTTTAAAAGACACATTCTATTTGACTCAATGGTTTATTTCAGTGGAAGCTTGTCTAGCTTGT
>CM053775.1:31887523-31907703 GCA_028658325.1 Potorous gilbertii | reverse complement strand
CATTACTATAAGGATTACAATCCATGGAGGTCACGTATGACTGTAATATGCTGTGAGTTTGTCATGTAGTGAGAATGACATTCAAGAGATGGATGACTTGTATGCTATTCTGTTAGGCCACAAATATTAAGAAATTTCCAATAGAAAATTTCCAATAGAATGGATGGATTCACTAGAGATGATTCATGAAATAAAATGGACAAAGACTACATAGAATAAGAAGGCATAAGGGAATTGATTGGCACTGGTGGAGTGAATGCCATGGAGATCACAGATTCATTTTGTTATTAAGATGCTAAGTACTGCTGGTACCCCAAAATGAATTTGCCCTTTTTACCAACTTCTTCATCCTTTCTCAGCCCAAATCCCAACTCTTGCCTTGCCTATTCCTAGTTCCATCAGCTTGAAACATTAAGATCACTTTTATTTCCATCTTTTCTTTATCTTACACATCTAAGTAGTCACTTGTGTTTAGTGATTCTTCCCTTAGCATGTCTTCCCTGTAATATCTCTGTGACTTCCCTTAAGATGCCCACTACCCTAGCTCAGGAATTCATTCACACCTGAAGTATTGTAATAACTGATCTCTCTTACTTAGGTCTTGCCTTTTTAAAAATAAGTCCTTCACATTTTACAAGATTCACCTTCCTAAGGTACAGCTCTGATCATGTTGTTCCCTATTGCCTGTGGAAGTCTAAAGTGTCATTCAAAGCATCCTACAAAATGTCCCCAATCTAGGGTTCCCTTAAATCTTCAAGGCCCTCCAGGCAGAAGAAATAACTTCTGTTCTCTGAGAAGAACTTTGTCAACTCTTGTCTTTTGCTCATGCTATTGTCTCCCTTTTGGATATCTTTCCTTTATCTCCACCAAATGAAATTATATATGTTCTTTAATATCCAGCCCAAATGAGATCTCTACCAAGATGCTCGCCATGAATGTGGTCTGAGTCTTTGGGAAATCAAGGAGAATAGTAGGGACTGCAGACAGGTAAGGGTGTTGATAAAAAAGGATAGAAGGTAGATAATTCGGACTGTGGGCTAGTTAGCTGTCAAAATCTAGAATGGATTAATAAAGGGATAGTTCGTGAGTACTGAGAAGGGGAAATGATGTACAAGTCTACATGGGTTCATTAAGAGCAAGTCAAGATGCTAATCTCATTTCCTTTTCTGACAGGGTTACTAAGATCATTCTGTCAAGGGAAGGCTGTAGAGATAGTATGTGGGTCTAGATTTCAGCAAGCCTCATGACAAAGCATGTCAAAGTATCCTTGTGGTAATCAGGATGACCGTATAGTTAGGCTGATTTGGAAGTGGTTGAATGGAATATACCCAGAGAATAGTGAATAGAATCCTTACGCCAGCCTAGAAGGACATTTCTAGTGGACTGCCACTATCAATTACCTGGATGAGGAGATGGATGGCATTGGCTAACTGAAATATACCTACAGGAGAGTGATCAATAAGGTGAAGGAATTCAAGGATCTGCTATGGGAATAGAGGATGTCTTGTTGAAAGAAAATACTTGGATAGAAAAGATATAGTAGCTGTCTCCAAGTATTTGAAGGGCTCTCCTGTGGAAGAGGAATGAGAAGTATTTTGTTCGGTCCTGAGGCAGGAGTAATCGATGGAAATTACAGAGACAGATTTGGCCCAATATAAGGAAAAACATAGTGAATGCTTTTTGAATATATTTTTTAACTGAATTGAACAATTAGAGATATCAGTAAAGTATGTTATAACTTTGGAGGTAATGAGTTTCCCATCACTGGAGGTGTTTAACTAGAGTGTGGATGACCACCTCTCAGGAATGTTTTTGAAAGGATTCTTGTTCAGATATGGGTTGGAATAGGTACCCCTAAGGTCATTCCCAAATTTGATATTCTGGACTTTTTTGTGAACAATTTATCTATACTTCATACAAAACAAGATCCTACAGCAATTTCTTCTAAAGGCATTCATCACATACTGTCTTATGTAGTTCTTGATAAATACACATTTTCTTCCCTTCTAGAATGTCCTCAACAACAAGGACTGTCATATTCATCTTTGCATATCCCAGAAGAACTGGCACAAGACTCTTAAACCTACTAAAGGCCCAATATTCACTGAAGCAATGAATTGACCAATTTATAGTTTGAATCAACCCCAAATTACCTGAATGTAAAATATAGGATCATAATATTTAGAACTGGATGAATCCTTAAAGATCATGGAGTTACCGAGTTGGAAAGACTTTGGAAATCATAGTTCAATCTGTATCCTCCCCATAGCTGTTAAATTGATATTCCGAAAGAACAGGTCTTACCATATCAATCTCTTGCTCAATATGCTTCAATGGCTTCCAGTTGCCTCTAGGAACACCTCTACACCCTTCATGATGTGGATCTTTACTCTCATTTTACTTTGATTTCGCATTACTTCCCTGTAGGCACTCTATGTTCCAAAGTAACTTGCTTGCTGTGGCCAGAGAGGGTATGATACAGGTTGTCCCAAAAGCCTTTGCACAGTTTTAAGATTTAATGGTTTAAAACTGCACTAAGGCTTTTGGGTCACCCTGGATTTCCTATCTCTGTACTTTTGCACAGGATGGCTTCCACTGTGGAATGTTCTTCTTTCTCATCTTCACTTCTTAGAATCTGTAGTTCCCTTCAAAACTTGGCTTCACTGTGTGTGCAGTCCACTAAAGACTCCAGATCCTTCTTTAGGTCAACTGTTGTTTCACCATGCTTCATCTCTATCTTGTCCTTAATGAAGATGATTTAAAAAAAAACACCCCAGTGGAAAAATGCTAGGGTCACAGTATATGTGGGAAGAATGTTTGAGGTCACTATGTCCAACCCCATCATTTTACAGATGGATAATCTAGGGTCCAGGAAAGGGGATGAGACTAATCCAAGGTGACATATAGGACCCCCTATGCAGAGCAGAAAGGGACCTCAGAGACCATTTAACTCAAATATTTTCATTTTAAAGAGGGGAGACCATGGAAATGAGGTAACACAGGAGGAAGTATCAAAGCTTGGATTCAGACCCAGGGATTCTGACTCCAAATCCATCATAGGTCCCATCGAACCAAAGAATGTGGGAACAAGTAACAACTGCTATAAATTCAAAAGCCATTTTTCAGATTTTGTATAGTTCCCAGTCCATCGCAAAGTATAAACAAATAGAAAGGCCTTCTAGGAGAAGGGAGGACCTGCTTTTTATTGAAGTGTAGCCACTGATTTTCCTTGGTCCTTTAACATTTTTATTTAAAGTTTGAGTTCCAAATTCCATCCTTTCTTCTCTTCCTCTCCTCCACCTTCCTTGAGATGGTAAGTATACATAACTTATACACGTGCAATTATGTAAAACATTTCCATATTAGTCATTTTTGTACAAGAAAACTTGAATAAAAGAAAACAGAGAAAGAAAGCGAAAAACAGCAATGCTTCAGTCTGTATTCAATCAATATCAGTCCTTTCTCTAGAGGGAGATAGTGTGTTTCATCATTAGTCCTTTGGAATTGTCTTGGATCATTGTACTGCTGGGAATAGCTAAGTCATTCATAGTTCTTCATCAAACAGTATTGCTGTTAGTGTATGCTGTTTCTCCAGGTTCTGTTCACTTTACCATGCATTAGTTCATGTAAGCCTTTCCAGTTGTTTTTCTGAAATCATTCAGTTCATCATTTCTTATAGCATAATAACATTACCATTACAATCATATACCCTAGGTTGTTTAATGTAATTGTTCCCAAATTGATGGGCTTCCCTCTGATGTCTCATTTTTAGCCACTACAAAAGGATCTGCTATAAATATTTTTGTACTGATAGGTACTTTTCCCTTTTTGGGGGATGTCTTTGGGATATAGACCTAGCATTGGTATTACTGGACCAAAGGGTATGCACAATTTTATAGCCCTCTGAGCATAGTTCCAAATTGCTCTCCAGAATGGTTGGAGCAGTTCACAACTCCACCAACAGCACCTTAATGTCCCAGTTTTCTCCCATCCCCTCCAACATCCAACATTTTCCTTTCCTATCATGTTAGTCACTCTGATAGATGAGAGGTGGCACCTCATAGTTGCTTTAATTTTAATTTCTCTGCTTGATGGTGATTTAGAGCATTTTTTCATATGACTACAGATAGCTTTGTTTGATAGATAGCCTGTTCATACCCTTCAACTATCAATTGAGGAATGATTTGTCTTTTCATAAATTTGACTTAACTTCTCTATATATTTGAGAGATGAGACCTTTACTAGAGATATTTATTGAGAAGTTCTCCCCCCTGCCAGTTTCTCCTTTCCTTATAATTTTGGCTGCATTGGTTTTGTTTGTGCAAAAACTTTTAACTGATCTATTTTAAATTTTGTCATGCTGTCTATATCTTCTTTGGTCCTAAATTCTTTTCTTATTCATAAATCTGACAGAAAAACATGCTCTATTAATATGCTTATGGTATTACCCTTTCTGAGCAAATTGAGTACCCATTTTGACCTTATCTTGGTATATGGTGTGAGATGTTGGTCTATACCTAGTTATATAATGTACTATTTTCCTGTTTTTGCAGAAGTTTTTGTCAAATAATTAATTTTTGTTACAAAAGCTTGGATCTTTGGATTTTTTAGTACCAGATTTTTTTTTATACTTATGGTTTTATAATACAGTTTGTGATCTGGTATGGCTTTCACTTTTTTTCTATTGGTTCCCTTGATATGCTTGAGCTTTTGTTCTTCCAGATGAATTTTATTATTTTTTCTAGCTCTATAAAATAATGCTTTGGTAGTTTGGTATGGCAGTGAATAAACAGATTAATTTAGATAGGATTGTCATTTTTAAAGGACTCTTGATGGAAAATTTCATGCACATCCAGAGAAAGAAATATGGAGTCTGAATTCAGAGTGAAGCAGAGTGTTTTCTTTTTTCAGTTTTTTTCTTTATTTTTTCTTTCTCCTGGTTTCTCCCATTTCGTTATAGTTCTTCTATACAACATGACTAATGTGAAAATATGTTTAATAGGAATGTATATGTAAAATCTATAACAGATTACAGACCATCTCAGGAAGGGGGGTAGAGGGAGGGGGGAAAATTTAAAACTCATAGAAGTAAATGCTGAAAGCTTAAAAATAAATTAACTAAAAAAAATTGTCATTTTTATTATATTGACTTGGTCTAGCCATGAGCAATTTTCCCCCAAATGTTTAGATATGAATTTATTTGTGTGAAAAGTGTTTCATATTTGTGCTTACAGTTCCTGGGTTTATCTTAGCAGGTAGACTCCCAAGTATTTTATATTGTCTACAGTTCTTTTAAATGAATTTCTCTATCTGTTCCTTCTGGACTTTGTTGGCAATATACAGAAATGCTGATTATTTATGTGGGTTTATTTTGGATCCCGCAATTTTGCTAAAGTTGTTAATAATTTGAAGTAGCATTTTAGTTAATTTTCTAGGATTTTCTAAGTATACTATCATGTCATCTGCAAAAAGTGATAGTTTTGTGTCCTCATTTCCTTTTCTAATTCCTTTAGTTTATTTTCTTCCCTTATTGCTATAGCTAACATCTCTAGTACAATAATAAATAAGAGAGGAGATAAACAGGCATCCTTGCTTCACCTCTGATTGTACTGGGAAGGCTTCTAGCTTATCCCTTTTATAGATAATGTTTGTTGAAGATTTTAGATAAATATTACTTATTTTAAGGTAATCTTCATTTATTCCTATGCTCTATAGTGTTTTTAATAGGATGAGTGCTGTCTTTTGTCAAAGATTTTTTTTCTGCTTCTATTGAGGTAATCATGTGATTTCTGTTGGTTTTGTTATTAATATCAATTATGCTGCTAGTTTTCCTAATGCTGAATCAGCCCTGCATTCCTGGCATAAATCCCACCTGGTAATAGCATTGGACTTTTCTGCTATTGCTTTTTTCTAGTATTTTATTTAAGGTTTTATACATCAATATTCCTTTGGCAAATTTTTGATTCTTCTTGGTTTGAGTATCAGCGCCATAGTCATACCACAAAAAGAATTTGGTAGGGCCTCTTCTTAATATATTTTTCAAAATAATTTATATAGCATTGGAATTAACTGTTCTTCAAATGCCTAGTAGAATTCCCTTGTGAATTGAGGGGATTTTTTCTTAGGGTGGCTTGTTCAATTTCTTTTTCTAAAATGGGGTAAAGTATTTTATTTCTTCTGTTAATCTGGGTAATTGATATTTTGTAAATATTCATCCATTTCATTTAGACTGACAAATTTGTTGGCATACAATTGGACAAAATAACCCTAATAATTGTCTTAATTTCCTCTTCACTGGTGAAAAATTTATCCCTTTCATTTTTTATTTTAGTTATTTGGTTTCCATCTTTCCTTTTAAAATCAAATCAACCAATGGTTTATCTATTTTACTGGTTTTTTTTTTCATAAAACGTTAGTTTTATTAGTTCAATGGTTTTCTTTCTTTCGATTTTGTTAGTCTCTACCTTGATTTTCAGGATTTCCAATTTGATGTTTAATTGGGGATTTTTAATTGGTTCTTTTGCTAGTTTTTCTTCTTTAGTTGCATGCCCAATTTATTTAGGCAATTAAAGATTTAAATTTTCCCCTAAGTACTCCTTTGGCTGTATCCCATAAATTTTGGCATGTTATCTTATCGTTGTCATTTTCTTTAATGAAATTATTGATTGTTTCTATGATTTGTTCTTTGACCAACTTGTTTTTTAGAATTAGACTATTTGATTTCAAATTAATTTTACACCTCTCTTTCCATTGTTACTGAATGTTACTTTTATTGTATTATGATCTGAGAATGATGTGTTCACTATGTCAGCTTTTCTGCTTTTTCTGCATTTGGTTGCAAGGTTTTTAAGTCCTAATCATGGTCACTTTTTGAGTAGGTGCCTTATACTGCTGAGAAAAACAAATATTTCATTTCTATTCCTATTCAATTTTCTCCAGGGATCTATCATATCTAACTTTTCCAGAATTTTATTCACCTCCATAACTTCTTTCTTGCTTATTTTTTGGTTCGATTCATCTTGTTCTGAAAGGGTAAAGTTGAGGTCCCCCAATAGCTTTATTATCTATTTCCTCTTGTAAATAATTCAACTTCTTCAAAAAATTAGATGCTATGGCATTTGGTGCATATGTGATTAGTACTGATGGGACTTCATTGTCTATGGTCCCTTTCAGTAAGATACAGTTTCCTTCTTTATCTCTTTTAATTATATCTATTTTTTCCTTTGCTTTGTCTGAGATCATAATTGCCACCCTTGCTTTCTTTGCTTTACCTGAATCATAATAGATTCTGATCTAGTCCCTTAACTTTATTCTGTGTGTATCTCTCTGCTTCAAATATGTTTCTTGTAAACAACATATAGTAGGATTCTGGTTTTTAATCCATTTTGCTATCTGCTTCCATTTTATGGGTGAGGTAATCCCACTCACATTTATAGTTATGATAAATGTGTATTTCCCTCCATGCTATATTTTGCTTATCCCCTTTTCTCTCTCTCACCCCCTAACTTTTTCTTCCTCACAAGTTTTTTTTTTATTTCTGATCATTGCCTTCCCCAAAGTACAGTCCCTTTTAGTAAGTATGTTATTCCCTTTTTGAGTCAATTTAGATGAAAGGAAAGTTTAAGTTCTGCCTGTGGTGCTCCCTCCTCCCCCAATCTTCCCCTCCATTATAATAGCTCTTTCATGCTTCTTTTATGCAAGATAATTTACCCCATTCAATATCCCTCTCCTTCTAGGCACAATTTTCCTTCTTACCCCTTTATTTTTGTTTTTTGGGGTATCATCCCATCAGAGTCACCTTGTATCCATACCCTCTGTCTACATATACTCCTCCTAATTGGTCTTATAGTAATAAAGTTGTTAAGAGTTACAAACATCATCCTGGCATATAGAAATATAAATAATTTTACCTTACTGAATTTCTGATGTTTTATCTTTCTTTTTTTTTACATTTTTATGTTTCCCTTGTATTTGGTGGTCAATTTTTTTTTATTTGGCTCTGGTCTTTTAATTAGAAATGCTTGAAAGTTTTCTATTTTGTTAAATATCCATTTTCCCCTTGAAAGATTATATTCAATTTTGCTGGGTAGGTGATTCTTGATTGTAATCCTAACTTTGCTTTTTGGCATTTCATATTACAAACCCTCTGGTTCTCTGATGTGGAACCTGCTTAATCCTGGGTAATCCTGGATGTGGGTCCACGATATTTGAATCATTTCTTTTTGGCTGCTTGCAATACTTCCTTCTTAAAATATGAGCTCTGGAATTTGGCTATGATGCTCCTGGGAGTTTTCATCTCTTTCAAGAGGGCTCAGTGGATTCTTTTAATTTTTATTTTGCCCTCTGACTGTAAAACATCCAGGCAGTTTTCTTTGATAATTTCTTGCAAAATATTGTCCATACATTTTTTTGATTGTGACTTTCAGGTAGTGCAATAATTCTTATATTATCTCTCTAGGATCTGTTTTCTAGGCCAGTTGTTCTTCCAATGAGAAACTGCACATTTTATTCTATTTTTTAAAAGTTTTGTTTTATTGTATCTTAATGTCTCATAGAGTCGTTACTTTCCATTTGATTCTAATTTTTAAGAAATTATTTTTTTCAGTGAGCTTTTGTACCTTCTTTTCCATATGGTCAATTCTACTTTTTAGGGAGTTATTTTCCTCAGTAAATTTTTGTTTGTTTTTTCTCATGCTATTGACTCTTTCTTCATGATTCTCTTGCATTACTCATACTTCTTTTCCCAATTTTTCTTATACTTCTCTAATAGGTTTTTTTTTAAAAATACCTTTTAAGCCCTTCCAGGAATTCTTTTTGGGTGTGAGAACAAATTACATTTTCCTTTGAGGATTCACATATAGCCATTTTGATACTATTGTCCTCATCTAAGTTTATGCCTTGATCCTTTCTATAGTCAAGCTTTCTTTTGGGTCATTTTTTTGTCTTTTTTTGTGACTTAGTGTTTTTATGTGTGAGTTGGGCTCTGGTCCTGCACTACCCCAAGCTTTTTGTACTGGGGCTCTGGGTCTTATTGCTGGTTTTCACTGGACTTCAGGGTTTAGCTGCTTGATTTCCTTTCTGGCTTGTACTGGGAGGTGAAACCTCCCTGTTGTCTTCCCTTGGGTCTGAGGTTAACTGCTGGCTTGCTCCAGGGGTAGGGCCTTGGTGGTTACTATGTTAACAGAGTCTTTCAGATGGCTGGCCCTGGAGGAGGGATCTTATTGCTGATCTGTTCCTCTCCACCACTGGGCTGCTATGGAAACAGGGTCTCTGCCCTGTTAAGTCCCAGAAGCAGAGTCTTGAGGTTAGCCCTAGGCTGGGGCTTTACTACTGGTCAGCAATGGGGTCAAGGCTTCATTGGTGGCTTGTGATAGGGGTGGGGCCTTGCTATTCTACACAGACTGCTCACTTGGCTAGGGTGCTACTACAAGTTTGCAAAAGGGGGGAGCCTTGCTGATAGACTGCCCCAAGTTTGATGCTTTGCTGCAGCCTCCAGGGTGAGGTTGGCTGCTGCTGCTCTTGGACCTCCTTCCCTTCCCACCCCAATAAGAAGCATCTTTCCTACCATGCTGGTAAGCTACTTCCCTGCTCCTAGATCAATTCTGAGGTGGTAGTTGTTCAGGAGAATTTGAGAGGACTTCAGAGGGTTCCTTCCTCACTCTGCCTTCCTGGCACTGGAAGTGACCACCAATTCTCCAGAGTACAAAAGTGACTAACTTCAAAGAACAGAAGATTTTTTTCTCTTTCTTCATCATCAGATGACTCCTGGAGAAAGGAGCATTCTGTGGCCCTTTTGGGCCAGCCAGCCACTGAAAGACTCTTCCAAAATGGAGATGAGAGTTGGGCATTTCATAATTCAATTTTTTTGGTTAAATCACTATAAATGGAAAATGTATTTTAATTAAAGCCACTGCGAAGGAACAAATGCCTTAATCACACATATTAGAAGCATTTTAAAGACTAACTCATCTTAATATTAATCATGATGCCAAAGCTAAGTTTTTAAAAACTAATTTTTGTAAAAATGTTCATTGTTGCAACACTTAGAAGAAATGATGTCAAATCTCTCATAATTTCTGGTGTGAATGTAGAAAAAAGCAAACTTTTCTCTGCTTTTTGACTATGGAATGTGAGAAGCACTTTTATCTAGCATCTCAAGTCTTCCACATGGCATCCGAAACTTGTGATGTGTGACCTCAGACAAGTTAATGCACCTGCTTGGATCTCAGTTTGTCTGCCTTTAAAAAGATGGACTTGGACTCAATGCCTCTGAAATCCTTTCCAGCTCAAGAGCTATAATCTAGGATCCAATTCTATATTATTTTTTAAATGAAAATAAATATAAAAACTCATTTTTGTAATATGTAAACAAAAATATATCAATAATTTTCTTCAGATAGCACTTGGATTTGAGTTTCTCTGCATTTTTCAATGATGAGTCTTTTAGAGGAATCGAAACCTCCTTAACAGTCACATTCTTAACTTTCCACTTTTTAATAAAAATGATTTCCATAAAGATTAGAAATTAATCTAACCTGACTTTCAAACCCAATATATTTTAGTGCTGGAGGTTGTAAAAATTCACCTATCTAGGTCTAATAAAGAAAGTTTTTTCAATTTAAATATACATTGCATTTAATAAGCTTGCAGAATAATTTCAACAATGTTCATGAGTTCTTTAAATTACCTTCCTGCTGTGTCCAGCATACAATCCAATTTAATTTTTGAGCAACTGAGTTAATTTGTTTTTTAATTCAAGCTTAAAAAAGTTTCAAAGCCTTAAAACTATTTCTGAATAACATAGGATGAGATGTATAGCAGCTAGACTGTGGATATGTTCCATTTTTAACCAATACAAAAAAGAGATATAAACAGCAGGATTTGTACAACACTAAGATTCTGGCCAACTAGACACTTTCCAGTGTCTGAGGGCATTTTGACTTTTCATCTGGATATTAGGTATTGTGTAGATAGTCTATGACCTGAGAAACCACAGTCCTCTAGTCTACATTGCTCTTATTCTCCCTCACAGTCAATCTTATGACTAGAAATTTTGTAATTTTTTGCCTATTAAAAGAAGCATAATTTTGGCATTTACCAAACTCCAAGTCTTAACCAGTTCCATTGTACTTCAACGATGCTCTCTTACTGCTTTTCCTCAGTCTCACCAAGAACTACAACTAAAAATGTCTGTTGGGGGTTGGTTATGGTTGTGGAAGGTAAAAACCCGGGGAAACCTGCCTGTCCAAAGCACTGCCCCTAAGGCAGCAGAGGTCAAGGAACTGTTCCATTACAATGCAAATGTTCTTGGAAAATTAGAATGATGCCTACTCATTCAGATGCTAATTTGCACTAAATTTTCCCTCTCTCAATAGGTAAATATAGGCAGGGCTTTGGGCCAATGGGATTTACAAAATGCCGGTACATCATCAGATGGTCCAGTTTCTAGTTCTGGTTTTGTTCTGTAGTTTCTAATGAGATATTATATCTCTTGATACCAGTTTTCTCATTTGTCAGATAGTTGTAAAAATTCTTCCCTGACCTATTCCACTTGACCACTGTGTGGATCATATGAAATACTTCTAAGAAAGGAATAATTTTCATATGTAAAGGATTAGGGTCATTCTAGGTCAGGAGCTCTTAATCTGGGGCCAGATTTTGGAGGGAGGCTGTGAATTTGATTTTTTGATATTTTGATAACTAGCTTTCAATATAATTGGTTTCCTTTGTAATCCTATATATTTTATTTTATGGATTTAAAAACATGAACTTGAGAAGGGGTCCAAAGGCTTCACCAGATTTCCCAAGATGCAAAAAAAGATTAAGATCCCTTTTACAAGGGAAAAGGAGGTAAGGTCTACATCTGGGTGGGGCACTGTTGGAAGTTTGGGGGTTGGCCCATCAAAACCAGTTAGTGGGAAATTATGAAGTTATGAAGCCACAAGCTGCCTCATCAGGGAATATGGCAAGAAGGAATGGTAAACTGAAATTAACACTGAAAAGATACAACCCTTGCTTCCCAGAATCCCTTGTTTTCTTCAAAACTCAGTTCAGATACTACTTCCTACATGGAACTTATCCTGATCTTCCAAGTTGCAAGTACTCCATGAACCACCAATCAGCCTGAATTGATTTGGTAAAACTGAGGTCTCTCCCATAAACTTCTTGAGGGTAGGGATTGCTTTATTTTTGTCTTTGTACCCACAGAACCTAGAACATAAGCTAGGTACCCAATGTTTGTTAATAAAACTAAGAGCTGGCATGTGTAGAGTGCTTTAAGGTTTACAACTACTTTATGAGAACCTTAAGAGATAGATGTCACTGGATAAATGAAGAAACTGAAGCTACTGATTATAATCCAATGAAGACCAACTAAAAGGAAATACCAACATTTAAAGTAGCATCAAGCTTAAATAGTCTCTAATCATTAGCAGTTTATGGGAGACATCAGAGGCAAGTTTTAGCCTTTAAGATATTCTAGCACTAGGTAGTTTGGGAAAAACAAACAAAAAAAAAACGAACAAGTTAATCTTTCTATAAAAAAAGTTATTTTTAAATTCACTCAAAATTTACTAAATTCAGCACTGTATAAGAAGAAGTATTCATCACTCTGAAATGAAATTTTTCTAATAAAATGCATCTTGAATATAGTACCATCCAAAGGAGATTTTCATCAAATTATTCTACCTTACTCTTTGTTCCTAACTTTTGTCACAATAGCATTTTCCCCTTTAAAACATTTTTAGCAAAGCTTTTGACAATCTTCCATGCAACTCTTGAGGAAAAGATGGGAAGGAATGGGTTACAGGATATGATTAGATGGAGTCAGAACTGGTTGGTCAGATACAAAAAAATCATTTCATCTGGAAAGGAGGTCTTCAGTGAAACACCCCAAGGATCCCTACTTAGTCTTATGCTTTTTAACATTTTAAACAATGACTTGGACAAAGGCACAGAGAACCTATTTATCAAAAGTGTAGAGGATGTAAAGGTGGAAGATGAGCTAGCCAACACTCTGGGTAATAGACAGAATTCAAAATGATCTTGCTAGTGAGCTAGATGGCACTGCGGTGGATAGAGTGCCAGGCTTGGAGAGAGGAAGGCTCATTTTTCTGAGTTCAAAATTGGTCTCAAACACTTAGTAGCTGCATAACTCTAGGCAAGTCACTTCACCCTGTTTGCTTCAGTTTTCCCATCTATAAAATGAGCTGGAAAAGAAAATGGCAAACCACTCTAGTATCGAAGAAAGCCCCAAATGGGGTCACAAAGAGTCAGACACAATCTTAACAACTGAATGACAACAGAACATAAGGCCAAATTGCATGAAAGGATAAATGCAAAATTGTATGTGTCAGTTAAAAAAAAAACACCTTGCAAGCACAGGATGTGAGAAGTATGGCTATGTAGATGTTTGAAAATGATTCTAGTGTACTACAAGTTCAATATACACCAATACTGTGACATAGAAGGAGGCATAGAAGCTAATATGACCTAAAGCAGCATTATAAGAGAGGAATATTCACTTGGTATTCAATTCTGGGTATCATATTTTAGGAAGGACATAGATAGAGTTCAGAGAACATAGAGGTTGGTGATCAGGAATGGCAAAGGACCTGGAAACCATTTTGTATAAGGATCAATTGAAGGAAGCAGGGATACTGATCCTGACAAAGAAAGGGCTTTACTTTGAAGTACTATAACATGAAAGAAGATTAAACTGTTTCTTAGAAGAGCTAATAAAAGTGAGTGGAAATTGCAAAGAACCAAATTTAGCCTTATTAGAAAAAATTCCTAATATGGAGAATGACCCAAAACTATGGAATGGGTTATTCCAGGAGGGACCAGGATCCCCCTTCATTGGAAAACCTTAAACAGAAATTGATGTCCACTTGTCAAGAATGGTATAGAATAGGGGATACTTGTTCAGATATGGGTTGGATTAGATGGCCCCTTTTTTCTTTTCCAACTCTTAAGATTTTGTGAATTTCACTCCATTTCCCCCTTGTCTCAAGCCTTTTGCTCAAACCTCAAGCAGTTAAATTTATTTGATCTTCATAAATGATTTGCCACAATAGAAATGACATGGTAATAGATTCTCATTACCTTCTACACCGACAGTCTTTGACGGCACTTGCATTATCTCCAAACCGTATTGTATCTTTGACATAACAAGGATAGAAAGGAGTGAATACTATTGCCTAGACGCTCTTTTCCTTGATTTTTTAAAACACACTTCTAAAAGCATTAAAGAATGTTTTAAATATCATAAATCAGTGAACCTGCTACTGACTTGTAGCCACTTTGCTTTTTGGGGAAAGAGCTCTTGTTTTTGCCTGACAAAATGCCTTCCCTTTTTCTTGTGTAACACGCCTCTAGATGAGGCCCTCTTCTCCTTCCCCGAATAAAAATGACCAGAAATATGTATCAGAAAAGCATATTTCACATAATAAAAATGTCTGAGACCCAGATGTAGGGAAGGAGCACTGAACTTGGAGGCAGAAGACCTGTCCTTTGAGTCCTGGCACTGTCCCTTCTTATCTGGGTGTCTTTGGGGAAGTCATTTACTCTCTTTGAGCCTCAGTTCCATCATTTGTAAAATGGGCATAATATTTATTATTCTACCTCCCTCAAAGGGTTAGTGTAAGGAAAACATTTTGTAACCCTAAAACAGTATGGAAATGTAAACTATAATTACTGTCCAAATAAGAGCAATCCATAAAACTGGAGGGCTTTGTAACATAATGAGAAGGAAGAGATGCTTTAGGCAGCTGTTTGTTAAAGGTCTTCTCACATTTCTGTCTCCAGGAAGAATCCCAGTTCTCAAACACAAGGTCATATGGGAAGCAACTACAAAGAAGTGCACCCTTTGCCAATTGGCTCTTAGTACCTAGACCCTGAAATTCATAGATTTTCTTTAAAGTCTAACACCTGCCATTACCTCCCTCAACAAGTTTACTTTTAGGAAGAAAGAGGAAAGAAATGAACAGTACGTTTATTGACCTGGTAGCTTAAAGGATAAAAGAATGGTTCTCAACTTTTCTGCACCCAAAACAAAGTTTTCTCCTCAAAATATAAACAAAAATAAAAAACATGAGTAATCATATGTAAAGCAATAACACCCCAAACCACATGACATCAACAGGCACAGAAGTATCCTTGACAAAGTAGTGACATTACTCATGCTAGAACACAGTCACAGAACACTGTTATAGAAACAGTGTTTTTTTTTGCATAAAAGAAGTATCTATATAAACCCAAAGCTAACAGTATATTCGATGAAGAAACAAAAGAAACTTTCCCAATAAGCAAGACCATCCTCTCTCTCCACTGTTATGTGACATAACTCAAGAAATGCCAATAAGAGCAAGAAGACAAAAATAAAAGCCACAAAGAACTGGCAAAGAGGAAACAAAATCAGTCCTACATGCAGATAACACGATGACTTAGAATCATCAAATAAACTGATTGCGACAATAGTTAAAGTAAATTAACAGGTTACCATGTAAACACACAGAACCCAGTATTTTTTGCATTTCTATAC
The DNA here is from genome assembly GCA_028658325.1 of Potorous gilbertii. Lineage (NCBI taxonomy): Eukaryota > Metazoa > Chordata > Mammalia > Diprotodontia > Potoroidae > Potorous > Potorous gilbertii. Next base: position 31,892,162 of record CM053775.1, on the reverse strand, counting down.
AGAAAAGAATTAAGAAAGAAAAAATAGAATGGAAAGCCTCATTCAAAATAACAACAAAATGTATGAAATATCTAGAATTAACCTACCAGACCCATGATTAAAACATATATATATATATGTTTACATACACACACACACACATATTAGCAAATACTCTTAAAAATAAAGGATAACTTAAAGAATTGGAGGGGCAATGAATGCTCTTATCTGTGCCAACCTATAAAAATTACAAAACTACTGAACCTTATGAATAGATGGGTAGTTAGACCAATCAAAAGACCCGGGGGATACTTTAGCGAGCTAAAGTAAATCACATCACAAAATCACATCAAAATATATTTGGAAGAACAAATAAATGTAATAATTAATAACAATAAATAATATAACAAATACATTTACCTACAAATGTCAAGACAAAAAACTTTTTAAAAGTAGCAATGAGTGGAATAGCACTTTCTCACCTCAAACATTATAAAGCAATAAACATTACAATCCTTTATTACTGGTTAAAAATAATAAAAGAAATGACTGAAATAGACTCAACATGTAAGAATCATATGTCATTAATTTAATGAATAAACAAGTATTTATTGAGTGCCTCCTATGTGCTTGGCATGGGGCATACAAGTAAAAATAATGTAAGAATCTTTACTCTCAAAGAGAGTACATTCTAATGGAGGAGACAATAAGCACATAAAGTGACAAATTCTAAGTGCATACAAATTTATTAAATACAAGGCAGTTTCACGAAGAAGATGGTGCTTGAGCATCATCTTAAGGGAAGATAGAGGCTGAGGCCAAAGTAAGGAGGGAGTGCAGTTCAAACATGTGGAATGGTAAACCCAGTGTATAACAAACCCAAAACCAGAAATTACCTGGGAAAAAACTCTCTATTTGACAATAATTGACAGGTAATTGGCAGAAAATAGATTTGGGCTGTTATATATCATGATAAACTCAGAATGGAAATGTAACCTGAATATCACAGATTGTACAATAAGAAAATGACATAAGAAGCAGATCGGATTCCTTTTACATCCATGGCTAAGGAATGAGTTCTTCATCAGAGAAGGGATGGAGTATTTGCAAAAGATAAAACAGATAATTTCAATTGTGTGCGACAGAAAAGCTTTTGCAAACATAAAATGAATACAACTAGGATAGGTAAGAGAATAGTTGACTGGGAAAATATTTATATTGAATATCTCTGACACCATGCATTCAGTGAGGTTTGTGCATTTAAGATTCACAACTAAAAGAAATTATAAGACCCAAAGTAACTTTTTCCCAGTTGACTAATGGTTGAAAACTATGAAAAAACGTTTCTCAAAAGAAGAACCGTCAACTTCTAATAACCCTAAGATAGAGTGCTCCAAATCACTAAGAAGAGAGATGCAGAGTAAAGTAACTCTTGTACCTTGTACCCAGCAAACTGGCAAAGATGACCGAATATGGGAATACTTAATGTAGGAGGGAACGCAGAAATATAAGTACATTAATGCAATGTTGGTAGAGTTTTGAATTGGTTCAACTACACCGGAAAACGATTTTTAACTAGGTGAAGAAAGTGACTGAAATGTCCTCACATTGTGACCTAGAAATTAAATTCCTAGGTCCCATATACATAAAATATTTATAGTAGCACTTATTGTAGTAGCAAAGAACTGAGACCCAAAGAGATGCCATCAATTGAGGAAAGCCTAAGCCAGAGAACGTAATGGACTCTTACTGTGTTGTAAGAAATGATGACTGAGGAATATAGAGTAGCATGCAAAGGTCTTTATGAATTGATGCAAAGTACATACACAAAACAATACACAAAAATGATTTCAGCAATGTAAATGTAAAGAACAGAAGTATCCCAAAAGTATTAACTTAATGCTATGAAATTGTAATGACCAAGTATGGTCTCAACAAGAGACATGATACAGAATTTTCCTCTCTTCTCTTCCAAGGTGAGGAACTATGGCTAATACTGCATGCAATGCCAGACACTTTCATCATATTAGTTAGTTTTGTGGCTCTGTTTTATTTTTGCTCATTTTAATTCTTTGTCTTAAAGGATGAATTTCTTGGTGAAAAAGGGACAAGGGATACAGTGGGCAATACAGGTGATATAAAAGGCAAAAACTACAATAGAAACTGATAAAAAAAATCTGGATGCTTACAAAAGCATCTCATCTAGTCTTACCATGACATTGGTGGCAAGCGTGGCACCTTTCAACTCTTGTAAGGACCAAGGGTTAAATGAAGAGGCAGGAGTGGTCAGGAAAAATCCCATTTCCCAATCTGTGGGCTTTTTGCCTGATAGTGAAAGCTGAGCTTCCTAACATTTACAAAATACACTTGTGATCTCACATTTTCGATTTAGTCTTCCGCAATATTTGTTTTTCTTGGAGCAGCCAGATTTATTTATTTTTGCCTGTGAGGGCTGGTGTTACCTGTCCAGTAACCTAATGATTACTTTCCCATAATGAGGATTAATCCCCAGGAAACTTGCCATGATCCACCACATTGCTCAGATAATACAAGTCCCGGTCTACTATTCTACAGGCTTCTCAAGGGAATGCATCACTAATAAATGCCTGCTTCCCATTAAGTGCTAGGCTTTCAATTAGTATGGATATATATCTCTTGCCATCCATCAGAGAACAAACCAGACAGATTTTCTTCTCACACTGTGTCAGTTTTGCAGACTTTAAAAGCTGCCTGAGTACAGGCACAGTTTACAGGGATGCTCTGACTTTGTACATTATTCTAAGTTACTTTCACCACTGAAATTACCCTTCGTTATTCTTCAAGCCACTTAAATATATCATTGTGAGTATTCTTTTCACTTCTTTATAAAAGCCTCTCCAGACTGCCTTTGTGGCAAGGGTATATACTGAACACCCATTCACTGGTGCATTACGAGCATGGTGGGGGGCAGTTATTTCTAGTTATTAGGCTTATAACACAGGAAAGTCACAGTTTGCAAAGATAGACAAACCAAGTGAACTGATAAGAAAGCAGCCATTGCCTATTTTACACTGCCTATTCTAAGGGGTTAAACACTTTTTTGGGACACTGGGGCCAGCCCTGGGACAAAGAGCAAAGGTGGCCAATTTTGCCTGTGTAGCCCTTCCTTAGAGGTAGCTAGAAAGCTCAGTGCTAGGCTTAGAGTCTGGAAGACCTGAATTCAAATTCGACCTCAGACATTTCTAGCTTTGTGTCCCTGGGCAAGTCACTTAACCTCTGTGCCGTAATTCACTGGAGAAGGAAATGCCAGACCATTCCAGTATCTTTGCCAAGAGAACCTCATCGACAGTATGGTCCACAGGGTCACAAAGAGACACAACTGAACGAATGAATAGTAACACCACCCCTTTCTACAAAATCAGCCTTCTGGCAAAGTTCTGATCTCCTTTCACCATCCTCTCCAATGGATGGGCTTCAATTTCCTCAGAGGTTCAGTTTCTTTTATGATAAAGGAAGGAACTAGACTAGGTAATCCTGAAGGTCCTTTCTAGCTCTCAAAGCCTAAGAATCTAGAAAGTCCCAGCTATTACAATGGGTTAAATGAGAAGATTTTTATAACTTGGGAAGACAGAGAATGCAGTGAAACCTGGGGAGGATCCCAGCTTGCACATACTCAGTGGCAAGGCCATACATACAACATGGCACCTAATGTTTATAGAGGCCTATCTACCCAAGGTGCTCCTGACCATCACAATAGAAGGATAATTAAGCCAGGGGGAAAGCACCTTTAGTTTTATTTGAGTAGCCAAAGAATTATTGTCCTGATCAACAGTGGCTTTCCACATGCATGCAAAGTCCATGTTCACAACTTCTTACACATCACTTTCAAGTTTTCTAAAACCATCTTCGCTATCTCTGAAGTTCATCTTTAATCAAATACAATGCACACTAGTCCAACTTGTGGGGTTGCCACTTTGTTATTTGCTTATCCACACTAATGCCTTCCCATCGCTTCAGTAACTGCCTTAATTGCTTTCTGGAAATAATCCTAGCCCATCTGGTTGGATGTTTCTGAAGTGTTAAGTGCTCCAAGAGAAAGAACTTGTATGCTTTATAGGAAGCCTGTGACACTGTCATCAGAACTCTGGCTGGCTGCTGGTTACTTTCTGCTGTTTCCCAAATATTAGAATGAGCTTAGTTTGTGGCATCATCTCATTTGAAAGAAGGTATTTCACAGCAATGATGCTATCAAGAAATCTCAGCTGTTTAGGCCACTGATGTGCTTTGAGGAGAAAAGAAAACCCCTGACAGTTAATCCACAAAGAAATGACTAATCAGGGCACAGAGCTGGAGAGTCAGGAAGGTGAAGCTTTTTTCTTTTCATTTTTGGATGCTTTACTAGGTTTTCTTTCTAGATTTATTTCTGATCCAATGAAGACTATCCTTTTGGAGCCAAATGCAATTTGTACATAAAAAATACACACCCATATTGATTTCACCCTAGTATAACATGGTATTTTTGCACTGCAAAAATCTAATCAATACAACCTTATGAGTTGGACTGGTAATGGTAAACATACTAACAGATATTTCATTTCATGGGGCCAAAGCTCTGGAAATTGATACCACTGAAAAGGATTACTTATTTACCATTGGGGATAACTTTGTTTACCCAACCATG